>OY754489.1:20797266-21183456 GCA_963575735.1 Amblyjoppa fuscipennis | reverse complement strand
CGTCCTCGTCCTCGTCCTCGTCCTCGTCCTCGTCCTCGTCCTCGTCCTCGTCCTCGTCTCGTCCTCGTCCTCGTCCTCGTCTCGTCCTCGTCCTCGTCCTCGTCCTCGTCCTCGTCCTCGTCCTCTTCGTCCTCGTCCTCGTCCTCGTCCTCTCGTCCTCGTCCTCTCGTCCTCGTCCTCTTCGTCCTCGTCCTCGTCCTCGTCCTCTTCGTCCTCGTCCTCTTCGTCCTCGTCCTCGTCCTCTTCGTCCTCGTCCTCGTCCTCGTCCTCTTCGTCCTCGTCCTCTTCGTCCTCGTCCTCGTCCTCTTCGTCCTCGTCCTCGTCCTCTTCGTCCTCGTCCTCGTCCTCTTCGTCCTCGTCCTCGTCCTCTCGTCCTCGTCCTCGTCCTCTTCGTCCTCGTCCTCGTCCTCTTCGTCCTCGTCCTCGTCCTCTTCGTCCTCGTCCTCGTCCTCTTCGTCCTCGTCCTCGTCCTCGTCCTCTTCGTCCTCGTCCTCGTCCTCTTCGTCCTCGTCCTCGTCCTCTTCGTCCTCGTCCTCGTCCTCTTCGTCCTCGTCCTCGTCCTCTTCGTCCTCGTCCTCGTCCTCTTCGTCCTCGTCCTCGTCCTCTTCGTCCTCGTCCTCGTCCTCTCGTCCTCGTCCTCGTCCTCGTCCTCGTCCTCGTCCTCGTCCTCGTCCTCGTCTCGTCCTCGTCCTCGTCCTCGTCTCGTCCTCGTCCTCGTCCTCGTCCTCGTCCTCGTCCTCGTCTCGTCCTCGTCCTCGTCCTCGTCCTTCGTCCTCGTCCTCGTCCTCGTCCTCGTCCTCGTCCTCGTCCTCGTCCTCTTCGTCCTCGTCCTCGTCCTCGTCCTCTTCGTCCTCGTCCTCGTCCTCGTCCTCTTCGTCCTCGTCCTCGTCCTCGTCCTCTCGTCCTCGTCCTCGTCCTCGTCCTCTTCGTCCTCGTCCTCGTCCTCGTCCTCTTCGTCCTCGTCCGTCCTCGTCCTCTTCGTCCTCGTCCTCGTCCTCGTCCTCTCGTCTCGTCCTCGTCCTCGTCCTCTTCGTCCTCGTCCTCGTCGTCTTCGTCCTCGTCCTCGTCCTCTTCGTCCTCGTCCTCGTCCTCTCGTCCTCGTCCTCGTCCTCTTCGTCCTCGTCCTCGTCCTCTTCGTCCTCGTCCTCTTCGTCCTCGTCCTCGTCTCGTCCTCTTCGTCCTCGTCCTCGTCCTCTTCGTCCTCGTCCTCGTCCTCTTCGTCCTCGTCCTCGTCCTCTCCTCGTCCTCGTCCTCGTCCTCTTCGTCCTCGTCCTCGTCCTCTTCGTCCTCGTCCTCTTCGTCCTCGTCCTCGTCCTCGTCCTCTTCGTCCTCGTCCTCGTCCTCTTCGTCTCGTCCTCGTCCTCTTCGTCCTCGTCCTCGTCCTCTTCGTCCTCGTCCTCGTCCTCTTCGTCCTCGTCCTCGTCCTCTTCGTCCTCGTCCTCGTCCTCGTCCTCGTCCTCGTCCTCTTCGTCCTCGTCCTCGTCCTCTTCGTCCTCGTCCTCTTCGTCCTCGTCCTCGTCCTCGTCCTCTTCGTCCTCGTCCTCGTCCTCTTCGTCCTCGTCCTCGTCCTCTTCGTCCTCGTCCTCGTCCTCGTCCTCGTCCTCGTCCTCGTCCTCGTCCTCGTCCTCGTCCTCTTCGTCCTCGTCCTCGTCCTCTTCGTCCTCGTCCTCGTCCTCTTCGTCCTCGTCCTCGTCCTCTTCGTCCTCGTCCTCGTCCTCTTCGTCCTCGTCCTCGTCCTCTTCGTCCTCGTCCTCGTCCTCTTCGTCCTCGTCCTCGTCCTCGTCCTCGTCCTCTTCGTCCTCGTCCTCGTCCTCGTCCTCTTCGTCCTCGTCCTCGTCCTCTTCGTCCTCGTCCTCGTCCTCGTCCTCGTCCTCGTCCTCGTCCTCGTCCTCTTCGTCCTCGTCCTCGTCCTCGTCCTCTTCGTCCTCGTCCTCGTCCTCGTCCTCTTCGTCCTCGTCCTCGTCCTCTTCGTCCTCGTCCTCGTCCTCTTCGTCCTCGTCCTCGTCCTCTTCGTCCTCGTCCTCGTCCTCGTCCTCTTCGTCCTCGTCCTCGTCCTCTTCGTCCTCGTCCTCGTCCTCGTCCTCTTCGTCCTCGTCCTCGTCCTCGTCCTCTTCGTCCTCGTCCTCGTCCTCTTCGTCCTCGTCCTCGTCCTCTTCGTCCTCGTCCTCGTCCTCGTCCTCTCGTCCTCGTCCTCGTCCTCGTCCTCGTCCTCTTCGTCCTCGTCCTCGTCCTCTTCGTCCTCGTCCTCGTCCTCTTCGTCCTCGTCCTCGTCCTCGTCCTCTTCGTCCTCGTCCTCGTCCTCGTCCTCGTCCTCTTCGTCCTCGTCCTCGTCCTCGTCCTCTTCGTCCTCGTCCTCGTCCTCGTCCTCTTCGTCCTCGTCCTCGTCCTCGTCCTCTTCGTCCTCGTCCTCGTCCTCGTCCTCTTCGTCCTCGTCCTCGTCCTCGTCCTCTTCGTCCTCGTCCTCGTCCTCGTCCTTCGTCCTCGTCCTCGTCCTCTTCGTCCTCGTCCTCGTCCTCGTCCTCGTCCTCGTCCTCGTCCCTCGTCCTCGTCCTCGTCCTCGTCCTCGTCCTCGTCCTCGTCCTCGTCCTCGTCCTCGTCCTCGTCCTCGTCCTCGTCCTCGTCCTCGTCCTCGTCCTCGTCCTCGTCCTCGTCCTCGTCCTCTTCGTCCTCGTCCTCTCGTCCTCTTCGTCCTCGTCCTCGTCCTCTTCGTCCTCGTCCTCTTCGTCCTCGTCCTCTTCGTCCTCTTCGTCCTCGTCCTCGTCCTCGTCCTCGTCCTCTTCGTCCTCGTCCTCGTCCTCTTCGTCCTCGTCCTCGTCCTCTTCGTCCTCGTCCTCGTCCTCTTCGTCCTCGTCCTCGTCCTCTTCGTCCTCGTCCTCGTCCTCTTCGTCCTCGTCCTCGTCCTCTTCGTCCTCGTCCTCGTCCTCTTCGTCCTCGTCCTCGTCCTCTTCGTCCTCGTCCTCGTCCTCTTCGTCCTCGTCCTCGTCCTCTTCGTCCTCGTCCTCGTCCTCTTCGTCCTCGTCCTCGTCCTCTTCGTCCTCGTCCTCGTCCTCTTCGTCCTCGTCCTCGTCCTCTTCGTCCTCGTCCTCGTCCTCTTCGTCCTCGTCCTCGTCCTCTTCGTCCTCGTCCTCGTCCTCTCGTCCTCGTCCTCGTCCTCCTCGTCCTCGTCCTCGTCCTCCTCGTCCTCGTCCTCGTCCTCCTCGTCCTCGTCCTCGTCCTCCTCGTCCTCGTCCTCGTCCTCCTCGTCCTCGTCCTCGTCCTCCTCGTCCTCGTCCTCGTCCTCCTCGTCCTCGTCCTCGTCCTCCTCGTCCTCGTCCTCGTCCTCCTCGTCCTCGTCCTCGTCCTCCTCGTCCTCGTCCTCGTCCTCCTCGTCCTCGTCCTCGTCCTCCTCGTCCTCGTCCTCGTCCTCTTCGTCCTCGTCCTCGTCCTCGTCCTCTTCGTCCTCGTCCTCGTCCTCTTCGTCCTCGTCCTCGTCCTCTTCGTCCTCGTCCTCGTCCTCTTCGTCCTCGTCCTCGTCCTCTTCGTCCTCGTCCT
Organism: Amblyjoppa fuscipennis; assembly: GCA_963575735.1. Lineage (NCBI taxonomy): Eukaryota > Metazoa > Arthropoda > Insecta > Hymenoptera > Ichneumonidae > Amblyjoppa > Amblyjoppa fuscipennis. The sequence goes on along the minus strand of OY754489.1, from coordinate 21,179,925 downwards.
CGTCCTCTTCGTCCTCGTCCTCGTCCTCTTCGTCCTCGTCCTCGTCCTCTTCGTCCTCGTCCTCGTCCTCTTCGTCCTCGTCCTCGTCCTCTTCGTCCTCGTCCTCGTCCTCTTCGTCCTCGTCCTCGTCCTCTTCGTCCTCGTCCTCGTCCTCTTCGTCCTCGTCCTCGTCCTCTTCGTCCTCGTCCTCGTCCTCGTCCTCGTCCTCGTCCTCTTCGTCCTCGTCCTCGTCCTCGTCCTCTTCGTCCTCGTCCTCGTCCTCGTCCTCGTCCTCTTCGTCCTCGTCCTCGTCCTCGTCCTCGTCCTCGTCCTCGTCCTCGTCCTCGTCCTCGTCCTCGTCCTCGTCCTCGTCCTCGTCCTCGTCCTCGTCCTCGTCCTCGTCCTCGTCCTCGTCCTCGTCCTCGTCCTCGTCCTCGTCCTCGTCCTCGTCCTCGTCCTCGTCCTCGTCCTCGTCCTCGTCCTCGTCCTCGTCCTCGTCCTCGTCCTCTTCGTCCTCGTCCTCGTCCTCGTCCTCTCGTCCTCGTCCTCTTCGTCCTCGTCCTCTTCGTCCTCGTCCTCGTCCTCGTCCTCTTCGTCCTCGTCCTCTTCGTCCTCGTCCTCGTCCTCTTCGTCCTCGTCCTCGTCCTCGTCCTCTTCGTCCTCGTCCTCTTCGTCCTCGTCCTCGTCCTCTTCGTCCTCGTCCTCGTCCTCTTCGTCCTCGTCCTCGTCCTCTTCGTCCTCGTCCTCGTCCTCTTCGTCCTCGTCCTCGTCCTCTTCGTCCTCGTCCTCGTCCTCTTCGTCCTCGTCCTCGTCCTCGTCCTCTTCGTCCTCGTCCTCGTCCTCGTCCTCGTCCTCTTCGTCCTCGTCCTCGTCCTCGTCCTCTTCGTCCTCGTCCTCGTCCTCGTCCTCTTCGTCCTCGTCCTCGTCCTCGTCCTCGTCCTCTTCGTCCTCGTCCTCGTCCTCTTCGTCCTCGTCCTCGTCCTCGTCCTCTTCGTCCTCGTCCTCGTCCTCGTCCTCGTCCTCGTCCTCGTCCTCGTCCTCGTCCTCGTCCTCGTCCTCGTCCTCGTCCTCGTCCTCGTCCTCGTCCTCGTCCTCGTCCTCGTCCTCGTCCTCGTCCTCGTCCTCGTCCTCGTCCTCGTCCTCGTCCTCGTCCTCGTCCTCGTCCTCGTCCTCGTCCTCGTCCTCGTCCTCGTCCTCGTCCTCGTCCTCGTCCTCTTCGTCCTCGTCCTCGTCCTCGTCCTCGTCCTCTTCGTCCTCGTCCTCGTCCTCGTCCTCTTCGTCCTCGTCCTCGTCGTCTTCGTCCTCGTCCTCGTCCTCTTCGTCCTCGTCCTCGTCCTCTTCGTCCTCGTCCTCGTCCTCTTCGTCCTCGTCCTCGTCCTCTTCGTCCTCGTCCTCGTCCTCTTCGTCCTCGTCCTCGTCCTCTTCGTCCTCGTCCTCGTCCTCTTCGTCCTCGTCCTCGTCCTCTTCGTCCTCGTCCTCGTCCTCTTCGTCCTCGTCCTCGTCCTCTTCGTCCTCGTCCTCGTCCTCTTCGTCCTCGTCCTCGTCCTCTTCGTCCTCGTCCTCGTCCTCGTCCTCTTCGTCCTCGTCCTCGTCCTCGTCCTCTTCGTCCTCGTCCTCGTCCTCGTCCTCTTCGTCCTCGTCCTCGTCCTCGTCCTCGTCCTCTTCGTCCTCGTCCTCGTCCTCTTCGTCCTCGTCCTCGTCCTCGTCCTCTTCGTCCTCGTCCTCGTCCTCGTCCTCGTCCTCGTCCTCGTCCTCGTCCTCGTCCTCGTCCTCGTCCTCGTCCTCGTCCTCGTCCTCGTCCTCGTCCTCGTCCTCGTCCTCTTCGTCCTCGTCCTCGTCCTCGTCCTCTTCGTCCTCGTCCTCGTCCTCTTCGTCCTCGTCCTCGTCCGTCTTCGTCCTCGTCCTCGTCCTCTTCGTCCTCGTCCTCGTCCTCTTCGTCCTCGTCCTCGTCCTCTTCGTCCTCGTCCTCGTCCTCTTCGTCCTCGTCCTCGTCCTCTTCGTCCTCGTCCTCGTCCTCTTCGTCCTCGTCCTCGTCCTCTTCGTCCTCGTCCTCGTCCTCTTCGTCCTCGTCCTCGTCCTCTTCGTCCTCGTCCTCGTCCTCTTCGTCCTCGTCCTCGTCCTCTTCGTCCTCGTCCTCGTCCTCTTCGTCCTCGTCCTCGTCCTCTTCGTCCTCGTCCTCGTCCTCTTCGTCCTCGTCCTCGTCCTCTTCGTCCTCGTCCTCGTCCTCTTCGTCCTCGTCCTCGTCCTCTTCGTCCTCGTCCTCGTCCTCTTCGTCCTCGTCCTCGTCCTCTTCGTCCTCGTCCTCGTCCTCTTCGTCCTCGTCCTCGTCCTCTTCGTCCTCGTCCTCGTCCTCTTCGTCCTCGTCCTCGTCCTCTTCGTCCTCGTCCTCGTCCTCTTCGTCCTCGTCCTCGTCCTCTTCGTCCTCGTCCTCGTCCTCTTCGTCCTCGTCCTCGTCCTCTTCGTCCTCGTCCTCGTCCTCTTCGTCCTCGTCCTCGTCCTCTTCGTCCTCGTCCTCGTCCTCTTCGTCCTCGTCCTCGTCCTCTTCGTCCTCGTCCTCGTCCTCTTCGTCCTCGTCCTCGTCCTCTTCGTCCTCGTCCTCGTCCTCTTCGTCCTCGTCCTCGTCCTCTTCGTCCTCGTCCTCGTCCTCTTCGTCCTCGTCCTCGTCCTCGTCCTCTTCGTCCTCGTCCTCGTCCTCTTCGTCCTCGTCCTCGTCCTCTTCGTCCTCGTCCTCGTCCTCGTCCTCTTCGTCCTCGTCCTCGTCCTCTTCGTCCTCGTCCTCGTCCTCGTCCTCTTCGTCCTCGTCCTCGTCCTCTTCGTCCTCTTCGTCCTCGTCCTCGTCCTCTTCGTCCTCGTCCTCGTCCTCTTCGTCCTCGTCCTCGTCCTCTTCGTCCTCGTCCTCGTCCTCTTCGTCCTCGTCCTCGTCCTCTTCGTCCTCGTCCTCGTCCTCTTCGTCCTCGTCCTCGTCCTCTTCGTCCTCGTCCTCGTCCTCTTCGTCCTCGTCCTCGTCCTCTTCGTCCTCGTCCTCGTCCTCTTCGTCCTCGTCCTCTTCGTCCTCTTCGTCCTCGTCCTCGTCCTCTTCGTCCTCGTCCTCTTCGTCCTCTTCGTCCTCGTCCTCTTCGTCCTCTTCGTCCTCGTCCTCGTCCTCTTCGTCCTCGTCCTCGTCCTCGTCCTCGTCCTCTTCGTCCTCGTCCTCGTCCTCGTCCTCGTCCTCGTCCTCGTCCTCGTCCTCGTCCTCGTCCTCGTCCTCGTCCTCGTCCTCTTCGTCCTCGTCCTCGTCCTCTTCGTCCTCGTCCTCGTCCTCTTCGTCCTCGTCCTCGTCCTCTTCGTCCTCGTCCTCGTCCTCTTCGTCCTCGTCCTCGTCCTCTTCGTCCTCGTCCTCGTCCTCTTCGTCCTCGTCCTCGTCCTCTTCGTCCTCGTCCTCGTCCTCTTCGTCCTCGTCCTCGTCCTCTTCGTCCTCGTCCTCGTCCTCTTCGTCCTCGTCCTCGTCCTCTTCGTCCTCGTCCTCGTCCTCTTCGTCCTCTTCGTCCTCGTCCTCGTCCTCTTCGTCCTCGTCCTCTTCGTCCTCTTCGTCCTCGTCCTCTTCGTCCTCTTCGTCCTCGTCCTCTTCGTCCTCTTCGTCCTCGTCCTCGTCCTCTTCGTCCTCGTCCTCGTCCTCTTCGTCCTCGTCCTCTTCGTCCTCGTCCTCGTCCTCGTCCTCTTCGTCCTCGTCCTCGTCCTCGTCCTCGTCCTCGTCCTCGTCCTCGTCCTCGTCCTCGTCCTCGTCCTCGTCCTCGTCCTCGTCCTCTTCGTCCTCGTCCTCGTCCTCTTCGTCCTCGTCCTCGTCCTCTTCGTCCTCGTCCTCGTCCTCTTCGTCCTCGTCCTCGTCCTCTTCGTCCTCGTCCTCGTCCTCTTCGTCCTCGTCCTCGTCCTCGTCCTCTTCGTCCTCGTCCTCGTCCTCGTCCTCTTCGTCCTCGTCCTCGTCCTCGTCCTCTTCGTCCTCGTCCTCGTCCTCGTCCTCGTCCTCTTCGTCCTCGTCCTCGTCCTCTTCGTCCTCGTCCTCGTCCTCTTCGTCCTCGTCCTCGTCCTCTTCGTCCTCGTCCTCGTCCTCTTCGTCCTCGTCCTCGTCCTCTTCGTCCTCGTCCTCGTCCTCGTCCTCTTCGTCCTCGTCCTCGTCCTCTTCGTCCTCGTCCTCGTCCTCTTCGTCCTCGTCCTCGTCCTCTTCGTCCTCGTCCTCGTCCTCTTCGTCCTCGTCCTCGTCCTCTTCGTCCTCGTCCTCGTCCTCTTCGTCCTCGTCCTCGTCCTCTTCGTCCTCGTCCTCGTCCTCTTCGTCCTCGTCCTCGTCCTCTTCGTCCTCGTCCTCGTCCTCTTCGTCCTCGTCCTCGTCCTCTTCGTCCTCGTCCTCGTCCTCTTCGTCCTCGTCCTCGTCCTCTTCGTCCTCGTCCTCGTCCTCTTCGTCCTCGTCCTCGTCCTCTTCGTCCTCGTCCTCGTCCTCTTCGTCCTCGTCCTCGTCCTCTTCGTCCTCGTCCTCGTCCTCTTCGTCCTCGTCCTCGTCCTCTTCGTCCTCGTCCTCGTCCTCTTCGTCCTCGTCCTCGTCCTCTTCGTCCTCGTCCTCGTCCTCTTCGTCCTCGTCCTCGTCCTCTTCGTCCTCGTCCTCGTCCTCTTCGTCCTCGTCCTCGTCCTCTTCGTCCTCGTCCTCGTCCTCTTCGTCCTCGTCCTCGTCCTCTTCGTCCTCGTCCTCGTCCTCGTCCTCTTCGTCCTCGTCCTCGTCCTCTTCGTCCTCGTCCTCGTCCTCGTCCTCGTCCTCTTCGTCCTCGTCCTCGTCCTCTTCGTCCTCGTCCTCGTCCTCTTCGTCCTCGTCCTCGTCCTCGTCCTCTTCGTCCTCGTCCTCGTCCTCGTCCTCTTCGTCCTCGTCCTCGTCCTCTTCGTCCTCGTCCTCGTCCTCTTCGTCCTCGTCCTCGTCCTCGTCCTCTTCGTCCTCGTCCTCGTCCTCTTCGTCCTCGTCCTCGTCCTCGTCCTCGTCCTCGTCCTCTTCGTCCTCGTCCTCTTCGTCCTCGTCCTCGTCCTCTTCGTCCTCGTCCTCGTCCTCTTCGTCCTCGTCCTCGTCCTCTTCGTCCTCGTCCTCGTCCTCTTCGTCCTCGTCCTCGTCCTCTTCGTCCTCGTCCTCGTCCTCTTCGTCCTCGTCCTCGTCCTCTTCGTCCTCGTCCTCGTCCTCTTCGTCCTCGTCCTCGTCCTCTTCGTCCTCGTCCTCGTCCTCTTCGTCCTCGTCCTCGTCCTCTTCGTCCTCGTCCTCGTCCTCTTCGTCCTCGTCCTCGTCCTCTTCGTCCTCGTCCTCGTCCTCTTCGTCCTCGTCCTCGTCCTCTTCGTCCTCGTCCTCGTCCTCGTCCTCTTCGTCCTCGTCCTCGTCCTCGTCCTCTTCGTCCTCGTCCTCGTCCTCGTCCTCTTCGTCCTCGTCCTCGTCCTCGTCCTCTTCGTCCTCGTCCTCGTCCTCGTCCTCTTCGTCCTCGTCCTCGTCCTCGTCCTCGTCCTCGTCCTCGTCCTCTTCGTCCTCGTCCTCGTCCTCGTCCTCTTCGTCCTCGTCCTCGTCCTCTTCGTCCTCGTCCTCGTCCTCTTCGTCCTCGTCCTCGTCCTCTTCGTCCTCGTCCTCGTCCTCTTCGTCCTCGTCCTCGTCCTCTTCGTCCTCGTCCTCGTCCTCTTCGTCCTCGTCCTCGTCCTCGTCCTCTTCGTCCTCGTCCTCGTCCTCGTCCTCTTCGTCCTCGTCCTCGTCCTCGTCCTCTTCGTCCTCGTCCTCGTCCTCGTCCTCTTCGTCCTCGTCCTCGTCCTCGTCCTCTTCGTCCTCGTCCTCGTCCTCGTCCTCTTCGTCCTCGTCCTCGTCCTCGTCCTCGTCCTCGTCCTCTTCGTCCTCGTCCTCGTCCTCGTCCTCTTCGTCCTCGTCCTCGTCCTCTTCGTCCTCGTCCTCGTCCTCTTCGTCCTCGTCCTCGTCCTCTTCGTCCTCGTCCTCGTCCTCTTCGTCCTCGTCCTCGTCCTCTTCGTCCTCGTCCTCGTCCTCTTCGTCCTCGTCCTCGTCCTCTTCGTCCTCGTCCTCGTCCTCTTCGTCCTCGTCCTCGTCCTCTTCGTCCTCGTCCTCGTCCTCTTCGTCCTCGTCCTCGTCCTCTTCGTCCTCGTCCTCGTCCTCTTCGTCCTCGTCCTCGTCCTCTTCGTCCTCGTCCTCTTCGTCCTCGTCCTCTTCGTCCTCGTCCTCGTCCTCTTCGTCCTCGTCCTCGTCCTCTTCGTCCTCGTCCTCGTCCTCTTCGTCCTCGTCCTCGTCCTCTTCGTCCTCGTCCTCGTCCTCTTCGTCCTCGTCCTCGTCCTCGTCCTCTTCGTCCTCGTCCTCGTCCTCTTCGTCCTCGTCCTCGTCCTCTTCGTCCTCGTCCTCGTCCTCGTCCTCTTCGTCCTCGTCCTCGTCCTCTTCGTCCTCGTCCTCGTCCTCTTCGTCCTCGTCCTCGTCCTCTTCGTCCTCGTCCTCGTCCTCTTCGTCCTCGTCCTCGTCCTCCTCGTCCTCGTCCTCGTCCTCGTCCTCTTCGTCCTCGTCCTCGTCCTCTTCGTCCTCGTCCTCGTCCTCTTCGTCCTCGTCCTCGTCCTCGTCCTCGTCCTCTTCGTCCTCGTCCTCGTCCTCTTCGTCCTCGTCCTCGTCCTCGTCCTCTTCGTCCTCGTCCTCGTCCTCGTCCTCTTCGTCCTCGTCCTCGTCCTCGTCCTCTTCGTCCTCGTCCTCGTCCTCGTCCTCTTCGTCCTCGTCCTCGTCCTCGTCCTCTTCGTCCTCGTCCTCGTCCTCGTCCTCTTCGTCCTCGTCCTCGTCCTCGTCCTCTTCGTCCTCGTCCTCGTCCTCGTCCTCTTCGTCCTCGTCCTCGTCCTCGTCCTCGTCCTCTTCGTCCTCGTCCTCGTCCTCGTCCTCGTCCTCTTCGTCCTCGTCCTCTTCGTCCTCGTCCTCGTCCTCGTCCTCTTCGTCCTCGTCCTCTTCGTCCTCTTCGTCCTCGTCCTCTTCGTCCTCTTCGTCCTCGTCCTCTTCGTCCTCTTCGTCCTCGTCCTCTTCGTCCTCTTCGTCCTCGTCCTCTTCGTCCTCTTCGTCCTCGTCCTCTTCGTCCTCTTCGTCCTCGTCCTCTTCGTCCTCTTCGTCCTCGTCCTCTTCGTCCTCTTCGTCCTCGTCCTCTTCGTCCTCGTCCTCTTCGTCCTCTTCGTCCTCGTCCTCTTCGTCCTCGTCCTCTTCGTCCTCTTCGTCCTCGTCCTCTTCGTCCTCTTCGTCCTCGTCCTCTTCGTCCTCTTCGTCCTCGTCCTCTTCGTCCTCTTCGTCCTCGTCCTCTTCGTCCTCTTCGTCCTCGTCCTCTTCGTCCTCTTCGTCCTCGTCCTCTTCGTCCTCTTCGTCCTCGTCCTCTTCGTCCTCTTCGTCCTCGTCCTCTTCGTCCTCTTCGTCCTCTTCGTCCTCGTCCTCTTCGTCCTCTTCGTCCTCGTCCTCTTCGTCCTCTTCGTCCTCGTCTTCTTCGTCCCCTTCGTCCTCGTCCTCTTCGTCCTCTTCGTCCTCGTCCTCTTCGTCCTCGTCCTCTTCGTCCTCTTCGTCCTCGTCCTCTTCGTCCTCTTCGTCCTCTTCGTCCTCGTCCTCTTCGTCCTCTTCGTCCTCGTCCTCTTCGTCCTCTTCGTCCTCGTCCTCTTCGTCCTCGTCCTCTTCGTCCTCTTCGTCCTCGTCCTCTTCGTCCTCGTCCTCTTCGTCCTCGTCCTCTTCGTCCTCGTCCTCTTCGTCCTCGTCCTCTTCGTCCTCGTCCTCTTCGTCCTCGTCCTCTTCGTCCTCGTCCTCTTCGTCCTCGTCCTCTTCGTCCTCGTCCTCTTCGTCCTCGTCCTCTTCGTCCTCGTCCTCTTCGTCCTCGTCCTCTTCGTCCTCGTCCTCTTCGTCCTCGTCCTCTTCGTCCTCTTCGTCCTCTTCGTCCTCGTCCTCTTCGTCCTCTTCGTCCTCGTCCTCTTCGTTCTCGTCCTCTTCGTCCTCGTCCTCGTCCTCTTCGTCCTCGTCCTCTTCGTCCTCGTCCTCTTCGTCCTCGTCCTCTTCGTCCTCGTCCTCTTCGTCCTCGTCCTCTTCGTCCTCGTCCTCTTCGTCCTCGTCCTCTTCGTCCTCGTCCTCTTCGTCCTCGTCCTTGTCCTCGTCCCCGTCGTCCTTGTCCTCGTCCCCGTTGTCCTCGTTCTCGCTGTTGTCCGCGCCTATGGGACCGACTTTCTCGCACTAGTGCGAGACGTTTTTTTATCTAGCTAAACTTTTTTTTACCTAACCACAAAGAAATTAAGATAGTCCAAGTGGTACAGTCTCGCCAAACGTGAGTTTCAAAGAAAATTTCGAACACTTCTTGACGGGATAAAAATCTGAAAAAATCAAGTATATGGGAGGGTCTGCAAAGATTGTTTTTATGAAATAATAATTCCAGTTTGTTACTAACAAGATGAAGATAACAATCGTTATTTAACAAATTACCCGGCAACTTAACTATTTCCCTTCATAAAAATAATTTGTTTATTTTTATGAATACGTATGATTTTTTTTAGAATTTTTTGTAATCTTTGAAAATTGCGTTTTTCACAACTTGACATAGAAAATCGCAGTTTTCAAAAACTACAAAAAAGTCTAAAAAAATGCATACGTACTCATAAAAAATAAACGAGTCATTCTTATGGAAACAAATAGCTACGTTGCCGGGTAATTTGTTGAACAATTGGTTTTATCATTAATTTATCAATAACATTTTGGAATTATTATTACATAAAAACAATATTTGCAGCACCTCCCATATGGTTGATTTTTTCAGATTTTTATTCCATCTAGAAATGTTTGCATTTTTCTCTGAAACTCACGTGTAGCGGGACTGTACTGCTCGGATTACCTTAAGGAATAATGCAACTAATAATTAAGAGTATGGGTTTTTGTTAAATATTTTATTTTTCGACAAAGAAACAATAACATTTTTTCGTGTAACTGTCATAACCGTCACGTCACGTCAAGTCACGTCACGTCACGTCTTTCTCATCTTCTTTCTCTCGCTCCTTCTCACTGGTTCGATCTTCTTGCTATTTTTCAATTTCTATAAAAGAAAACATACAATACAAATCAGTATCATCATGACTTTCATCATATTTAACATTATTCATTGCTTGATAATAGTATATTGCTAATGTCTCTTACCTTTTCGTAGCAAGCTTTTCTTTTTGTAGCGGCCGCCATATCTTCCGGCGTGAATCCTTTTAGCGGCACTTCCTCATCCGTCTGTCCCTCCGTCTGTCCCTCCGTCTGTCCCTCCGTCTGTCCCTCCGTCTGTCCCTCCGTCTGTCCCTCCGTCTGTCCCTCCGTCTGTCCCTCCGTCTGTCCCTCCGTCTGTCCCTCCGTCTGTCCCTCCGTCTGTCCCTCCGCCTGTCCCTCCGCCTGTACCTCTGCCTGTACCTCCGCCTGCCCCTCCGCCTGTCCCTCCGCCTGTACCTCCGCCTGGCCCTCCGCCTCTCCCTCCGCCTGTCCCTCCGCCTGTCCTTCCGCCTGATCGTCTGCCTCTTCGTCATCCGTGGACTGTGGTTCCTTTCCACGAGGGCACATCTTGGCCTTTGCAAATTTTCCGAGCTTTAGATACGTATGGCTGAAACAAAATTAACTGTTCATACTTGATAATTGCATGATGCGAACGCACAAAATAATAAAAAGTACTTACAATCTTTGGTTGTCTTCAACGGATTGCCGAATATTATATCGTTGGATGAACGATAGGACCCAGCAAAAGTTTTGGTACACCCATTTTCGTAAGTACTCGTTTCGAGGATCCTGTAGTTTCTTTTTATACACGTTTGTTGTAATTTTTCGAATGTTGTTGGCCGAGAGGTTTGGATTTTCTTGAATTGTACGTCTAAACGGCACCAACTCGCACAGAAATTTCCCGAAGCGTTCCGGATCGTCCGTAATATTTTTTGTAAATTTCGGCATTTTGTTTCTCACGTTCCTTATTCCCTGTCACTTTTGAGCTCCTTTCACGATCAGATATCACGTACATCTGCCACGTGTGACAGTTATTTAAAACAACTGCCAAACGATGCAGAATGTCGAATGATCGCAGAAGAAACAAAACAATGACAAAGTAAATGATAAGGGGTAACCAAATGCCGAAATATGAAAAATATAACGGACGATTCTATACACATGGGTAGATTGCTCTGCGAGTTGGTGCCGTTTCGACATACGATCCAAGAAAATCCACGCTGCTCGGTTGACATCATTAGAACAGTAATGATAAGCATATACAAAAGGAAGTTACACGATCCGCGTAAGGAATATGTACGAAAATACCAAAATGGGTATACCAAAATTTTCGTCAGGTCCTGTCGTTAATCCAAGGATTGTCTTTTAAGGTAGTCCTTGCAAATAGTGGTCACTTCACATAAGTTTCAGAGAAATGAGGGAGAATTGCAAACACTTCTCAAGGGTATAAAATTCTGAAAAAAAACAAGCATACTAAAGATGCTGAAAAGATTAATTATCAAGAATAAATAAAAATAAAAATTTCAGAAATGTAAAAGTATTTTCTGGGAAAATTATGAGTCTTCACAAAAACCCGAGAGATTAAAATGTATTTTATTTAGGGGAAAAGTGATGAATTATAGCCCTTTCTAATTAGGTTAGGGTCATAATTCATCGCTTTTGCCCTAAAAAAAAAATTTCCTGGCAAAAATACGGACTAACGATAGAATAAATCATTCGTAAAATATTCACATGAAAAGTGGTCTAGTGACTCAAGCGATGACTTGACAATTCGGGGGTTCCGAGTTCAAGTCTTACCCGGTGTCAATTTTTTTTTTTTTTTTTTATCCTCATACGTCCGGATGACGTACCGTTGCATTGCGACGCTGAGCGGTATCGAAACGCATTGGTCCACGTAACCATACGCTTTTATTCTCCCGGTCGGGCTGTTTGCCGAATTGAAGCGGCCTCGAGATATGGTTCACGTGAAACCTTAGCGTCTTACGTATGTAGTAAGACCGATGCGGATTTTGCTTCAATTCGGTTAAGGGTCAGGGTGTGAAATCTCCCGCCCTTGCTCGTACCGATTCAAATGAACTACCATAAACTTTCATACTTCTGGTCAGGCCGTTTACCGAAATGAAGCAAAGTCCGCCTCGGTCTTACGGGATTCTTAAGACGATAAAGTTTCACGTGAACCATGTTTCGAGGCCGCTTCAATTCGTAAACAGCCCGACCGGAAGTATGAATGTTTATGGTAGTTCGTTTGAATCGGTACGAGCAAGGGCGGGAGATTTCACACCCAGACCCTTAACCGAATTGAAGCAAAGTCCGCCTCGGCCTTACGGGATTCTTAAGACGATAAGGTTTCACGTGAACCATGTTTCGAGGCCGCTTCAATTCGGTAAACGCCCGACAGGGAGAATGAAAGTGTATGATTACGTGAACCAATGCGTTTCGATACCGCACGGCGTCGCAATGCAACGGTACGTCGTCCGTACGTATGTATGAGAATAAAAAAAAAAATTAAAAAAAAAATTGACGCCGGTTAAGACTTGAACTCGGAACCCCCGAGTTATCAAGCCATCGCTTGAGTCACTAGACCGTTTTTCATATGAATATTTTATTAATGATTTGTTCTGTCGTTAGTCCGTATTTTTGTCAGGAAAATTTTTTTTTAGGGCAAAAGCGATGAATTATAACCCTAACCTAATTAGAAAGGGCTATAATTCATCACTTTTCCCCTAAATAAAATACATTTTGATCTCTCGGGGTTTTCTGAAAACTCATAATTTTCCCAGAAAATACTGTGACATTTCTGGGATTTTTATTTTTATTTATTCTTGATAATTCGTCTGTTGGATAACCAAAATAAAAAATCAACTTTGAATCAATAATCCGTGGCTGGTGACCCATGGACTGTAATTTTTTTGCAAGCACCTTTCCATTGACAGTTGACTGTCACAGTCTCAATTTGTAACGGCCGGGCGGTCAACGATTTCACGAGCATCGTGAACTAGCGCGCGCATTTGGCGCACCGGTCCGACTCCGCCGTTCCGTGTGCCAACACTGAATCGACTGCGAAAAGTAGCAACTTTAGGTCAACGTAATGCTCGGTAGTATCTTCCTCAAAGCCCGGGAAGTAAAAAACTATGGAGCCAAGTTTGCCGAATGTCGAGAAATTGTTACTCGACACCTGGACAACGAGAGCGTTGACGAGGTGCGACGTAATGCTCGGTGGTACCTTTTGCGAGGTCCGAGAAGCAAAAAACTACGGAGCCAAGCTTGCCGAATGTCGAGAAATTGTTACTCGACACCTGGACAACGAGAGCGTTGACGAGGTGCGACGTAATGCTCGGTGGTACGTTGTGCGAGGTCCGAGAAGCAAAAAACTACGGAGCCAAGTTTGCCGAATGTCGAGAAATTGTTACTCGACACTTGGACAACGAAAGCGTTGACGAGGTTCGACGTAATGCTCGGTGGTACGTTGTGCGAGGTCCGAGAAGCAAAAAACTACGGAGCCAAGTTTGCCGAATGTCGAGAAATTGTTACTCGACACCTGGACAACGAAAGCGTTGACGAGGTTCGACGTAATGCTCGGTGGTACCTTTTGCGAGGTCCGAGAAGCAAAAAACTACGGAGCCCAGCTTGCCGAATGTCGAGAAATTGTTACTCGACACCTGGACAACGAGAGCGTTGACGAGGTGCGACGTAATGCTCGGTGGTACGTTTTGCGAGGTCCGAGAAGCAAAAAACTACGAAGCCAAGCTTGCCGAATGTCGAAAAATTGTTGGTCGACACCTGGACCACGAGAGCGTTGACGAGGTTCGACGTAATGCTCGGTAATACGTTTTGCAAGGTCCGAGAACTAAAAAACTACGGAGCCAAGTTCGCCGAATGTCGAGAAATTGTTACTCGACACCTGGACGACGAGAGCGTTAACGAGGTGCGACGTAATGCTCGATGGTACGTTTTGCGAGGTCCGAGAAGCAAAAAACTACGAAGCCAAGCTTGCCGAATGTCGAAAAATTGTTGGTCGACACCTGGACAACGAGAGCGTTGACGAGGTTCGACGTAATGCTCGGTAGTACGTTTTGCAAGGTCCGAGAACTAAAAAACTACGGAGCCAAGTTCGCCGAATGTCGAGAAATTGTTACTCGACACCTGGACAACGAGAGCGTTGACGAGGTTCGACGTAATGCTCGGTAGTACGTTTCGCAAGGTCCGAGAACTAAAAAACTACGGAGCCAAGTTCGCCGAAAGTCGAGAAATCGTCTGGTGAGACCTGGACACCGCGGAAATTCACGCGGTTGCAGGGAATGCACCAGGAGTCATTGTAGAGACAGTGAATTTCGGCATTGGGACGATAAGCCGATTGTGAAATGTACATTCGAGCATGTCGTGTAATTTTTTAATTTAAAAATGCATGTTTTATCACTGAATTATTTTATTCAACACCCTGTATCGAAGTTCTGTGAAGTTACCTCATCGTTGTGTGCTGTCCGTGTGACTACTCAAGCTGCGCTCTGATTGGTCAACTTTAAACCCTTATAACTCGAAAACTACTCATCGTACGAACTTTTCCCGGGTCTCATTTTACTCGGGTGATCACCCCGCATCTGCCTGCACCGAGCATGTGCGCCGATTAATTTACATCTTTGAGGCTTTCGGCTCCCTTGTACCTGCCTGTTTATCGAAACTTGTACTTGCCGCCTTTTTTCCATTTTCGAAATAGAAACAGGCACTTCCATCCCGGCGGAGAGATGTACCCGTGATACAAGTTCCTGCGTGTTGTGTTGGACGGCTCCGCCGTAACATCGCATTTGAAACGAATTCCCAGCGCAATAATTGATTCGCTTTCCTGAATTCAATTTATTGACAACGGAATTGGCAGATTCAGCAACATTGTTTGTAACATTTCCAACAGACTAGCTGCGTGACAACTTAGATAACGGACTGCTTCAAATACCGCGTTGTATGCTCCTGTTCTATGTAGTTGAGGTATCAAATTAACTTCGTCCTCGTTAGGTTTGCACTCGATTGGGAACACTGCACAACCAGAATGATCACCAAAAACGTGATTGAAAATAATAAAAATATCCTTCTGCAGTCTCATTGCTTTCTCAGTCTTTGAGATTATTTCTTCTTTGCGAATATCACGTACGTCTGTAATACGGGTTCGCATCCGCAAAGCGCTAGCTTCGGTATACGTTTGAAATTTTCCTTTGCCAATTGCATCTTTATCGAGATGACATGTCATTTTTGACCTGGCAGTTTCTCTAACTTTTTTACAAAAGTTGCGGAACAAGTGATTATTGCACTCGATTTTGTCGACCATTACTCCGTGCTCAGCGTATGGATTTGCGTCCCGAATCGATTGATACGTACTTGCATCACCGTCAGCAATCAGAGTCTTATATGTAAGACCTCGCTGTTCAACACTTTGTTTGAAGGCCTCGACAATTATGTCAGCTTCCATAGCAGTCGAACTTTGATCGCGTCCCCAGTTTTTATAGCACTTATGCTCGGGCGGTTCCTTTTTTAACTGCTGAGCCTTCGTGCATGTGGCGCAATATTTGTTACGTACACCAACATGCAAAACCTTTTTTGTCTCAAAACCAATAATGAAGGCGTTACCAGACAGCGAATCGTGTTTTCCGCCGTGATACGATCGCTTAGGCCAATAGCCATCCGCTACAACAGCGATGTATGGAATACCATCAGTAATATGGCCGTTCCGTATAGCTATTTCACGCTCTTCTTCCGCTGCCGTCTGCATCTCTTCTTCAGAACACGCAACAAACTTATCATAAAGTCTATCTCGGTACTTGCGATACGTAACATGGGACATAGGGGGAATTGCCATTGTTGCAAGTAATTCTTCCAACGTGTGAAATCCGGTACCAGAGCTAATCGTACCACACACGGCCCCATTAATGCCCATTCATTAATGCCCATTACGCTAGTACGATCGCGGTCCGTCCACAGGCTGCTAACGTAATGACAATTGTCACATTCGAAAAACATTTGGGTTCGCAAACCGCGATCCCCGTACTTCCGCAATTTCAGAGAAGTGAAAGAACACTCTTCAGAGCTGTTATGTTTGTAACACTGCTCACGAAGTTGCTCCAATATATAGGTCATGTCGATTATACGTCGACCTTTTATGTTGACCTCCTGAAGATTTTTCTCGTTTGCAGAAACACCTTCACATAAATCTGAAGGGATTGATTTTTGCGAAACAAGATCGTCTTCCCTGATGCAATGATTTTCTGGGCTCGAAGCCGTCTCTATTGAATCGCAGATTGTGTCAGTTTGTATTGAAGCCTGCGTTCCTGTACTCATTGCATCAAAGGATGTTTCAGTCGTAAGTTCATTTTGACAGAGGTCACCGATTTTTCGAATCAAAGTGCTCTCTGTAGTGTCAAAGACTGTTCGACTATCGCTTAATTCTATTATATCTACTATTTCTACTATTTCAGTATCACCTTTATTATGCATCGTCGTTGCGAATATCTTGTCCACTGACATTGCAGGCATGTCGTCACCTCCATCAAAAACTTCCGCTGTTTTCGGTATGACCTCTATTTTGCGTCTGCGAAAGAAATTATATGCTTTTGATATATCGATAAAAAACTTTTTTTCCAACTTTACTAAACCAACCAAATCCTTTGCAGGCGACACGGGAGGAAAATCGCTTACTATTAACCAATGACCATTATTAACCTATGCGCATGCATAGTAATGTTTCATTATTCTCTATGGAGTAATAGGGTTCGTTACTTCTTTTGAAAACCGTATTACTCCCGAGAAATAATACGGAAGAAATGTGGTTATTTTAACGGACTTGGAACAAAAGTTTCGTATGCGACGCTGGAGGGAGCAGATTTTTACTTCATGTGATTTCTGCCCTCGCTTTGCTTAGGCAGCAAACTTCAAACTCGGCGAAAATCGCGCACTTCCCTACCTTGTAGTATAATATACCATGCCAAAAACCTCATCTCAATTCAAACAGGTTGAAATTTTGCACACATCATGTGTGATCAATAGTTAACGTTTTGTCAAAATTTAATTGCAAAATGCAAAGTTGTTTTTTTTGTACAGGATTTTTAATTTCGTCGAAAATGTCTGTACGCACTCCAGCGCTCACATTTTTTTTGCTATTGGGCTAAAAACGCGTATACAGATGGAATATGATCACCCGATGATCCCATTCAAATTTCACAAAAATCGGTCGAACCGTTTTAATTTTATGCCATTTAAAATTTTTTTTATTTCATGATTTTTTTTTAGACGCATTTTTTTCGTATCAAATATTCATCTGCGAATAAAATAAATGTCAGATTCGTGATCAGCGTAAAAAAATGCAATTATTTTCCCGAAGCGACAACTAACGAAGAAGTTTACCGGGCATTTTTATAGCCAAAATTGCAAAAATGAGTGATTTTGGGTATTTATAAACAGCGATTTCTTTGCTTTTCGAAGGCATCGCGGAAAAACCCAGCTGCCTATCGTGATCTACGATAGGCACCTAGTATACGACAAGACATCCACAAGACGATGGATATGATGGGGTTGAAAAAGCTAGATAAAGAGGTATCACATAGATTTCTTGAGTACAAATTGAAAGTGCAAAATTCCATGCATTTTTTCGCGAGAAGCGCAAATCCGACAAAGTGGCGCGTGATCATGGACTATTTTTTTTTACGCGCTGAACCTGAATTGGCCGTCTTGCATAAAAGTCTAACAAGACGTTGACGTTGAAAAAAGTTGAAAATTGAAATTTTCATAGCGCTTCCTCATAAAGTTGAAAATTCGAATTTTCATATCGCTTTTTCATAATGTTCCTTCATTCGCATAGCTTCCTCTATGAGGAAGCTAAAAAAACATAGAGAAATGGCTTGCTCATACGAGAAGCTTTGCGAATAAAGGAATATTATGAAAAAGCGATTTGAAAATCCAATGTTCAACTTTAATGAGAAAGCAATATGAAAATTGCAATTTTCAACGTTTTTCAACTTGTTTTAGTATTATTGCGAACTATACATAGGCTGCATCAATTTTTTAAATGAAGATTGACAATTTTAGTAATTCGTAGCACGTTATTTTCTAAACCAAGTAGTAATGAAGGTGGTAAATTTACCGGTATAAATGATGAATAATATAATTAACCGGTAAATTCAGACCGCCAGGTCGAATTAGTATGGCATTCTATTTTGATCGACTCTGACTATACTTGGTGAATATATCGGTAAATTATAGTAATTACCAGAAAAAATGGTTATAAACCATAAAAGAGATATTAAAATCTCAATTTCCAACTTTAAAAAACATTACTAAAAAATTGTAGGCATAAAAAAAATTGTAGGCAAATATCTAAAAAAAACTATAAGAGCTACAGTGCTAATGATATTTTTCGATAAATTTTCCATATAATGTCACAAGACCGAGACTCTCGACCGATTCTTACAAAAATCAATAGCGAAAATTATTTGATGTTGGTCTATTTCTGTAGAAAGTTTCAGCCCGATAATACAAAATTTGTGAAAACTAGAGCGCGAACACAGTTTTTTCCATGATTTCAAAACCTAATAAAATCTGAACGAATCTTTCAACTATATTATATTTTAACTATATAGCATATGTTTATAAAAATATTATTTGCTTTATAGACAAGTTATTATCGTATCGTTTGTAGCCGCGGTTAATTAACCTGGTATTTACCGTGACATTTAACCGATTATTTACCACCCACAAAATCACTCACTTCCCGTCGAGCCCCTTATGACTTATAGAGGTTTCTACATACTATAAACGATATATGCTATAGAGCAATATACAGCCGTATAGCTTTCTTTGTGAGCAACAGCATTTTCATGCTACATACCTTTCTATCCATTTTCTTCGCCGGGATTTGACAGCTCGTTGTCTATTCTCTTTATTTCCCATTTCACTTATGACCACTTATCACCACGAATCACCACCAATGAACACTCGTCACTACGCGAGTAATGCGATATAAACTAGCAGCACAAGACGTCGTAGTTATTACAAAAATGACGATGCGACTTCTCACGATACACGTATGACTTCGGAGAGTCTATCGACGATTCTGCTTTGTTCGATGCGACAGGTTGCCCTCAAGCCGCAACAGATAAAGATAACAAAACGCTTGCTTTCATTTCGTCTCTCTCACTCTGCTCCGCTGCTTGGAGTTCGCAGAAGGCACGTGGTCGGGGACATACATTGTTAGGTGCAGCCGGCTATAGATACATTTTTTACGATCTTGTCTAGGCTAATAGCAAAATTCCACACAATTACTATTGTGAAAGCCAATAACTTGACGATAATAATTAATAATAAGAATTTTGATAATTAATCGATGAGTATATTTATTGAAAACTCGATTAATATTGCCCCTTATAAACAGGCTCAATCTATCTTTAATTCAAAGTAGGTGATGTAGTGCAGTGACAGTGGTCCCGACTGCCACCTTTCTGTCCTGCGTTCGATCCTCGATCAAATTTATTTTGTTTCGCCATTTTTTTTTTTTTTTTTTTTCATTTGCACACTTGACTGCACATTTTTATTTGAGTAAGGAGTATTTAAAGTGGCAATTTTTTTCCGAAATTCACTGTTTATTTTTTTGAATTATTATTTTTATTTATATTGAATCTACCACCTCCACTTACGTGTAGAATTGCATAAAGCATGAAATTTCATAAATATATCTCATAAGCAAATTTGTTAAGGAAAAGTTACCACTCTCTTTAATTATTGCTTTCTCTAAAACATGTGCAGTCAAGTTGCACAATTGCGGAAAAAAGTGGTCAAATAGTTGATGGAATGGGATTTGAACCCAGACCGACAGTGTACTAGCGCCAAAGAATGTACATTGCCGTATCGCAGTATCGCTGTCTCTCCACCGTGAGAGCCAATCGTGCTGACTCTTTCGCATAGCAGTGGATCTCACATGCACGAAGAGACATTTCGTCCGATTGCCCGTGAGGACCCAACCCACTAGCGACCTCTGGCGAGTACGTCGCGCGGCCGCCCTGGACCGAGTCATGGCCACGGCTAGCTACAATTTCTTCGAGAATATCGACAATTGCTTCGGAACAACTTTTTGCCCATACTCTGCTGCAAATCGGCACAGAAAAAGATCTATAATGTATAATTTTGTGCTGCCTCTTCGATGTTGCTTTCGGTTTTGCTATTTTGCTTCCTCATAGAGGAAGCTTTGTTATAGTGAAAAAAAAAAAATTCCAGATTTTAATGAAAACGTGTTCAGAATGTTCCAAAACATCGAAAAATCACATTTAGAAAAAATGTTTAGAAAGTGTGTGTGTGTGTGTGTGTGTGTGCGCGTGCGCGTGCGCGTGCGCGTGCGCGTGCGCGTGCGCGTGCGCGTGCGCGTGCGCGTGCGCGTGCGCGTGCGTGTGCGCGTGCGCGTGCGTGTGCGTGTGCGTGTGCGTGTGCGTGTGCGTGTGCGTGTGCGTGTGCGTGCGCGTGCGCGTGTGCGTGCGCGTGCGCGCGCGTGCGTGCGCGCGTGCGTGCGTGCGTGTGTGTGTGTGTGTGTGTGTGTGTGTGTGTGCGTGTGTGTGTGTGTGTGTGTGTGTGTGTGTGTGTGTGTGTGTGTGTGTGTCCGACGTGAAATATTCAAACCGCGATAACTCGAGAACGCCTTGACCGACCAAGCTGAAATTTGGCACACATCATGTGTGATCAATAGTCAACGTTTGGTCAAAATTTCGTCCATAATGTTCAGTTGTTTTTTGTGTACGCCATTTTTAATTTCTTCGAAAATGTCTGTACGCAGCGTAGCGCTCGCAATTTTGCAGCTATTGGGCTGAAAACGCGTACACAAATGGAATATCATCACCCGATGATCCTATCAAAATTTCAAGAAAATCGATCGAACCGTTAAAATTTTATGACATTTTGAATTTTTCGATTTTTATGCAATTTTTTTTTTTTTTCAAGACGCATTTTTCCACATTAAATGTTCATCTATGTATAAAAAAGTGTCAAATTCGTGATCAGCATGAAAAAATACATGGAATTACAGTCCTGGGGCGACATCTAGCGAAAAAATTTATCGGGCATTTTTGTAGCCAAAATTGCAAAAATTAGTGTTTTTCGGTATTTTTAAACAGCGATTTCTTTGCTTTTCGATGGGATCGCGGAAAAAATCCAGGGGTCTATCGTGTTTTAAGACAATAAATACACAACAGGATGGATATGATGGAGATAAAATAATTAGATTAAGCGATGTCATTTGAACTTCTCGGGTAAAAATTGAAAGATCGAAACAAAATTTGGAACACATAATTCTATGTTATTTTCGCGCTGAGCACAGAGCCTACATCCGTTTTGACCAAAAGTGTAAGGTTGGTGTATTTTTTCGGACTAAACCTGAGTCAGCCACCAGTTTTGACTAAAAGTTAAATACGATATTGATGTGGGCAAAAAAGTTGAAAATTGACATTTTCATATAGCTTCCTCATAAAAGCTGAAAATTGAAATTTTCACATCACTTCCTCATAAAAGTTGAAAGTTGAAAGTTGAAAGTTGAAAGTTGAAATTTTTATATCACTTTCTCATAATGGTCCTTTATTCGGAAAGCTTCCTCTATGAGGAAGCCAAAAATATAGTAAATGCTTTCTCATAGAAGGAGCTTTCCGAATAAAGGACCATTATGAGAAAGTGATATAAAAATTTCAACTTCCAACTTTCAACTTTTATGAGGAAGTGATGTGAAAATTTCAATTTTCAGCTTTTATGAGGAAGCTATATGAAAATGTCAATTTTCAACTTTTTTTTTACATAAAATGACAAAAAGTCGATTTTTTCATTACAGAAACCTGCGGGTAATTGATCTGTAATTTTTTTTTTCGAAATTGTGAAACCTGAAAGCAACATCGAAGACGTTCACATCTTAGCAGTCTGTTCTGAAAATTTCATAACATTCCGTTCAGTATACTGCGAGAAAAGTTGTTCGAAACTTTCCATGTGTCCGTCCGCGTGTTCCACATACTCTTAATACTATAGTCAAGAAAAAAGATAATGTACACAGTGGAACACCACGTACGAAATAAATATCGATTATCAACCCTCTCATAGTTCGACCGCTCTCCCCCTATCGAAGAACTCTACTCCGCCGTTGGTGGTCATGCAAGTACACCTGCCTCTTACACCGAAGGAAACAATTCCACGTTCAAGTCTCTGAACTCCCCCTTTTCAAGCTACGGTTGAAAAAAAAAGATATTTTCATTTACTGCGATAGAAGAATACTTTTCTAGCAAATATCAACGTAAACTTGACGCCTCAACGTTATAATAGTTCTATGTAAGGCTCGCAAAGCGAAGTTGAATACGTAATGATGCGTACGAAGGACAGCGTCTGTACATATCCGTATCGCTTTCACCCCTCTTTGACGGGGGGCAATTTAACCGTCCGTCGACCCGTCATACTTTGATATTATTTAATAAAAATTCATTCTGAGAAAATAAAAATTCGACGCATGAAAAAGCAAGCTAGAGGGTGTATTGCGCAGCACTGAGAACAGTGGTAGTAGCCCTTCCGTCATCGTCGATAGAACTTCGAATTGCGATGGACTTTTTTAAACATCGTTACTATAGATTAAGGGCAAGGCTGCGCCGTGCAGCAAAATTTGCAGAGGATGGATCCTTCGAAGCTCTTGTCGATCTACCAGTGACTAGCAAGAATTTTCTATTGTCTCACTTTCGGAATTCTAGACGAGACAAACATCATCGGCGCTATTCGATCAAGGATAAGATATTCGCTGTGACCCTGTACAAACGAAGTTCAACAGCTTATCGGTTTATGCAGGACATGTTCAAGCTCCCTAGTATCGAAACGTTGCGCAAATTAATTCAGACAAATCCGATTCAGCCAGGATTTTGCGACTACTTATTTGAATCACTTCGCTAAAAACTTAGCGACATGAAGGATTATCGATCAAAATATTGCATTTTGATGTTCGACGAAACATCACTGGACCCCACTCTTAACTATAACAGAAGTACGGGCACGGTCGATGGGTTTATAGATACCGGGTATGAGCGTAAAGCTGCGATCGCGAATCACGTTATGGTATGGGTGCTGAAGGGCGTACAGGGCAACTGGAAGCAACCGATACTACTGTATTCCTATTGCAATGCCACTACAAAGTGGGAAGATATCGCCCGAACGTTTAAGGACATAGTCAAAAAGGCAAGCACATTCGGTCTGAAAGTTGTTGCTTCAGTGTGTGACCAAGGCGCGACGAATGTAAAGGCCATAAGAAAATTAATTGAAGAGAGAATGATGTTATAGTTATTGAAGATCAAACAATTATCCTCTTATACGATTCACCACACTTGATGAAACGTATTCGGAATAATTTGCTCACGAAAGACGTAAAGTTCACGATGGAAGATAATATAGAAAGAGTGGCAAAATGGTCGCATATTCTGACGGCTTATGAAATTGATAGAGCTCGGTCGTTTCGGCTTCTAAAAAAACTCACCGACTGCCATGTGTACCAGGGAAAGATCCCAAAAATGCGAGTGTAATATTGTGCTCAAGTTTTTAGCTACACGGTGGCTGCAGCTATTAATTTGACAAGTCTAAGCGGCACGACAAGCCCGAACGCCGCGTTGAGTATGCCTCCCGAAGCAGAAGACACGGCAAAATTTGTGAATGTAATGAACAGTATGTTTGACTCCGTGAATGGCGGCTTGAATCCCAAAGCGATAACTTCGACAACAGCACCGAATACAGAATGGGACGAGTATATCAACATCTTGCGATCGATGTCGTTCATAAGATCGAAGCCTGGGGATCAACAAAAGCCCATTGTTTTAACAATTTTTATAAGCACGCTCCAAGGATTTAAATTTTTGAAAGTGTATCTCAATCTAATTGATTGAGATACACTTTCTAATTGATTAGGTTTTAAAGAATTCTCAACACGAGTTTTTAATCAAGATGCTGTTGAGAATTTCTTCGGGCAAATCAAACAGCACGGAGTAAGGAACATCAAGCCAAACTGTTCAAGCGTCCACGCCCATTATAGGACGTTGATATTAAAAAACTTTTCGCAAAAGCGAACGCGTTTCAACTGCGAAAGGGATGAAGTTTCCGACGTTATGGTAGACTTAGAAATGGAAACTCTCCAGAAATTTATGTCCGCGAAAATCCCAGAGAGGGACATCGAATTGCCGAAAGTATCAAAAGGATTGTCTCTGATTCCATACGAGCAATTCGAAGTAAATTTGCACGAGCTCAAAGCAACCGTTCGACCCTTCGTAAAGAACTGCCGAGTATGTGATGATAATGTGGCTACAGTAGACAATCATGAGAGCAATGCTTTATGCAAACTGAATGGAACGATATTGTATTATATATCTCATTTTATCCATGTTGAACGATTCGGAAAATTGCTGATTCAAAATGTAATGAACGAAAATATTTTTCAATTCGGCAATTGTGACCACAAAGAATTACAGCAACTGATTATAAAAAAATATGTCGAAATGACGATCACTCAATACTTACGAATAATTACGGGAATAATGGCGGGAAAGGAGGGTTTGCAAGCGGGTACGAAAGATATGCTTCAGGCAGATAAATTGCATAAATCACGAACATGTCGATCGAAAAAGGCTCAAAAATAATATGCCTATATGTCTAAAATGAAAGCGAGCATGCAATTAAATATCCATGTTAGTATGTTTTACATACGTGATAATATAGCATACATAATCTCGTCATCGTGTACATACTAAAACTGTATCTTTTTAATATGCTCAATAAAAATTGCTACTAATTGTACAATTGCATTTACTTTCTTCTCAAAACTTCGAGTTAATTGAAAAATATTTTTTAAATTCTACATATAATCTAGGTGTAGCTATATATTCTGTTTTAGTTCGACTCCCGTCTACTACGGCGCTTCAATCGAACACGAGCGCCGCTGAAAGTACAGTGGCTGGTACCCCCTGTCCCCAGCACCTTGTGCAGGGTTGGTTGGGCTTCGTACGTCCCTTCGAACCGAACGCCGTCGTGCTCTGCGTCGAGAGCAGGCGCTGCCTTGGCTGCACGAAGAGTAACTCGTCGAGCTTCGTGCGTCTCGACGGTTACCTGAGCCATGCCTAGACCGCATTGGTCTTTTATATGGAGAGTAACTCCGACGACGACGACTGCGTGAATTTCGCCTGTGCGAACGTCGACTCCGGGATCGGTGGCTTCGAGAACTTCGACTTCGAGATCGCGGGCTTCGTGACCGTCGATCCCTCGCACCTCTGCTGCTGTAACGCTGTTCTCTAACCTCTTCCGTCAGCCCGAAGAGCTTTCCACAACTTGTCGTTGCTCTTGGAACGTTCCTCAGCATCTTCTCCACTCGCCGACGACATTCCTTCCTCTTCTTTCTTCTTTCTTCCAGCTACAAAATAATTTCTCGTGCGGACGATGTTGTCGGATCGCACAGAAAAAGCGTAATGGCGGTATCACCGGCGGAAGATGGGCAAGACGGGACTATGGGGGCCCTCAGGGGGTTTTCTTTTGACTTGGGGACGAACTGTGATTGGATCTAGCAGCTAGCGCTACTACTAATAATGATCTACGAGGACAAGCCGGCGAAATACAATTAGTAGCCCAGTAGGCTCTTCGCGGAACCTCTTGTCGGGAAGAAGTCATTACTGTTTGAGCATTGTATCTAACACTTGTTACATATTTTAACTCCAGAGAATTACTATAAAGAAATCGGAAGTTAACGATTAACCATCAATAAATAAATAACTTGAACATTCATTGAAATCATTCGGAGTTATAATTATCATTAACATCCATTGTTGCCACTGATCATTTAACCAAACAATTTACCTAAAAGAAGGAAGGAAGGAAGGAAGGACGAGGAATTTTGAATTCAATATCTTCATCCATATTCATTCACTTTCATATTCCTGGACGATTAATTCACTTTGAAACATCGTAAGTCATTACATCATTTAATTTTTCAATCATTTCATTTATTTTCATTTGTCCTTGGAAAATATTTCACTTCGTTCGTTTTTCTGAATTTTAATTATTTGACTCGAACAACCTGCGGATCATTAATAATCAATCCCGGGGTTAATTAACTAAACAGTGACAGCCGAATACTTACAAGTCAAGGTCTTTTAATTTTCTAGTCAGAGCCGAATTGCAGTGCATCGAAACTGACAATCCGCGATAACGTTAGCTTTGACTCAGTGTCGCGCAGCGCGGCGCGAGCCATCGGGAGTCTTGTTACCCTACGCTACTACGGTACGCCAGGGCCACGCGGAGAGTCGTATCAGTTCAACATAGTAAACATCGTAGTACGCATCGAGTAGAATTAAATACCGAACCATAGTAAACATCACATGGTGACAATCGACCTATATTCTTTCGGCATGCATACTCAGCCCATCCCTGAATGAATTTCCGACAGGTTAGATTCGAAAGGGGCACTGTTCTGATAAAGCGTCGCATGCGATAAACGTGTAATAGGGAGAGAAATCTCCTTTACCGTAGATGCAGGAAAATGCTGATCAGGACGTAACATTAACAACATTATCAGTGCCGTGATACTTTATTCGGTGCCTGGAATTTTTGCTAAAGCCGACGAAATTATTATGATTACGCAGGTTTATGATAACTAAAATGAAGCTGAGATATCGCTGTTTGAAAATCAGGAAAATCGATTTTTTCCAAAAGTGGCTCAAAAAACTAAAAATCGTTTTTTCTTTTTTTTCAAGGATCCCATTGACGTATTTTCCCCACTGATCACGAATATAACCATTATTTTACTCCCAACCCGATAATTTCCATTTAAATCCCAAAAATGTGATTTTCGAAAAATTGCAAGGCTACCCCCCCCCCCCCCCTTCCTAGTTCATTTTTCACGTTTTTCACCATCCTGAAAATGCCAGAAAAAACGGTTTCAAAACTTCGGAGAAGAGCCTGACAGCTGATAGTGTGCCCTTCACGACAGCACAACAACGGAGGAAGACGGCGTGTATTTACTCACTGTTTCCACGCGATTATTCGATGATGAAATTCGCTGGTACCGCGTACAACGCCGACTATAGCGCGAAATTTGGTTTGTCGCCACAAATTTTTCAGCAATTATTATGGCACGGCAATCGGTTGTTCATCCCCGATTTTCGTCCCCGGATTTCGTCCCCGGATTTCGTCCCCCGATTTCGTCCCCCGATTTCGTCCCCCGATTTCGTCCCCCGATTTCGTCCCCAATTTTCGTCCCCGATTTGAGGCGATTACTATAGCATAGCATTTTTAGGAGGGGGGGGGGGGGGGGGGGGGGCGTGAGCTTAGATGTTTACACATCAAAAAGCCGAGATGTAGTGGAACGTACATCCTGTCTAGGAACTCTCAGGGCAATGAGATTAAAGGGTACCGATGACTTTTATGATGCAGTTTAATACTTTAAACACACATTTTTTTTTGTTGTTGTATTTTTTCCCATTCTCAGGCATCTGCACCTATACAGGGTCGGCCCCAGTCAGTAGCCAGTCACCCCTTGCGGCCGCATCCGACTTCCCCTCCGTATCGCATTTGCCGAGACATTTCTGCCATGGGCATAGGGAAACTGCGGAAAACCTATACTGATACAGCTGGTCTCAAGTTCGATTCCTAGCATCGGAGCTTCGTCACGTTTCACCGAGAATGTAAACATGGAGTGTAGCTATATACATCCGCCACTCACACTTAGAGTTACTACGGGCGAGTGACCGATGTATATATCTGCAGCTTCGTTCCGCCCATATTTTTATTCATGGCGCAACTACGAAACAGGGAATCGAACGGTCGGCCTTCCGATGCTTCAGTCCAGAAGCGAGCACGTTAACCACTAAACCACCCCAATAGTTTTTTAAACAGAAAACTTACATGCCCCAACGATCTCACTGAATTCAAGGTCGGTAACTTCGCTAGCTTAGAAATGCCGGAGAAATTGTAGTCTTCAATTGACATAGGCACCCCTGGCCTGAGTCAAATAGTCTCAAAAACTTGTGTCGGTCCGTCTCCAGACTCGTCGAGTAACATAAGTAATGAGAAGACCAGACCGCAGCAGCATATATTAATTTTGGACGGGCCAGAGTTAAATAGAGTAATCGGATAGTCGATTGACGTGAAAAATCTACGGTAAAGCGCTTGACTAGGCCCAACACTTGTAAGACTTGGTTTGTACATGATTCAATATGAGACCCAAACGACAGTTTCTGATCGAAGATCACCCCAAGATCTGGTATCGCGGAGACCCTCTCAATCAAATATTCATTTAAATTATATTCGTGGTACAACTTATTTCTCACCCTCGCGAAGGAGATAGATTTACATTTTTTCGGATTTAGGCGCATTCCATTGTTGTCCACACCATGTTATAAGGTTATTTAAATCTGCTTGAAGCATCTCACAATCCACCGCGAGGTCACTACGCCATACATTTTGAGATCATCGGCGAACAGGAGGCATCTCGATTGAAGGCAGCACGCAACGATATTTGTTGTCATGATGTTTTTATTTTATTGACCGGGCCTACATTTTTGTCCACTAGCTGGGCCGCCGATCGTCATCTCAGTTTCGTTAGGGAAACTCTAACGAAACTGAGGGGACCGTCGACAGACTTCATTAGAAATGTACAATGTTCAACATTTGTACCTGTTCTAGACTCGCGTATTACCTTTATTCTAACGTCGTTTTTCCTGTAACCCTTGCAACCATCGTTGGTATAGTCTTATTTATTTCACTTGCAGTTGCATGGCGATCGCTCGAGTCCATCAAAGCAGAGTTGCGTAAAGGTTAAAAGTTTGCACAAAGGGATCGATCTCATTCCAGTATACCCGGAGTCTCGTCATAGTCATTGCAACTCATAGATGCATATCTAGTCAATCGTAGTGCGACTGCGACTACGATGTAACTCCGAATCCGTAGTTGCACCCGTAGTTGTTCCACTAGGGTTAGCTTTGCACCAGTCATCTAGCCACTATTCTCATCAATTTTTCAAAAAGAAAAATGTCTCCCTGGGAAACAGGCACGCGCAGGGAAAGACAATTTTTTTACTCCTCGACGGTTTCAAAACGGTATTCAATAAACACGAGGCAGTAACAGTTTTTGTTACCAGCGGTGATATTTCACATAATTTTAAGGTAGTCCGAGCGTGTCCCGCCAAACTTTAGATTCAGAGAAAATTTTGAACACTTCTCGATGGGATAAAAATCTGAAAAAAAATCAAGTATATGGACGGAGAACGTTGCAATTTTCAAATTAACTTTATTCAATGGTGCTAATTTTTTTGAGACAAAAATGGATTGGGGCTGGATGCGAAATTACCGTGCGCATCCAGTTCGCTTTTTTCGAATTTGCTTTTTTCTCAACGAAATTAGCACCCTTGAGAAAAAAATGCATTACAGTTTTCATTACCGACCGCGATATTTCACTTCCCCATAAAGTCTACGAAACGCAAACCAGTTTCGCGCGTCATCTGTATGTGAGTCATAACATCCGCTTTCGAACGGTCAAAAAGTTTTCCACTCCCAAAAAAATTGAAATTTTGTCAAATTATGTAGTTATATACAAAGAATTGATGTAAATTTTTTCAGAATTTTTGGATCGCATTTTTTGTTTTTCAAAATTTCAAAATTTTCTAAGAATCGTTATATCTTGAAAGCATACGATTATACAGAAAAATGTTCGGAACAAAAAAGTTGCAGTTTTAGATGACCTTTGAAAAAACAGTATTTTTTTAATTTTCCGAGTTGAAAAAATGACCATTTTTCTCAAAAATATACAAAAATAATTTTTTTCGGTCGGTATGTCACTTTCAATTTTTCTCAAAAAATGTCAGAAAATACTCTCAAATGTGTACCGTAGACACATATTTTTTTTAGATGGCTCGATTACTTCTTCCGAAGCTATGCTTCGTTTTATGATATTTTTTTTTTCAAGAAAAATCAATTGTTATGGAAAATTACTGTCTCAAATTATTTCTTTCAAATTTTTGAATAAAAACCCATTTACAATAATAATAATGCTTTGGAGCCTAGTAGTTTTCAGTAGTCCGCCAATTTAGCACTGGGCAGTAGTTTAGTAGTTTATTAGTAGTTAACTACTGGATACTGTCAGTAGTAGTTTTTAGTAGTTCTTTTCGGTGAGGGATAATCACTCGTTCAAAAAAAAGAATGATTGAAATAATAATTCTCCGTCCTAACATTATATTTTGTTTCTTATTGTAAACATTAATTATAATGTAAGAAAAAGTGCAGTATAATCAGATCGTTTCAAGTTATTTATTTTTTAAGGGGATGCTGGACCTTCCTGTTTTACCGGCCGAAATAGGTGATTTCGTAGTTTTCACATCACGTCGTTACTATGCGACGGTTATGCTTAAAATTTTACAGGACTGTATTAAAAACATAAACCATTCGGCATGCACTCAAATTTCGGTCGAAATCTTCCGAAAAATAAAGAAAATCAAATATTAAAAACTGTCGCGGAAACCAACATGGCCGCTGAAATGTTTACAGCATCCGTTCTGTTCGATATAAAAAATTATAGATTTTACATACGTCAAAAGGGAGTGCACGCCGATTCTGTGAAGTTCTCCGAATATCCTAAAACCATCGGAAAGTTGCTCACTCAAAAGATAATCACGTGAAGTGTAAACTGCGATTACTTAGCCTATCTACTTGCGACGGGTGATTGGAGCCGATGAACACGGCCGAATGAAGTGTTAGGGCACGATGCAGAGCCACCTGGGCGTCAATCGTGACACTACGTTGACGGACTTTCGCCAACTATAATATTCGATTTTCTTAATTCCTTGTAAGTTTTCAATCAAAATTGAACTGCACTCCGAAGCGTTTATGTCAATATCATAATCCTGTATGATTTGAAGCATATGTGTAGTATATTAACAATGCTAAGTCGGAACAGAAAAATTGGTTAGGTCCATCGGTAAAACAGGTAAAGCAGGTTAAAAAAGTAAAAAAATCCAGCTCCAGCATCCCCTTAAGACTCAGTGAGGTACGAAGTCCGCGCGAG
This sequence comes from Amblyjoppa fuscipennis, assembly GCA_963575735.1. Taxonomy (NCBI): domain Eukaryota; kingdom Metazoa; phylum Arthropoda; class Insecta; order Hymenoptera; family Ichneumonidae; genus Amblyjoppa; species Amblyjoppa fuscipennis. The sequence goes on along the minus strand of OY754489.1, from coordinate 21,149,876 downwards.
CAAATATCTTTTGCATTGTATCTCATCCGGTCCTGATTTAACGCAATGCTGTTTTTGGGCCATTGGTATAGCTTTCGCTTGCTTAAATCTCAATTCCAACATTTCTTTGTGAGCGTTGTAATCATCAGTACACGAATAGCGACTCGTGATAGCCCAATCCGGCACATTCCCGGATTGGGCTGCCCATTCTTCTATTTATATCTATTTATATCTATTTATATCAATCAATTAAAATCCAAAACATAATTACTGTTGTCGATGTCTCTTACCTAAAAATGTGAGAAAAATTTGGAGAAGTATCATTTTCCGTAATAACCGATTTTTCTAAAAAAAAAAAAAAGTTAAAAATAAAACGAAGCATAGCTTCGGAACAAGTAATCGAGCCATCTTAAAAAAAGTGTGTCTACTGTACACATTTCACAGTATTTTCTGGAATTTTTTGAGAAAAATTGAAAGTGACATACCGACCGGAAAAAATTATTTTTGTATATTTTTGATAAAAATGGTCATTTTTTCAACTCGGAAAATTAAAAAAAATACATTTTTTTAAAAATCATCTAAAACTGCAACTTTTTTGTACCAAACATTTTTCTGTACAATCGTATGCTTTCAAGATATAAGGATTCTTAGAAAATTTTGAAATTTCGAAAAACTCAAGAAAATGAGATCCAAATATTCTGAAAAAATTTACATCAATTCTTTTTATGTAACTACATCATTTGACAAAATTTAAATTTTTTTGGAAGTGGACAACTTTTTGACCGTTCGAAAAGGGATGGAATGCCTCATGTCGAACCGTTGTATCGCTAGTCGCTTCTCCCGTCGGAAGATAACGCATAACTGCTAGAGAAGTTTTCCCTTCCTCTTATCCCGTCCGTCCATTACTACCTACGCGATGCATAATTCACTTTGATAATAAAAGGTCCTGCCGGTCTATCGAAATTTGGACAGAATTTGGAAAATTGCAGCCGAAACGCGCTACTGTTGTACACTAGTATGAAGCAGAGCTGGGCAAAATACTCGAAAGTACTTAAAATTAAAAATACAAAATACTATATGTATTTAAAACATAAAATACTTTTTGTATTTTAAATACATTTATAAGTACTTTTTTAAATACTTTTTAAAAATCAATACGGGATGCCTGGACAGGATGGGACAGGGTGGGAAGGGGTCGATTTTGGACGGCTGATCTGGCTTGGTTATGCTCGCCCATCATCCTCGCCCATCATCCTCGCCCATCATCCTCACCCATCCATCCCGTCCGTCCATCGATCCATCCATCCATCCATCCCTGCCGTCCATCCCGTCCGCCCGGCCATCGGTCCATCCCGTCTGCCCGGCTATCGGTCCATCCCGTCCGCCCGGCCATCGGTCCATCCCGTCCGCCCGGCCATCGGTCCATCCCGTCCGCCCGGCCATCGGTCCGTCGTTCCGTCGTTCCGCCGTTCCGTCGTTCCGCCGTTCCGTCGTTCCGTCGTTCCGTCGTTCCGTCGTTCCGTCGTTCCGTCGTTCCGTCGTTCCGTCGTTCCGTCGTTCCGTCGTTCCGTCGTTCCGTCGTTCCGTCGTTCCGTCGTTCCGTCGTTCCGTCGTTCCGTCGTTCCGTCGTTCCGTCGTTCCGTCGTTCCGTCGTTCCGTCGTTCCGTCGTTCCGTCGTTCCGTCGTTCCGTCGTTCCGTCGTTCCGTCGTTCCGTCGTTCCGTCGTTCCGTCGTTCCGTCGTTCCGTCGTTCCGTCGTTCCGTCGTTCCGTCGTTCCGTCGTTCCGTCGTTCCGTCGTTCCGTCGTTCCGTCGTTCCGTCGTTCCGTCGTTCCGTCGTTCCGTCGTTCCGTCGTTCCGTCGTTCCGTCGTTCCGTCGTTCCGTCGTTCCGTCGTTCCGTCGTTCCGTCGTTCCGTCGTTCCGTCGTTCCGTCGTTCCGTCGTTCCGTCGTTCCGTCGTTCCGTCGTTCCGTCGTTCCGTCGTTCCGTCGTTCCGTCGTTCCGTCGTTCCGTCGTTCCGTCGTTCCGTCGTTCCGTCGTTCCGTCGTTCCGTCGTTCCGTCGTTCCGTCGTTCCGTCGTTCCGTCGTTCCGTCGTTCCGTCGTTCCGTCGTTCCGTCGTTCCGTCGTTCCGTCGTTCCGTCGTTCCGTCGTTCCGTCGTTCCGTCGTTCCGTCGTTCCGTCGTTCCGTCGTTCCGTCGTTCCGTCGTTCCGTCGTTCCGTCGTTCCGTCGTTCCGTCGTTCCGTCGTTCCGTCGTTCCGTCGTTCCGTCGTTCCGTCGTTCCGTCGTTCCGTCGTTCCGTCGTTCCTAATGCGTTGAATTTTGACATAAAAATTTAACAAAGTACACTTGTCATTATTAACTATTAGAAAAAAAGATCGATATTTTACTGTGGTGTAAGCCTTTAACAATTTGCATCCTGAGATAAGAATACGCATAGATGGGAATGAGATTTGTAGCTTGGCAAAAGCGATTGGATGGATTGCATCGGCGCCGGAAACAGCGATTAGGAAAATGCTTATAAAGGTTGAATTATGGTATTTGTTCTAAGTGAATTATGGTATTAGCGCACCTTAAAGGAAATTGAAATTGGATTAAAAAGAGAAAAGCCAAATAACTCAATTTAGGCATAATAGCACGTAAATAATAGTTTATGTTGTCAAAACCTGACCCACGGTCGTACGGGTCGTCCAGGTGGGAAGGCGTTTATTGGACAGACGGCCTTCCCGGAGGGGGATAAAAGACTGAGGTGCAAAAATGACTTTACGCGTTTCTCTTTTTTCTATTAGTTGGTGATAATTCGCGGGGTACATGAAAACGGGATTTTTTCCTACTCAAAATCCCGGTTGGTCGTGCGTGATTTTAGACTGGGAGTCTTCCACAAACACAGGGATGATAGCTGTGTAGTGGAGAAAACATCGGTCACTTAGCAGCGAGGTGGGGCCTGCTTAGCGGTACTGTTCGCTTGGCAGCGAAGAGGCACCACTCAAATTCAAAATAAAGTTGAAAATTGAAATTTTCATATCGCTTCCTCAAAAAAATTGAAAATTGAAATTTACATATCACGTTCTCATCAAAGTAGGAAATTGAAATTGTCATATTGTTTTCTCATGATGTTCCTTTACTTGCGAAGCTTCTTCTATGAGAAAGCATTTTCTGTATTTTTGGCTTCCTCATAGAGGAAGCTTCGCAAATAAAGGAACATCATGAGAAAACAATATAACAATTTCAATTTCCAACTTTTATGAGAAAGTGATATGAAAATGTCAATTTTCAACTTTATGAGGAAGCGGTATGAAAATGTCAATTTTCAACTTTTTTCAACATTAACGTCTTGTTAGACTTTTATGCAAAAAGGCTGGCCGATTCAGGTTCAGCGCGTAAAAATACTCCATCGTCACGCTTTATTTTGTCGGATCTGCACTTAGCGTGAAAAAATACATGGAAGTATGCGTTCCTGAATTTTTTTTTTTTGCATTTCCGATTTTTACTCAAGCAATCCCGTCAACCCCGTCATATCCATCGTCTTGCGTATGTTTTGCTGTAGATCACGATAGGCACCTGAGCATTTCCGCGATATCATCGGAAAGCAAGGAAATTGCTGTTTAAAAAGACTTAAAATCACTCATTTTTGCAATATTGGCTATAAACATTGTCAGTAAACTTTTTCGTCAGTTGTTGCTCCGGGACTGTACTTCCATGTATTTTTTCACCCTGATTATGAATCTGACATGTTTTTTTTAAATTCATACATGAGTATTTAATACAGAAAAATGCGTCTCGAAAAAAAAAATCGGAATATTCAAAATGCCATAAAATTTAAATGGTTCGATAGAATCTCTTGAAATTTTAATGGAATCTTCGGGTGATTATATTCCATCTCGTTTTTTCTCCGTACTCGTTTTTACGCCGATAGCTAAAAAATTGCGAGCGCTAGAGTGCGCACAGACATTTTCGAAGAAATTACAAATGACGTCCAAAAAAAAAACAACTGAACATTTTTGGTCGAAATTTTGACCAAATGTTGACTATTCATCACTCTTGATGTGTGCAAAATTTCAGCTTCATCGGTCGAGACGTTCTCGAGTTATAGCGGTTTGAATTTTTCGCGTCCGATTCACACACACACGCACGCACGCACGCTTCCTCTATGAGGATTCAAGAAAAAAAAATATATAAAATTAAAATTTTTTAAAAACTCCCGACTGCAAACCAGTCATTATTATTTTTAAAATATTGGTAAAAAACAGTACAAAAAAATGGTTAATCAAAAGTAACTTAAAAAAAGATGAAATAATTAATCTATGAAACAATAATTAATATTGTTAGTAATCAATAATAATAATAATTAGTAATAAAGAATAATTGTAAAATTAATTAATTGTAATTATATTAATTCGTTCATAATCTTCGCTACAGTCGGCAGACGGCTTCCGATCCAAAGGTTTATATTAATACATGATAATATTCTGCTGCCAAGTTTATTTGTGTGGATATAGAACTGTGTTCGGAAGCCGTCTCCCAACTGTAGCGAAGATTATGAACGAATTGATATAATTACGATTAATTAATACTACCTTTATTCTTTACTATTAATTATTATTACTATTGATTACTAACAATATTAATTATTGTTTGTAACGCGGCAAATTTTGTCTGTTACTTATTCGACCGTTTCAGCTTGCTCGTTCCCTCACAGGGCGATTCCATAGGGCCTAATTATTAAGGTCGGATTATTTTTAATTTTATTTTGTAAAATATTTCATGTATTCCGCGACTGGAGCGAGAAAACGAGCCGAGGAGAGAAATTCGTCGCCGGGAACAGCGGAAGTCGTCGCTGGAGTGTGCCTTCCTCGGCAGAGATTCTCATCCCGAGGAGTTACGGGAGATCGAGTCACCTACCCCTGCTGTCGGAGTCGCTATCGAGGCGATCTTTGGAATCAACATCCTACAATATTTGTGCATCGGTTTCATTCCGTCGGGAGTGCAGCTGCCGGAGTCCCGAGCTGCACAATTAGCAATATCATCGGCGTCTCATTACAGTGGGGATTGAGTACTACTGTGAGACGGAATCACCTGTATATCTCCCGTGCGGCTATCAGCGTTACGCTGTCGCGGGAGAGCGTTGCCGAAATCCCGAAAAGGGCCGAAGACGGACGAATATAAGATCGCGCGATTAGGCGGGGTTAGGGACGCATTAACGTGAGCGATCGAGAATCGATGCTCTGGGCACTTTCCGTTGGGGTCACGAGCGAGCTGGTCAACGGGAGAGTTTTCTCCGAACGTATCCGTCGTCTGTCACCGTGGGAATTATTTCTCCCAAGCCGGTGAGCTTTTTCGTTCCGGGATTATAGTTGTGTTAGCTTCATCTTCTGTTGTCTAAAAATATTCTTGGTGTGACGTGCGAATGGTTACCGGGAATAATGTACTCATCGGTATGCTTCGCCTTGCCCGTTCCCGAGAGAACGCGAACGGCGACGACCAGTGGACGCGAGCTGAGTCGTTCGTCAAGGGCGTATCTAAACGTAACGGGAGGGAGGCGGAACCGCAGGACGTTAATTTGGAGGGTTTTTGTTGTAAATTAGAGTTTTTGGGGAATTTAATAATCGCCTTGGGGTAGTGATCCACGGGAAGTAGCCAAGTCGTCTCGTCGTGCGCGGGCGATCGGATTTTGTGCGTGTCAGGCTCTGCGTGTGTGAATTCGACCGAGCTAGTTCGGGATTTTGTATCAGGGTTTCGAAATTATCGTGACGGCCAATTGTGGATTTTGTTCGCGTGGAAATTGTCATGGATGCGTGTTGCAAATGTTTGAAACGTTGTGTGAGAGGGTAAGACATTGTGTGTGAGCCGTACAGTCCAGTCCGATCGTTCCACGAGCGCGAGTATCGTCGTTGTGTGCGTGTGTGTGTGTGAGAGTGTGAGTCCCGAGCGTCGTGAGTATTGTCAGAATCTTTGAGGGAATTGTACAAATTTTGTTTATTTACGGGACGGAGGTTTTACCCCAGGTACTCCGGTTTTTCCTTCCTTCGAGTTTTTTTATATTTGGTTTTAATAAAGAATTCGTTTATTTTGTTCCCGTGAATTGGATTTTATTTGTTGTGAATTTCCGTACCGACGTTTATTCTAACCCGGTCCCTCTCCGGTATTGAAAGCTGCAGTTAGTCGGGCGTTGACCATCTTTTCATTTTTATTTATTTATTTATCCACGGGATAAGCCCTTTTACATTAATAGAAAAAAAGATAACATATTATTCATTGAGATTCAGTTGATAATACAGGTTTCGTAGTTTAGTATAATATATTCCCATAAAATAAAGATAGTCTTTCTCATGTATCATTCGTAAAGAAGCACTCGTGCGGCAAGAGTTCTTGTATACCCTGAAATCAGTCCTTCGAACAAATGCGATAGATTTAGTCTATTGGCGACACTAGTGAAGCGGTAGTGCGCAGACCTTTCCGTAAGAGTCGATCCAATTTTTGGTGTTCTAAAGAAGACGCTCTCTTCTACCGATCAGGTACAGTCTCCCGGAGTTTGGTTAGTAGTATGGGACATTCTATCATTCCCGTCATTATTTTGAAGAGGGTTCGCTGATCGTTGAAGATCCTTAACGAATGAAGTTTGGTATCGCTAACGAGTTTGCGATTTCCCCGTAGACGTGATCATCTTGCCTCATAGGAACGCCCGCTTTGTAGGATGCTGTCCGAAGAAACTTATGTTGGACTCTCTCTAACCTTTTGGCATGAACAGCAAACACCCACAACTCCGACGCGTACATTAAAGTCGGCCGCACAAGTGTGAGGTGCAGTGACCGAAACGTTTCTACCTTGCGGAATTCTCCGGAGAATCTGTTAATAAATCCTAGGGTTCTGAGAACTTTTCGAGAGGCTTCCTCGATGTGTATGTCGAAGCTGATCTTCGAGTCGAATATGACCCCCAGGTCTCTTATTGATCGAACTTTGCCGAGGGGCTGACCACCGATTGCATATACCGTTGGTGAAACGACCCTTCCCCTTGAGAAGGATATGCTTTTACACTTCCCGATGTTCAGAGCTAATCTGTTTCTAGAGCACCATTGCCATAAGCCGTGTAGGTCTTTTTGTATTCGCTTCTGGTCTTCCATTGTTTTTACCGTCAGAAAGATCTTCAAGTCGTCTGCGAATAATAAAAATCGCGTATACACAAGAGATGTCGAGATGTCGTTTATGAATATCAGAAAGAGCAGCGGACCCAGGTGAGACCCCTGAGGAACGCCAGACTTCACTATTATCTCTCGAGAGAGATCATTTTTGTACCGAACCCTTCGCGTCCTATTGCGAATGTAATCAAATAGCCACTCGAGAAGGGTGCCGGAAATTCCCATGGATGCTAGCTTCTTAATAAGCGTGTCATGGCACACCAAGTCAAATGCTTTTGAGAAATCCGTGTAGATGGCATCCACATGGTGTCTGGACTCCACTTCAGCAGACGGGTAGTTTTCATACGTTAACAGGTTTGTCAGTGTTGACCTTCCTGATATAAATACGTGTTGTTCTTCTATGAGCGGATTTCTGAGGTTCGACGCTAGGAATCCTGCGACCAGATCATCGAGAATTTTCGGTATGATGCTGATAATGAAGATCGGTCGATAATTTCGCACATCTGATTTTTATCCAGCCTTGAAAATTGGTGTGATGTGCTTCTCTTCCATGATTGTGGAAACTTCCCCGTCCGTAGAGATTTATGAAAGAGTTTGTGTATCGGACTACTTAGGCTATCTGCGCATGCTTTTAGAAGCATCGGGGGAATTCCATTAGGTCTGGGGCCCTTTGAGGTATCTAGCTCCGCTATTTTCTTACGGACCAACTCAACCGAGAAGTTTGCAGCGGGTATTACTACCGGTGCTACGGCTGGAAGAACTTCGGCGTCATTTACCCCGTGGTCAGTATAGACGGATTCAAAATAGTCCATGAGCAAATCCACTAAGTCTTGCCCAGAGTTGGAGCTTACTCCACCGATCAAGAGTTTCGAGGGGAGACTTCGTTCCGTTCGTCTGCTAGTGACAAACCCCCAAAACGCCTTGATGTTGTTCGGGATCTCTTCTTCGATGGAGTTCACAAAATGAATGTGTTGGGTCCGAGCAAGGAATTTGCACTGGGCTCGCAGTCTGCGAAAAGCAACGAAGTCTTCGTTCCGTCTGGTCTCCTTGAATTTTTTATGCGCTGCTTTTTTTGGGCCACGCATGCTGTAAGTTCCGGAGAAGCTCTTCTATGGGATATCCCGTCGAACGTCCTCCTCTTAGGAATAAATCGATCCATCCCTTAGTATACTAGGTCGTAGAATGCATCAGACATTGCTTCAGTAGATTCTTGATTAAGAATCTGGTCCCAGTTTGCTTCTTGGAGAAATCTACTTAAGGATGCCATGGCCCCATTCCGAAAGTCCATTTCGAAGGTGTTGAAAGCCTGGGTCGGTGTCTCCGAGCTCTCCATTGATATCGTTAGAGCTTGATGGAAGTGAACACCTTCGTCAAGTACAGGATTAGCTGATGCTAATACATTTACTACTCTCGAGGCAAAAACGAGATCGAGGTAATTATTGTGTTCGTTTGCCACTGTCGATGCCTGATTTAGGCCTAGGTAAGAGCATCCTTCGCTTAACACTAGAGCCTTCTCCCGGGTCGCTGAATCTGTATTCGCAAAGATGCAGTGCGTCTCACCGTTTTCTTCTTCGCAGTAGTTACGGTGGAGATTGTAATCTCCAACCAGGATCCAGGTGATCGATCTGCCAATTCGGTGAATCGATTTATATGCTCCATATAGCTGATGGGTATAGCTGACGGTGGCAGGTACGCAGTGACTAGTAAAAAATTACGTCCACCCTTGGAAATACGCACGAAGACTTGGCCTATTGATCCCTGTTGGTGCAAGCACTGCTCGCGATGAATTCTTTTGGTGACCGCCACAAGAACGCCTCCCCCCCCCGTTGACCAAATGCTGAAGTTGGAGATTTTGAATTTTCCCTGGCACTTTACGCGCCTGGCGTCCGTCCCGAAAGAGAAAATAAAAAGGGGAAAATTATCGTGTAGACCGTCTGGGTAATAACGGCGGGTAAGTCGGTAGGGAAAATGTTAGGATTTTCCGTTACATGTTTCATAGATGAATTATTTCATCCTGTTACTTGCGAGCGAGGACACTCCAAAAATGCAGGCACGAAACACCTCTAGGCATAGAGGGGAAATCACACGACGACCGCCGAACTCGGGTAGGCGTGGGAACCGGAATCGGAAACGGGAGCAGATAGTCGATCTCGATACGTTGAACAAGGCTGACGGACGTCAACGAAAACGGTGATAAAGAGAGACACGGGCGAACCATGCGTCCGCGATTCGAAAACCAGCGATGATCGACCGCGATCCGAAACTACGCGAACGAGACGTTTCGATTAAAGTATTCTTTTAGTTTAGTTTTTCCAGGGAAATTTCCCAGTGTTTTTATTTTTCGCGTGCCCATTTATTAGGAGTCTTCTTGAATAAATCAAGAGTGCCAGCATTACCAACGTACGCGTCTATTACTTTGTGCCCCTTCCATTAATCCCAGGGATCGAAACCTACCCTCCTGAGCCTTAACAATCCTTTTTGAAGTTACTTTTGATTAACCATTTTTTTGTACTTTTTTTTTACCAATATTTTTAAAATAATAATGATTGATTTGCAGTCGGGAGCTTTTAAAAATATTTAATTTAATATTTTTTTACTTTATTCTTTTTGAATTCTACCTGTTCGAGAATCAGCGCGGTAATGTGCGCTAGCTCGAGCGGCCGCTGCTCGGCAGCACCTCCCGGCCGAGGCCAGCGAGGCCGACGCACGCGCACCGGCTCTCAACCCAGGCGGCACGGCTTACGTGCCGTGTGCAACAGGTATCGCGCTCATCTACGGCAAATGGCTGACACGGGTCACCACGCGCTCGGGTAGATCGCCGTTTAGAACCGGTTTTCTCACTGGCATAGCTCAACGGTTCTGCTCAATTTCAGTACATCTCATCACCGGCGACCTATCTTTGATTTCGGGATATCGGTCGAGCTCACTCGGAGCATAACGGGAGTGTTTTTCTCGGTTACGCGACACGCGTATTCTCACCGGAAAGGCTCACGGTCTCAACGGCTACATCGCGACGATACAGCGTCGCGGGTAGATTTCTCACTCGGGAGTTCAAGCGATTCTCATATAATTGTCTTGGCTCAACGGAGTGCTCACTTTGGACTGCTCATTATAATTATTGTTAATCGGTACCGCTCATTTTTGGTATCGCTCAACCGGTCTACTCAGCTGTACAGTGTTTTTTGCGCGTTTTTTACCATCGTTCTGTTACTCAAATAAAAGATATATTTTCACTGTTAAAAATCTTGTGTGTGAATTTATTTACCCCCGTTTCGCTATACCTCACCCGGCAATTCTCAAACACTACCGTCTATGCAATTCCCTGATACAATTTTCTAAGTTTCATTCGTCTCCGATATAATTTTCTGAATCGTGTATGTCTCCAATACTATTCTATTACTATTCGTGTATGTCTCCAATACTATTCTACGTGTCTTTCTTCTTCGATGACATGTTTTATGTATCGTTCCTCTCCAATGCAATATTGAAAAAGTGGAACAAAGAGCAACAACACATAGAAAATTGTATCGGGGAGGAACGATACATAAAGATTTTATCGAAGAAGAAAGACACATAGAAAATTCTATCGTTGGCATATATCAGATAGGAATGACACAAAAATTTTATCGAAGAAGAAAGACACAGAAAATTATATCGCTGACATACATCAGGTAGGAACAACACAGATAGTATATTGTGCAACAAGGGTCGCAATCACCAATTCAACCCTCGTTACACATAATATTTTTTGTTACATGTGCATGAATCTGCGGAACTTGGAATGGCAGTCGCGCGAGACGAATACTGAAAAGTGAGGTTATGTCTCCAGGGACGAAAACGTGAAAAGTAAACTCCCAAGGGACGAAAGTGAACGCAATGCGAACAGCGCATGCGCGACTCTGTCATTTCACCACAGATTCACAACTGGCATGCAATGGGCCACTTTCGGCTCGCAAGACTGCCATATAAAGTGCCGCGATTTATGCACGTGTGACAAACAAAAAATTCATTGAAAAAGAAAGACAGAAAATTATACGATCAAACGAACTTACCTAAGTAATGTTCGATCGTGATTATGCTAGTCGTCTTGTCCGAATAGATCAATAGGTAGTAACGCCAGTTGCTCGATCCTCACAGTTTTTAAAATCCATCTTAAAACTTCGATCCCTCGGCTGTAGAGGGAGCCCCTGTTCCTTCGAGACGCCATTACATTTGAAAGCCCACAAATTGCGTCACGAATAGATCAAATCGGGTTGGGCATAACAGGGTGGGATTGATCTATTCGGACAAGACGACTAGCATAATCACGATCGAACATCACTTAGGTAAGTTCGTTTGATCGTATAATTATGCTGCGTCGTCTTGTCCTCTACATCAATAGGTAGTTGTTTAAAGTTTGATGCAATTTGTATTTAATCTTTTTAATTTGATTACTACATAACTCCTTTTTTATTTAATTTTTGCACATAATTCTTAAATCTGAACATTATTAATAATGAACGTACAGTTTATTACCGAGTCTACGAGACTGCATTAATAACCGATCTGGCTACACTCATATTTCTTATGACAGGTCGATTGTAAAACCGCGCAAACACGCTCGCTTTTTGAGTCCAGCCCGCAGCCTTTCGAATCGTTTCGATATCGACGCCTTTGCGAAATGCTGCTGATATAACGGCATGCCTTGTACTATGTGACGCAAACATTGTTATATCAATTCCACTTTCGGCCATCACACTTTTGAGCCACCTGCTAACTGATTGTGTCGTTGCAGGTCGATGTGGTTTTTTGAATGTTAATAACAAAATATCTTCGTTATTTCTAATACAGGCCGATCGTTCTATGTAATTACATAATACAGATGCAACGCACAAGCTCGGCTGGTCCCTGAGAAACGGAAGCAGTAACAACGGTTGGGTTTTTCCGGGACCTGATGTTTTTATTGTATCTGTTATTTTAATCCTTATTTCCGTATCGTCTCGTTTAATATTACTTAATCTTATTTTTGTAAGCGTTTGCACTCTTTGAGCCGTAACTAACGCCAACAACATGACGAGTTTCTTAGTTAACGCTCCAAGTGACAACGCCTCGTGCTGCCATCGTGCTTTTAAGTGGCATAGTACGGGATCAGGATCCCAGATTTCCTCGTATTTCGACGTCTGAGGCCTCAATCGAGCCACACCGCGAAAAAATCTTTTCATAACCTGGTCGTGTCCTATGTCTCCTCCAACGGTTAATGCCAGAGCTGAACGATATGAATTTAGTGTACCGTATGTCTTTATCTTAGATAGACAACTCGTCAAAAATTCGAGAACTCTTGCAGCCGGAGCTCGAAACGGAGAAATATTCTTCATTTGACAAAAGTCCCACCATAGATTCAGTGATTTGCGATATTGTTTGATCGTCCCCTCCGATAAAGACGCCAACATAACCGGGATAGATTCTTGGGGAATGTTTCTCAAGGCAAACGCTTGCCTGATAATCTCTCGGCAACCAGGGAAAGCGACGCCCGTAACGGGTGATATTGCCTGCAATCATCGATTAGCAAATCATCTTCAGGATTGAAACGAATCGGTTCTGGGACAAGCAATCTACTAAATAGCGGTTACCACGACTGCGTAGGCCAAAAGGGTACAATTAAAACACCTTCTGCCTTGTCAGAGATCATTTTCCGAATTTTTCGTAAGATAACCGCAAAAGGCGGAAACGCGTAAAAATATAGATCGGTCCACGGTACCGTGAACGCGTCTACCGCCCACGCCTCGGGATCTCTGTGCCAAGAGACAAACCTCTTACGTTTCGTATTCGCGTTTGACGCGATCAAATCAATATCGAATTTTCCAAATGACGATTCTACTTTTTCGTAAGCCCAAATGGCTAATTCCCACTCGGTTTCGCTTTGTACAACTCTCGATTCTGAGTTTCCTTCTTTATTATCGCGCGAACTAACGTGCGACGCAAAAATCCACAAATCACGCGCCTCACACCACTGCCATATTTCCTTTGATAATTTCGATAGTTTCGGAAACTGAATACTACCCATTCGATTTATATATGACAGCGCCGTTGTATTGTCGATACGAAGCAATATTTCACACGCGCGTTTGTCTTTAGCGAAGCATTTTAGCCCGTAAAATACGGCCTTTAATTCGAGAAAATTAATGTGCTCCACGCGTTCCTGATTATTCCAGAAACCGTGTGTTCTTTGTCCGTCACAAGCAACCCCCCAACCAGTAAGGGATGCATCACTAAAAATTTCCATTTCGAAACGATCTTCCCTTATCGGGTTCACACACGTCCTAACGTTCTCTGCCCACCATTTTAAATCCAGAATTGATTTCTCCGAAATCGTCATGTCTCTATCGTAATCGCCGTTCGTGTTTTCCAACGCTAAGAATTTTTCTCTTTCTAAATTTTTTGTATACAGTAACCCGTAACGAATAGCGGAGCACGCGGCTACCAACACTCCAATGAATTCCGCGAGTTTTCTAACCTTGCAATGGCGGATTTGCTGGAATTTCAATGCTAACTCGTATATTTGAGTTCTTTTTTTCCCTTGTTAGTTTTAAACAAAATTTTCCCGAGTCGAACAGAAAACCGAGAAATTTTATTTCTTTCGTAGGCACGAAATTGCATTTCTCGAGATTGAGGACTAAGCGTACAGACTCTAGCAACTCTCTAGTTTCCCTGATATTTCTTTGACACTCGTGTGCCGAATCCCCGAACAAAAGTATATCGTCCAAGTAAAATACCGATGAAAGACCTTTCGACCTCAAATATTCAGCTATAGGTTTCATTACTTTGTTAAAAACAAACGGAGTCGTGGACAATCCAAACGGCATGCAGTTAAATTCATATAACTGACTTTTGTAACTAAATCTGAGGTATTTTCGATACGACTTTTCCACGGGAATCAAAAAATACGAATCCTTCAGATCGATCGACGTCCTGAACGAATCCTTACACTGTAAAAAATCGGTGTTAAAATTATCACCGTTTTAACACCAGCGCGGTGTGTATATAGGTCCATCAATTTTGTGTTAACCGAGTACTCTGCCATGGTGTAAACCGACTGTGTAAGAGATTTAGTGTAAATTAAGAATTTCACTCAACACCGTATAGTTAACACCAATTTACATTAACACTGTTCGGTGTAAAACATGATATCCCAATGGTTTGGAAATGGCACAAGATGGCGCAACTATTGGCACATATCGGTGTCAATATGAAATCCTATAAAGCCCTTTATTAACACATGAACGGTGTCGACCATCCGCATTGTGAGCTGCTTAAAAACACTGTAATGTGTAACAGATTGACACAAGAAACGAATATCTAGTTCACACAAAGGAAAAAAAAAGTTTGGCCCAACTCAATCTGGAGTTGGGTCCCAGTACTGTTATTTAGGTCATTTGTTACTAATTCATTTCATACATGGTTACATCGTGTTTAGTATGTTCAATTGTTATCAGTACATCGCTACTTATCAATATAACACAATTTTTACAAATGAAAAATTTATATATCCTAGCAGGGCTCGAACCCCGAACCTAACGCATCCTGTCCTAGTACCTTACCGCTACGCTACAATCGCTTATTGATATGTGTAATCTTGAATCGGATATACAAGTTATTCACCGTCATTAACTTGGAATCAACTTCGATGATTTGACATTGAAGTATCGAAACAACTTGAAAGTCATTTATTGCGGGTATAATGACATATTTGTGAATGACAAAATTGACGAAAATCATTTTCAAGGTGACAAATGTTCGTATATATATGAACACATCGAATCACATTTTTTTTTTCAAATTTACCAAGTATAAATTCAAGTCAAAATTATATACCTTCTGTATGGTGACAGTATATACGATTGAATAAAGAAAATGACTTGAAATTACTTAATTAACACCGAAATGATAGACTGATATGTACACCTATGGTAGTGTTAAAATTGTATTCATTTTAACACTAAGTTTATGGACCTATATGTACACCAACAACAGTGTTAAAATCGTTTTTTATATTTCAACACCGAATGATGACAATTATATGCCCCTATAGTGTTGATTTGCTACAAAACCGTGTGGTGTAACTTGTAACAAAGTAACACCAGATCTGGTTTTTACACTTTGCACCGAGTAAAAAGGACTCTATAATGGTGTTGTTATTAACACTGGTCTTTTTACATCGCACACTGTGGCAGTTCACACCGGCAATTTTTTTACAGTGTACGCATAAGGCGAATAGCAGTCTTTTTATCTTCCATTTTGAAATGCTGCGGCAAAATGTACTTATTTAGTTGTTTTAGATTGAGGATAAATCGCATATCACCATTAGGCTTGGGAATTAAAAAGTAAGGTGAAATGAATTGGCTCTTACTCAGACTCGGACCTTTAGAAATTGCGCCTTTTATGAGCAACTTTCTAATCTCGTTATCACAAGCAATTTTTTCCTGTACTGATAATCTCGGCTCCATACTGTTTAAACGTTCCTGAGGTTGACTTTCGAACGGGATAATATAACCTCGTATACATTGCAAAATAAACGGGTCGTTCGTTAATCTTTTCCACTCCGAGAAAAAATATCTTACTCTCCCTGCGATTCTTTCCGAGTCTAATCCTTGCGTTGACGATTCTCCTTGGGTCGGTAGTCTCTCGCTTTCTGTCCCTTCCGTTGAGTGCCCCGGTGACTCATCCCGGAGGGACGACGCCAGTTTGACGTCTGCTGATTTTGATATCCGCGCTGTCTCCCGCGCGACGATTGAAAGCGGCGATTGTCATCTCGGAATTCCGTACCGAAAGTCTTCCGATTTCCGCTAGCCTGCTTGACCAAATCCTTTGATGACTTTTCCATAGCTTTGGCGCTTTTGAGGTTATCGGCAAATTTCTCTCCAAACAAAAGCGTGTCAATCGCACTCTCGTCGGCAATATGTTTCACAATTGGGTTTAACCCCGGTACGATGAATGATTTTCTCGTTTTTGACATATCGTGGTTTAAATCCGACAAAATTCTGCCTGCATCGGCCAATCGCTCGATAAATTTTGACGTACTGATGGTCTGATCGTTACTATTTTCAGCTATAAGGACTTCCGTTAATGCTGCTCCGATAGCGTTGATACCGGCTCCCAATTGATTTTGCGCGATGTATTGGTACGAGTCCTTTTTAATTGCTGTCGCTGACATCGCAGTTTTCACTTCAGGGTTAAGTTTTGGTGCTTTGGTAAGAGGACAATTACCGATCGTTGGATACTTTTCTTGTAGATCCTTCTTTTGCTCCTTCGGTAAACTGTCTCGCAATATTTTTATCCAACGTCCCGCTACTGCGAGATGAATATCTGGGCCGGTTTGATCGTATTTCGACGGATCTTCACCGAGTAAGCCCAGGGTCGATTCATTGAGTTCTGTTGCAATCTCTTGGTCCTCCGCAGTTTTCTGCTTTGCCAGATCCACTGACGGTGAAGGCCTCGAACGTGACGGATCTCGCGGACTTCGCTTACCGCTCTCATTGCCCGACTCGCACACTGAAGTCAGCGATTCTCGATCGCTCGAGCTTCCTCGACTGGAACGTGACGTTTCTCGCGGACAACGCTCACCGTTCTTTTCGTCGGACTCGCTCATCGAATGAATTCTTCTTCGCCTGTTCGAAGTTGCCCGTTTTCGACGCGAATGTGATGGTCGTCTGATATTATCAGCGAAACGCTCACCATTCGCCGAATAATCTCTCGCCGCGCGTCTATCATGACGCGATCTCGACCGATCTCGACGAGATTTCGGTCGCGCGTCTCGGGGACGCGATCTCCTATACTCCTCCTCCAGGCACCGTAATTTTTCCAAAAAGACGTCCCGCGACGAACTTCGTTGTTTTCTTGAACGCCCTGCTGTTTCTGGAGATGATGAATTCATTTTTTCCTTGTTAATTACAATTAACAACTCAAAATAAATAAAATTATGATAACAATTTTTATCACGACTGTCTTGGATCGCACAGAAAGACGTAATGGCGTCTCGAAGGAACAGGGGCCCCCTCTACAGCCGAGGGATCGAAGTTTTAAGATGGATTTTAAAAACTGTGAGGATCGAGCAACTGGCGTTACTACCTATTGATCTAGAGGACAAGGCGACGCAGCATAATTATATTGCTGACATATATCAATTTGCGAATATGACGTCATACTACAGCGATCTAGTTAGGACTATATAATTAATTTCGATCAGAAAAAATAAAATAAATTAGGTTAAGTCAGGTCAATCAGGTGCCATCTAGGCCATAGTGAAGTCAGAAAACACGAGTTCGTATAAGATTCAGAAATATATTAATTTAGAGAGTATTTTTGTTGTTGTAAAGAAATAGGGAGTAATTAGAGTATCATTAGGGTCTCGAGGAAGAGAGATGTGAAGCAGTGGAGACGATATGAGTCGACTCTTTAACAATCTAAGAAAGTAAGGTTAGGTCACATCCCTGTCAACAAGAGTTCCGTTCGATATTGCAGTTGAGAGAGTCACTCTGTTTTGAGCTCTGCAAACTTTGTATAATTTTAGTTGATACTAACATATTCTTGACAAGTGTACGTTTCGATCAGTTTCGGCAATATCGTACGCACATTTAAGTATATCGAAAGTTGCGTTTACGTGCAGTTTATTGTGCTTATATTTACTCTCGTCTTGGCTTTACTTCGCTAACCTCACTTGAGGATACTCGTATGGGTCGGCTGGTTTACCTCTCGAGTTCGTGTTATTGTACCTGCTTAACCCGCTGATACTCAACTGTCTTGGCTCTTCGATCGCTCACATTCCACGCTAACTACCCGGGAAATTTTTAACGCTACTGGAAACATGGCCTACTGTACAAAAGAAGATCTGGAGTCGGTACTGTCTCAATACTTCGGTGCATTCATGAAAAAGCAGGGTGTATTGAATGAGTCAGTAAAAGCCCTGGCATGTGAGCAACAAAACCTCCGCACTTCCGTCGATGAGATATATGCAACCTTGACATCAAGAGTGCATTCTATAAAAGATTCGATAAAAGAGTCCAAGATCTTGTTCAACGTACAGATGCTGTGGAAACTTCGATCCAAAATCTTGAGACGCAGTTGGTTGAACATCTTCAAACTTCTTTGTCTCATGAGAATATACTCTTTGAACTTGAAGATCGGAACAAAAGAGCAGCAAATGTCATCATGTTCGACATTCCCGAAGCATTAGATAATGGTCGTCATCACGTCTCTTCAATATCCGATTGCTATCTCGTCTGCCCCTGTATACTGTGCCAGGATTAGGACTTCTACTTGCCGATATAAATCTCGTCATCTCGCGGGGGTAGTCCGTGAACGTCCTCGTCCTCTCGTCATAACGTTCAAATCGAGATCCGATGCTCTTTTGGTACTCAACAATCGTCATAAACTCAAGTTGGGGGATCGGCTCATCCAGGTTAAAAGTAATCAGTCTGTGATGCAGCGTGAACAGCTTGTGGCGACCAGAGCTGTTTTGGAGGACCGCAGATAGAAGGGCGAAACTCACTGGACGATTAAGTTTCAACGTGGCGTTCCGCGAGTGGTGGAAATTGGCGTCAAGGCGGCATAAATAATGAACCGGAGTCTTGCTTACATTTATTCTGCCAAATTCGGATATTGTGGTCGAGTTACCCTATTAATACCGCCGACCACGTATCGACCGCAAATACGACCGGTCGGTTTGAGCCCAAATTCGACGACCAAACGATTGAAAATTCGACCGATAGCAGCGCCTCCGCTGCGCGCTGCACTACGAGCGGTTGCCCCGTATTCTTGGCGGAACTATCGTACTTTTCTGTTTCGACTGCAAATTCGACTTGCTGCAGAAGCGGTCGTTTTTGAACAAATCGTCCACAAAACGACCGCAGAAACGATTGACGGCCTTGCAGATGCGGTCGATTTTTCGCGAATCGACAACATAACAACCGCAATTACGATCGATAAGGGATCTTCCAGTGCGGTCGGGTATCGATAAATCGACTACACAACGACCCAAGATACGACCCTATCGGTATCGGCAACCCCATTTCGAAGATCGAAATCTCATGAAGTCGGTTTCTCATAGATCGATCACAAAAAAAACCCCATTTCGATCCGCGAGAGAGCTTCCCGTGAGGTCAAATTTCCACACATTGCCGGAAAATGTGATTGGCAGTATAACTTTATTACTGCTTCTTTACCTATGTAAATCTACGAATTTCACAGAATTCAAAAAAGGATGCGAGTGTTTCGTGAATTTTTTATATAAATAAATATCATTAGCTTGGTATTTTCTATAATTAATGCGAGACAGTTTATCGGATTCGGGCTCTACTATAGTAAGAGGGCAGATACACCCAAAGTTACATTGTAACAGTCTTTTTTTCTCAATTATATCCCTGGTCAAAACAATAATTCTTATTTCAATGAGTATTAAAACGATTTTTAAACTGAATCTAAAAGAATAAGGTTTCTTTGAATTTAACATCAACATCGAGTTGCTATATTTTTTTTCTTTCAGTTCCCTGTTTTCTTCGAAACAGAATAACGCAATTTTTTACGTTTTTTTTTTTTACGATTTCCTTCTTTACTTTAGTCAGGTGTGTCCTCCTTTGTGACATCTTCATTTGTCGTTTCCCGTTCATTTACGTCGATGACCTCGTTTTTCGAACCTTTCGTCTTTTAATAATTTTGACATCCACTTACTCCAATAAACATCGAGTTCATTACAGCTCACGTCCGACAGTGAGATATGTTTTTGGAGTTCACGGCAAGCATCTAAACACATTTCTAAATATTTAACATTGAAAATAGAAAAATAATAGTAGTAATGGGTGCACTATAGCGACCCCCCACTCCCATCCCCACTCCTCGAGCCCCTTTGAGAGCGTGGTTCGAGGTGGTGGGAGTAAAGAGTGGGGGTAGGTTTCGCAGCAGTCCCGCTCTTACCCCCGCCCCTCCAGCACAGCGCATGTGTTGGAGGTATGTGGGGTGTGAGAGTGGGATGGTGTGCATGTGAGATGTCGCCATAGTGCACCCATGGTCATTTTTTAAATATTTTTATTGTTTACAATTGTACAGAATGATTTTGTCCTAAAAAATAGCTTTATTACTTGAACCGATTTGTCTGCCTGATTAATGGGATGGCCGGAGAAGTCGAACTGATCGAGGTAACCTTGGAGAATCCTAACATTCCGCATAGCGCAATAACCGCCTTTGCTCCCGGATTGTACGTGCTCATGCCACGGGCAAGCTGTTGCAGCCTCCTCCTCCTCAGACGGGTCGATATTGATTGGTGGACAATCCTTATATTTGGCGAGGTTAATGATTTTGCGTCCTGTGGCTTGTTTTAAGAATTTTACAACTTCGCGGCCTTTCGCGTATAGGCGAGAGTCGTAGCCAACGCCCTCAGTCGTCTTGTACAATTTATCACATATCTCAGTCAATGTGATTGAGCCCACCGTGTCCCAATGTATACCATGGAAGTGGTTGATTAGCCGATTATTTTGTAACCGCACACATGCTGGCAATTCGTCAGCAGAGTAAGGAGGTGCGACGATCCATAAAAAACGGAGTCGCTCTTTATCCACCGCACCAACAGCCACTTCTTTCGGCAAAAATTGACCATGTTTATCTTTAAAACTCTGAATATCGAATACTAGATCCATATTGGTACCGGATGTATTAAACGCTGATTCTGTACTGAATATTTCGTTTTATGATTTAACGATAATTTCCAAGGAGTCCCCACTCCTCGAGCACTATTGAGAACGTAGTTCGACGCGGTGGGGATAGGTTCCACAATAGCCCTCTTACTCACACCCCTTCAGCACAGAGCTTGTGTTATAGGCAGTATTTTTTTCAAGCTAGGTTTTATGTAGATCGACGAATTCAATATGGTCATATACGGAACCCAAATACCGCAACCCTAGGCCCTTTTGTTCACAATGTTCAGCCATTTCGTCAAACAGTTCGTCATAATGGTTTAGAAAGAAGCTAACCCTTAGAGGCATGAAAACGCTGAAATCCATTCCGATGTCGGTAATCGCGTGTCTCCCGTGTCTGGTGTTGACTATTCTCATTCTTGAGATTTTATATATATTTTGAAGTTCCAGCTCCGAAATCCTTTTATAGGGCAGGTGGGACGGTACGTGCCCGGTTTCATTGAGTTTTCCCAATTTTTTCAAATACATAATTGTCTTTATGGATTAAGGAGAAGAATAAAAACGTTTACTCACTTTTATGAATCAATGAGCTCTTCGTAGGTGAGCGTGCTAAGGTAAAACTGTAGGTTCTTAACGTTCCGTAGAGCGCACTGAGCGCCTCTGGACTCCGTCTGTAGAAAACAATGCCGCGAGCACACGTCTGCTGTATTCGATGGCGGAACTTCCAGTGATGGACAACCTTTGCACACATCCAAGTTTATGATTTTATGTCCTGTGGCCTGTTCTAAGATTTGTACAGTCGGTTCACCCACAGCGTACAGTCGTGATTGTTCGCCAACACTCGCCGCAATTTCGCGTAATTCGTAATACAGATCATCGAGCATGATGCCGTCCTGGTACCAGTGTATACCATGACCCTACTTAGTCAGACAATTATTTATTTCTCGTATCGCCGGCGGCATACGTAGGTGTTATAAAGCCAATTGACCACCCATAACATTCGACATTGTGGTTCATCCACCGAACCCACGGCCACCTCTTTCGGCAATAATTCACCATTCTTATCACTTAAATACAAAATATCAAACACCAGATCTGCACCGGGTATATCAAACACTTGATGTGGACAGCGCATATTGTTGTTGAAATCCACGGCCACGTTTTACGCTCTCAACAGGCAGTAGAAGACTGAGCTACGCTGACACTGTTATCACAAAACAGCAATCTTCAGCAATATTGCACGTGAATATTTTAAACAGATAGAGTGGGGAGAGGATCAGAGATTGACATAAACAGGTAGAGAAGAGATTTCAAAGCCGTTGAGTCTGAGGATTTTAGTGGCCCATGAGAGATGACGCTGTACGTTGTATGCTGATTCGACAATCGCAGCGTTGTCAGCAGTAACGAACGGTGAAACTAAATATTTGAGTGTAACCCTAGAAGAATCTATCGAGGAGACCGGGGAAGAAGAGAGCAGAGAATATTTGATACCCATCAAGTTTCGCAAGATTCTCGAGCGTATGGATCGGCTGCTCAATTACGGCAATTACAGAATATTTTATGGCATGGAATGGACTCTACGAGACGCAGAAACTCACTGGTTGGAACAGTGTATCAAATTCGCTACAGAGAATGAGGTGCCAAATAATGTATTCATGACGTGTTGGACCGTTGAATGTATCGAGGAGGCTGAAGGCGAAGAATTTAATTATCTGAAGGAACGAATTCAGCATTAGAGACCCGAAAGCCTTTCATTTTTTACCGACGATGAATTTGACCTTATTGTGGAATCCAACATTGCTGGTGGTCTAATTATGGGAATGCAGGGCGGATTTTGCTAATTGTAATAAATAAATCAATTTTATCTATAATTTGTATTTATTTCCTTGTACATAGATCCAAGCGATAACATTTTTGTAACCAAGTAATTATTTATGGGAGTCTGCAAGTGTGAACAGCCGGAATATTCTCGTAGATATTATGGACGTTGGTGATGACTTCTCTTTCCTGGAGGTACGCCGCAATGGTGATGAAAATGTTTTGGAAATCAGGCCATGAGCTCTTGTCGATAGATACCCAATTTTCCAAAGCACTCATGAGTTTGATTACAGGCTATGACCCTCGATTTGACGGACGGGTTTGAACTTCAGATTATTATAGGGGGTTCCATGGTATCGCATAAGCAGATTCTTGTCATGCGTAGCCGTTTTTACCTGCTGCAAGAGATTGGTGTCCTCCTCGAAGACCTTAACGAATCTCGTAGGTAGGTAACAGGTAAACGCCTCTTCGATATCAACGGCGAACCTCGTGCCGAATGGTGGGCAGGAACGACGCAAGCATGCCCACTTTGTTGATTTTGGTGAGATCCATCGTTGAGACTGAACTCTTCCAGACGTCGTATAACGCTTCGAAACTCTGATCTTGCACGTACCAACGATTTTAATTTCGCAGTATTGCGGAAGTGTATTTCCATGCGTACTTTTAACTCGAGTCTTTTCCTCAGCATTGACTTCAATGGAGAAGAGGCTTAGAGATTGTACTGTGAATACGGCTTTTCTTTTTTACTTCTAACCCCTGTCACGACTCGATCACGATTAATAGCTGTTCACGAGGGCCCGCGAAGTTATGATAGCGTCTTCTGCTGACGCTGCAAACCACCCGTGACTCATAGTTCCCCCAGCAGTTTACTTACCCTTGTTTATTTCGTGCATTCTCTCACGTCCCACCGAGAAATATAATATGTGATGAGATCGACGCCGTTTTTTAAAGAAATATAATATCTGCTGTCATCAGCTCGAAAGATCGCCGTCAACACGTGGCTTGGAGATGTAAGCGATACAGAGTAGGTAGAAGAAGATGGAAAAATATTTTTTAATCTTTATTTTATAAGCATATTTAGAATACTCGACTACGAGGCCAACAGCGCTGTAGACAATGCAAATACTTATCACTAAGACTGGCCTTATAACTACCACCTATGGTAGCACCAGTGCGGAAAATTTTACCCTGTGACCTAAAGCGGTCACGGCTATTGATGAATGCGTTATAATAATCATATACTTTTTTATCGTTTCTCGACAAGTCGTTTGAAAACATACTTCTAAACTTATTAACACCGAGGCCAGTGCACATATAATGAAGAAACATAACGCAATACTGTCCGCAACACTGCGAATTCGGACCCTGAAGTTGAATAGTGTTGCATCGGAAAAGTTTGCAGTTTCGTCGGAGACGTGCGAGATGCTTGGAGATGATTGGTGGGAGTCCGTAGCTGTCGAAGAACCATCCGTGACCATTTCGATCGACGTACATGGCGACCCAGTGGATCCCGGGTAATTTGTATCTATCGGTATTAACAACTAACGCTGTCGGTTTCGTCCACACCTTCGGTATGCGATCTGCTGGGTATACGCCTACTGTCTGATCCTTTATGCTCCGGAGAGATTGTAGAATTTGAAGGCTGTTCATAACAATTAGCAGACGGTTCTGTTTCTTCTACGGTAGCACACTCTGATAGGCCGACCCTCCAACTAGTAGTGGTACGATATTCCCACAGAGAATCAAAGCGATCACTATGACAGAGCCACGCTTTTATGTTTGTCACGTTATTGAGAGCACACTTGTATGTATGGTTTTTGTGCAGCAAACCATGATATATGCATAGCGTATTGCCCGCTGGTAGGTTACGGAATGATGGTACTTCTTCTTCTTCCAAATTTATGATGAAGCATCCTGTGAGATTCGTCAGGTATCGTGCTTTATCGGAGCCTCTGGTGAATATTCGATCAGATTCTGCCGCAATTTTCTTTAGAATAAGCTCGACTGCTTGTATGGATGTATCGCCTTCAGACTATGCAATACCGTGATGATTGCTTTGCAGCCATGTATTTTGTCTCTTTATAGCTCGTGGTAGTTCGTCATGAGTATAGTTCGGTTTTACTAACCAGTGGCCGAGGTATGCTGAATGCACCGAGGTGATAGCCACTTCTTTCGGCGTAAAATGATTGAATTTATCCTTTAGACTCTGTATATCAATTACAATGACCATGATATCGACCATTTAACGCGACTTCTCGGGTAAAACTGAAGGCGCGACCGCGGGAGTTCAGCGCTCTACCCACCGAAATCTACAATTACTTGTCGGGATGAGTCAATCTCTAACACATTATCATATTCCGCATACACAATACAGTTAACCGTTGAATTTAGAGCTTCCTCGAAGCGAACTTCTATTCTGACACTACTGTGTTTCACCAAATTCCAATGCATATTACTATTTGCCGAAAGATCTGGTGTTAGATCAAATGCAAATAGGCAATAGCCATTAGGGTAAGCTGTACGCGAAATACAATTACCCTGACTGAGAAAGTGAATACCTGTACCGGAGAATAATGTGTGATATGCATCCAGGTATTGCGCTCTTGCTCCAAAGTCAGGCTGCAGAGGCCTTGTCGGTATCTGCACACCGTCAGCATACAAAGAAAGATAGTTTATTTTATAATTTTGAAAGTTAAAGGGATTCAGTTTGCGATCGCCATTGAAGGCTTTATTATCGACAAACCCTATAATTATGGGTTTAGGTAGCTGTCCTAGTATGACATTATCCAGAGTATCACCATGAACACCAGCATGCAATGATACTGCTTAACTTCCACACGAGTCATTGGATACTTAGCTGTGGATTTGGAGAGGACCCTTGCGTGGGTTAGGAATATACTGGGTGCTATTTTGGCGCGACGTACAAGGAACGATGCTTCGACAATCTTCATGCTGCAGTCCTTCGAAGGGCTCATAAGACAAAAAGCATCGTTGGTGCGCACTAGACGTATGCGCATCTCAACACCATTTATCAAAAATCTCTCCTGATTAAAGATGTTGCAGTGAAGATGTCCGAGGAGATCAACCTGATTGCTGCTAGTATTCATAAGATGTCTTGCTGAGACGAGCCCCGCATTACCATCAAGCGCATCATCCATTTTTCCGGCTGTATCATTATACCATAGAACGCTTGTAAGATGAGAAGACTTCGCACCGGTCCCGTAATTTAAGAGTGTTTCAATGTATGCTCTGTATGCGTACGCATTATTAGGTGGTGATACTAGTTTCTGATTCAAGAATACGTCGATCTGATTGAACATTGAATGAAGCAAATTATTGATAGGCCCGGCTTTAGGTGCCTCAACGTCTTTGGGCTTCGGAGGCGGTATTATTTCGTATGCGCAAGATCTATGTACTCGTCACCCTGACCGGGTACCACAAATTCGATAGGCGCATTATCTGTCAGTGACGAGATTGGTTTATAGTATACCCATTGTGTCCCCTCAATCGTGGTTTGGGTCGGTCGTAGAGTGAATAATTCAAGCTCCGACTTTAGACACTCGCAAGAATGAGTGTTTAAGAACGCCATTTTCGCCCTGATTTAGTCGACTATGCGAAAATATCGGATACGGTCCTCGACTTCTTCTTCACTCTCTTCTTCTTACCGCCCGTCTTTGTCTTCCTTCTATTCACTGTCTTTTTCTTTCCTTTTCTCTTCTTCACACGACCAGAACGTTTTCGCGACGTTGATGATTTCTTTCTTTTTTTCACACCAATGCGTCGTACACCACCACCATCAAGTGAATGCAGCAATTTGCTTATTTTACCCGCTTTCTAACCGGAGCCCTGCATAAGATTATTAATTTTTTCTTCGGCCTTTCGCTTTAGATTTACACCCGATTCACGCAGGCGTGTTCGTGAATCGGGTCATATGTCATTGGCTGCATTAACAGCTGAGCGTAACGCTTATTTGCCTACGGCTCGGGCCCCTTAATTCAAGAGAGGTATGATACGTCGAAAGAGACCACCGAGGAAGCTACCGAATCCGTGACCTCGCTGGTTCGGGGAACCGATGTATACATGACTGATACCGCCATATCCGCTCCTCCCGATACCACCGCCGATCTGGGGGTCAAAGTATGCGTCATAATATTCCATTTTAACGATAATGCTGTCAATCTATACGACGGAAGTGTAATGTTACCGTCAGCGTCCTGTACTCGAATGGTATCGGCTCACCAAATTCATCTCTTACATCGATAGTTATCGATTGAAAACTGGTACGCAATAATGGTATGAACCGCGGTGGCGAAAAGCTTCTAATTTTTACAGACCCGTAATTATAATTATCGGCGACGGCGGAAGGGACAACACGGAGGGGAGGCGTGTGCACATCACCCGTGATGTAGGGTTCACATATATCCGTATAAACGAAGAACATATTAGGAAGCCTATTGTTTAGACCAGCGGGTCGCTGGTCAATGTACTTAGTATCACTTCGAGCTACAGTACCATGATTATGGGAGAATGCCAGAATCTTGTTTAATACGGATGAAAAATAGAAAGAGTGTTCAAAATTCATACATGTGGTGCAGTTGCGCTTTACTGTCACGTATCCGTTGTGGCCACAACGGAACCTCAAGTGACTGGACACACACGGTATATCGTTAATTGTTTCGAGTAATTTGTCTACACTACGGTACCCGCCTAGAGGTACGCAAACCCGATCTTTTTTATAGCCCACGCCGCATCCATACCATTCGTCACGGCATTAGCTACGAAGCTGATAAAATTCTGCTCACCCTCAGGCCACACATGCAGCATTGTCCGATCTTCTTCTTCATAGGCCACGCCGACATCCGTACCATTCGTCACGGTATTAGTTACAAAGCTGATAAAATTCTGCTCACACTGTACAGGCGGTACATGCAGCATTGTCAGGGGTATTTGTATTTCTGCTAAAGAAACACCCCAACAGCCATGCAAAGTCAAGCATTGCGGTACATGAGTAGTGTATCGCGTTGTCTTGTTATCAGGGTAATATTTCATACTGCTGTTGCTGGGCAAAACAACATAAAATTCGTCTTTCATTTTGATTTTCCTTCCTTATTCTTCTTTTTGGGCTGAGTAACCGTTTGTACTTTCGATAATTCGGGCTCGTAAAAGATATTGTCGATATCCTCGTCGTGAAGATCGTAAGATGTATACTACTGGCCATCTGGTGCATGATACGCGATGTATTTTAAATAGCTCGCTGGTCCAACCACTCTCGTAACCTTTTGCAAAGGCTGCCTTTGCACTACTAATGCGTACAACATCGCCTACCCTGTATTTAGGAGGCCTGTGCTGCTCAGGAGTACTATATCGCTGCAGCAGATTAGCCCGAGCCCTAGCGGCTATGGCTAATGTCACAGATGCCGGAGTCATTTTTATGCTGCTATGCCGCGTATGATTGTATGCCGAGACAATATCCTGCAGAACGTCAATGTATCGTTTCTCTCTAGAGTATGTGAAATAACGCCACATTCTTTCTTTTAGTGTTCTATTAAAGCGCTCCACAATAGAGGCTTTGATATCGGGGTTTCTTACAGTTCGGAACTGAAGGGGGGATTGTCTTTTTTTCGCAAAATTTACCGCTTTTTGAGAATTTTTTTGTGAAGAAAGTATACAACGGAAAACTTGTGAAACTTGGCATATAGTTTTATTGATCTGTTTACTACATACAAAAAAATGTTTAAACAATTTAATAAAAAAAACCGCCTCCCACCCCCCTCGACGCGCGATGGTCCTTTTTTGATGGTGTGCACGATTACAGCCTTCACGTTCATCCTGCAACAAAAACCCAAAAGCATTTTACTTTAGACACATATAGCTATCGTTTGATGAAGGGACAAAAATTTAAAAAAAATTTGGTGCCGTTTTGAACTAGAAGTATCGATTTTTCGAAAAAAATTGATCGAATTTTTGTTATAAATAAAAAACTATTAAACGTATTGCTTTTTTGCTTCATCAAACGATAGAAAGATGTCAGCTGAGCATTCTGTCCAAATTTGAAGGCAATCGGTTGAATAGTTTTTGAGAAATCGTGCACACCAGTTGTGAAAAAGCTGTTTCGAGAAAAACGCGTTTAAAGTTCTGAGTACAGTCTATGGGACATATCGAGTACTTACAGTATTTTTAATCTAATCTGCTATGCCAGGGCCATACAGGATGCCTTTCTCGGCTTCGAACAAGTCATTCAGTGAAGCAGTTTCGCTTCTGCGTCTTGTTCGAACCTCTTTCGTTGCTTCGAGGCTGCGTCTCGTTGACGTCTCTATCCGCTGCTTATCTCGCGCATCGACGAATATTGATGCTTGCTGGCCAACGACGATTCCAATCGTCGTCATTGTTTTAAGGACTGCTGTAAAGCCTTCTTTAAAAATCCCTGCGGCCAAATAAGCCGCGATGTCGATCGTTTTCGCGCCACAGTGAAGGTGTTTAGGTGCGAATCGCCAAACGGTTGCGTTGAAGCTTTCGTTGTTGTTTTGAGTATCGCCACCTAAACACCTTTCCAGCAAGTCTCTCGATGACAAATCAATGTAAATCGGCTTAATAGCATTCGCGACGTCTTCATGCAGTGGAGCTTCGTGATCAAATGCGTCCAGAGTTTTTTCGGCTTCGGCAATGCGCCATTTGCACCAGCTTTGTGACCCCGCGGGACAGTACATATGCCGAGGATTTTCATTCGTCGAGATCTTGTGGTAGAACGTTGCCCACACAGCATTGTACATATCATCATCAGAGTCTGGATGTCTTCTGATAGCCAAACCGTAGGAAATTGTTAATTCTTTTATTAATTTATCAGTTAATTTTCCTTTTCCTCCAAGTTTTTTTCGTTTTTTTCACATTTCTCAGTCGCGAGCCCATATGCTTCTCAACGTGCCCGACGCATTCCTTTTTCTTCACGATCAAATCATCGCCGTAAGGTTTGTCTTCCAACAAGGCTTTGAATGTTTTCGTGTCGCCATCGCCGATGTATTTCGCGTACCGTACTTCATGCATTTCCCAAGATCGTCGGAACATGTCTTTGATCGCGTCAACTTCCATCTTTCCAGCTGACCCATCGTGATTTGCCGTACATTCACTGCTGTGTTCTTCGAACCAATCGTCGTATTCTTCGGTACCGGATTTTGATTGCCACCATTTACAAGCGTGACAGTAAGACGATTTCACGACAAGGTCAACCACTTTGCTTGAATATTTGCCGATGAGTGTCGTGATTCCAAACAAGGAACTATATCCTCGCTTTTTCCATGTTCCGTCTCCCGACACAGAAATATCTGTCTCTAAATTTCCGTGCTCAGCATTCTTCGCTTTCTCTTCTTTCACTGCCTTTTTCGCACACAGCTCCCATACAGCTTTGGCTCCACTGTAAATGTTCTCCAAGGAGGCATAGTACAAGGTTGTGCTGAAACCTTGGGATATATCCATCAAGCCACAAAATAAATTTATACCCTCTCTACCTACTCCCAATAGTCTCATCACAAAAACCATTCTCCTGTTTATCTCACACGATTTGTCATCGACGAGAGGACAGGAATTAATATATTACACACGACACTTGCACTGCACAACTATTTTAAAACCCAAGCCGCGAGAACTGGATTCGCCAAATTTGATCGGTCCTTTGCATTCCTGACATATTACGAGTTGCGAGATTGCAGAGAAAACCGATAGAAACGCGATAATGCGATATCCATGACCCGGGTCCGTAATTATTTCTCTGTCTTCCGCTGTCGACAGTTTCTGGGCCGACGTACTTGCAAACGTCGTTTCCGTTTCTCGGGTGTAAATATTCCCAACAAATTTCCTTTTTTCGGTATGGCAGCACGACTATGAGTATCACTTCCCTGTTTTCGATCCATGATATATACGTCTGTTACCACTAAACTCTCGTTCGAGACTGAGCGACTCTCCTCCGAATATTTCGATCTCGCACGACCGTTAGGACTCGTCCTTCATGCCTATTGTACGCTGTCCCGTTATATTTATGGTCCGCCGAGCAACAGATTCGGGCAGCTGTCGGTCGCGCCGACCCCTGCCGTGCGACAACGAGCGCGCCGCCACCGCGAGTCGACACGCAGGTATAAAATCGCTTATAACTTTGCCATTTTTGAGAATTTTAATTTGAAATTTTGCACACATATTCTCAACACTTTGAAGAATATGAAACAGCGGTCAGCGAAAAATCGCTTTTTTTGTCGAAAAAAAAGAAAATCCCCCCTGAATGTTCTTCCTTTCTAAGAAAGTCTGGAATGCTGTACCTATAAATTCTTTACCCCTATCCGACTGTACACAAACCGGTACTCTACCATTACTGACTTTTTGTGATAATATATGCGTAAACGCTTTAGTTACAGATGTAGCTGTCTTATCGTATAGAGGTACCACCCAGGCGTATTTACTAAGAACATCTATAACTACGAGGAGATAAACATAATCGTCATTGTAATCCTTGATAGAGCGAAGATCTACAAGATCAGCCTCCCAAACATCGTTAATCTTTCGAACATTGTAAAAACGCCGTGGAAATCGCCACCTCACTGGTTTATGCTTTGTGTAAGCCTCCTGAGCCTCGAGCCACTGTAGTGCCTTTTTGCCGGAGATTTTTTTCTTCTGAATCGCTCGTAGCAATTGAGCTGCGCCCGAAAACGATGCTTCGTGGGAGGGGTCAAAGTACATTTTTTCTAATATTTTCATCTTTATAATTTAAGACTAGCCCAAGTTACACGTCAAACCTCGAGGTGTTTGTATCGCTTTTAAAAAAGCTGCAAAAGCTTTGTGCCCCACTGGTTTGGATACTTTTCGCGCACGCATATCATCGTTCATGAGATCAACAATATTCGAATTCTTGATCGGTTTTCCCTTGATAAAAACGGTTCCAGCGGCGTTCCAAGAAAAATTTGGTGGGCGTGCATCGTGCAAACGATGCAGTAGAAGTTTCGCTTTTGGTCGAAATTTTTTTCTTCGTTTTTTTTCATTATCCAACAATGGAGCCTCTTTTTTTAGGAGTTCAAGCTGCTGATGAGTTCGCTCACTATCGACAAAATGAAGATAGCGCTGAAACACAGCCAGATATGCCGCCCACTTTTCTCTCTCATCCTTATATTTATGAGAATTTAAGATTTCATTCATTTCGGTGTCCAATCGGCTCAAGATTGCGCTAATAGTTTGCGCTTCCTGCGATTGTGGTGCGCCTGCGGCAAAAGCATGCTGTCTCTGACCCTGTGCGTTCAGCTGTAATAGATTCTCCTCAGGTACTAGCACCATTTTCCTCGCATGCTCCATTATCAGTCGCCACTAATCAAATTTGGCAGGACAGTGCCTAGTATCGGTGCCAGCAAAAGGGGCAAGAACCCGCCACTCTGAACAACGAATCGCTTCTTACTCTTCCAGTTGCCTTGTCTTGCAGCTAAACAACGAAGAACAGCTGCGTGTTTAGGTAATTTTTTCCTCTGGGCAGGCTTCAGAGACACGCTACCGTGGAGGATATTTAGAGCGCACTCACAGATACACCGAATTACACGAGGGTCTGCTTTACGCAAAAAGGCTTCGCGCTGTTCCTTGTTGAAATATTGAAGGGCGTGCAATATCGCAACGTGCTTCTTGCAGAGGGGCGATCCGCTGTGTGCCATTACAAGATGTTGACTGGTACTTTTTCAGGCAAATCAATGCCTTTCACCTTTTCCACGACGAATACCCGTCTTCAGCGGAGCGTTATTCCGCAGAATATACAATGCGCAATCGACGAGGCACTTAATAGCACTTGAATTCGGTTTGCGTTGCTCCTTATCAGAATACCGAAGGGTTTGCAATATCGCAACGTTCTTTTTGTAGCACACCGATCTGTTGTCTGTCATTATAAACGCAGAACTGGGAATTCTCCGGACGTACAGCTGCTTTTTAATTTCTTTCGCGCCACGTACACAAAATGATGGGGATCATCGGGAAAGATACAGGTGCGAAATTTACAATTATCGGGCGTCGCTTCTTTCAAATCTAGTAACAAATAGCCGTGTGGCTTAGACGTCGCATTGTGATAAACTTCTTGCAAAAAGCGCGGGTTTTCGGGATATATCTGACGCGCTAAATGCTGTATTTGGGCACGATGACGAGGATTTTTGAAAACAACTATATAATTAGCATTCAGTGATATATCTCGTTGTCCATTACCCTGATGAAATAAGTTTTGCGTTATAAAAATCGCACTTAAATTTTTATGATGACTACCTTTAGTAAATAGATCAACAACACTGTTATTCGATGCTTCCCTCATTAAATCGTCGATAATTATAAGTTTGGCACGTGGATCGTTCGCATAATCTGCACTTTGCGGTAAGCCCTCATGAAATTCTATTGATGTCCCATACTCTGTGTATGCCGGTTGTCATTCGGAATAATAGAAAATAATTCTCTCGAATGGCTCGCTGTTCATTCGCGAAATAAACTTTAGAAATTTTTTCACAAAATACGTTTTACCGCAGCCGGTGGGTCCGCAAATCATCGAGGTCCAAGGATGCTTCCAACGCGTATCCATCGTGGAGTCTGAGTAAAATATTCTTGTTACATGTGTTGATAAAGGAATTGGTCAAAGGGAATGTGACGTGCGGGCGTTGTGCACGTCGAAATAACCCCGTCGCGAGAAGCGCAACGAGTTTATATTTATTTTTCGGGATCGTTTCCGGTTCGTCCTCTACAGGACGTTTCCAGATATTTCGCGCAGGTCGCCAAATAATCAATGCGGTAGTTTTATATATTTTGAATTTAATGTTAAGAATGGCGCGAATACGGAAATAGTTATTCTAACAAATATGAAGACGGTTTAGCCGGCAAGCGCTCACACACAATCGCTCTCTCACACTTACACTCGTACTTACAATGGATTCTATCAAGTACGTTTGTCACGGTCCCTCTTCCTTTCCTCGACGCTGCTACATTCTCTAATATTTCTATCTTCACTCTACTCGTACCGTGAATACACGCTTAAAATTACACGACAGTCAATTGTTCGTGGCGTAGATAGTAACACTTATGATCTAGCACAATCAGGCTCACCACCGCGGGGTGCATCACTCTTTAGGCTCCTTACGGTCTTCGCGACTTTCGCTCTAATAGACCGGGGTGTTCCCTCGAGATTTACAATACTTTAGCGGGTGCTAATCGAGGAGTTCATTCCGTAGACCAAGCTCACGCTTTCTGTGTCTAAACGGGACTGCCATCCCCGGCCCGTTCATCCGCCGATCTCTCGACCGTCGGACGACAAGCCGGGGAGGATTTCTGCAAGATCGCGAAATTGTGGCTCGCTTGAGCGAAGACGAGAGGAGACATTCGTATGTTCCCTCGAGCCCTCGCTTGATTGTCAAGAAAAATATCACGCGATCCGCGACGCGTAGAATAACGCCGCGGTTAGCGCGATATTAAAAGAACTAACACGGGGAATTAAATACTGGAAAGGCAACGGAATACATCCCGTGCATTCCGATACCTTGACAGTCAATCCCGCGCTGACGAGCCCGATCGTGCCATATCGCGAGTCGCAGTCACAATTCGCGCAAGAAAAATTAGAAATTAAATTTACGCTGCGCGGAACGTGACAGGAACATTCATTTTATACTATATTTGTTACAGGTTACATTTTACAGATATTTTTACATGACGGAAATGTATCGCAAATCTTTGTAGCCGTAAGGCAGCGACCCATATTCGCCGTCGGGTCTTCGCTTGATACTAGATGGCTTACACGACTTCGTTTCGGGTCTCGTGACAACGTGATGAAATGCCGTGCGTCTAATCGCATTGTAGTGTAACACGATTGGCTCCTCTCTTTCGCCAAGTATAAATGAGCGTAATGATTGATAATTGATCAACGAGCTGTTTGCGAAATTGAGCGATATTCTTTTTACCTTGCCGACCTCGCTTTCCGTTTCGTCAGGAGCACGCACTATAAAATAATAAAATTTTGGTCCACCTGAAACAAAAGTTCGGCAGTACTTCGTTTCTACAGAACCCGACTCTACACTTCCCCGACTCTACACCATTGACTGTACACAACCGCAACGCGACACATGGCTTGACTGAACACAACCGCGACCGTGCACAGTGCTCAACTGTACACAAACCCATCTCTACACATGCCTAAACTATACACAAGCATATCTTTCATTCGCTCGAACTCTACACAGCAAAACTGTACACACCTTAAATGGATGATGGCAAAACTGTACACAAGTAAAACTGTACACGGCGAGACTCTACACCAGACAAATGAGCAACGGCAAAACTCTACACAAGCAGAACTCTACGCGGCAAAATTCAACACATGGATTATTCTTCCCAGAAATACTTCACACATGCTCAATTCAAAACGACCAAACTGTACACCAGCTCGATATTCTTCGACGAAACTCTACACCAGCGCGCAGCTTTTTTGTCAAAACTCGACACAAGCTCGATGCGTTTTGACAAAACTCTACACCAGCCGGATACTCTTTTCACCGACTCTACCCATAACCCGATTGCCCACAGTTCCGACTCAACACAAGCGCGACCGTGCGCATTCACCGATTCACACCCAGCTAACGTATACCGATAAAGTAGTGACCAAGAAACGTGTTATCCGGTGAATCTGCTAAATGGACAGGCCGCGACCATAACGTTCACTGTTGCAAGAGGTAAGTAAAACTTTTCTTGTCGACTTCGACAGTTATATCGGGAGCGCTTATCTGGTAAGTGTAAGTTGCTGCCGGCATGTCGTGTCTCCGTCAAACGCATGCAATCACACAAAGACACCAGGATTTTGCCGGCTTTGAAACCTGGTTATGAAACCCATCCATTGACCAACGTGAGTTTAGAGAGAATTGCAAACACTTCTCGATGGGATAAAAGTCTGAAAAAAATCAAGCATATGGAAGATGCTGAAAACATCGATTTTGCATAATAATGATTCCAAAATATTATTAACAAATGAATGAAGAAACAAATTTTCAACGAATGTCCCGGCAACTTAACTTAAACTTTTTGTTCATATAAAAACAATTTGACAGTCTTTTTGAATACGCATGCATTTTTTAAGAATTTTGTGTAATTTTTGAAAATTACGATTTTTATTAACTAAAAACGCAATTTTTTGAAATTATACGAAATTCTGAAAAAAATTCATTCGTATTCCGAAAAATTAACAAAGCGTAACATCTTAAAAATGTTAGGCTGCCGGGTGATTAGTGGGGAAATTTGTTTTTTTTTTCATTAATTTATTAATAACATTTTTGAATTATTATTATTATGCAAAAGCAATCTTTTCATACCTTCCATATGGTTGATTTCTTTCAGTTTTTTTTTTAACTTAGCGGTCCCTCAATGCTCTCTGAACTCGCGTGGGCTTAGGTTATTCACAAGTACTACCTTAAGAAACGCGAGGAATTTTTGGTTCGTGCTTTATTTTCTTATTAACGGTTCCTGCAGCATTACAACGGAAACCGTCATGTAACGGATGCGTTACTTACGTTAAAAAACCACACACATATAGTAATAATAATAATAATTTACCTTCTATATACAATCCGCTGTCACTATACCTGGCATATTTTATAATATTATTTAAAAAATACTTCAATACAACTGATGGCCTTCATCTTGCTTAGCTTCCTTACGTCGACCGCAAGAACCGATATTCCTGAACGAATTTCAAACGTAATTGTATGCAGAATGTTTTCATCATTATGTATATGTATATATATATATATATATATATATATATATATATATATACATATATATTTCTATTTTTCCATTCAATGCATGTGTTGCGTCGCATTTTTGTCTTCTTCCGATGAAAAAATAAAATGACCATTACTGCGATAAAATTTGGTATCGTGTCGTTGCGCGACGATTTTCCATTTCTTTTATTTGGTGTCAATTATTACATTTATTATTCATGTATTATACGTAAAGTAATTATAATGCTAACATACATAACGTACTCTACACAGCGTTGATAAAACAGTGAGTTTTTTTTAGATAAAATATAATCATGCCATAAATAATCAGACAATCTTAAAATTTAACTGTAGGTTGTTAACAAACGTCGTACATTTGTACTCTCCAGGAGTCACTTTGCTTTGAAATTATGGCCTCAGGCAAAAAAAACTTTATTCGTGGAGACAATGCGCTCACGGCATACTGGGCATACACGATCCAGTAGTGCGACGTTGCAGTCCTCACAGATGCCGAAATGTCCGCACGGAAGCAGGACAAGTTGCGGATGAGGTCCGAGATATACGTAGCATGGTCTCAACGTCATCGCGTTACCTGCTTCGCCTCCATTGTTACCTACGTCTTGTGTCGCCGGATCGAGGTTAATAACTTCGTCTCGTTCGTCACCTGATTCAATTCCATCTTCAATTTCTTCGTGATTTGAATTGTTGCCAATTCCGTTGCGTCTTTCATCGCCGGCCGCGATTTGGTTCTCGATGTTCGCGAAAACTCGATTGTTTTCAACTTCATTCTCAGGCTCGTACGGATCTCCATTCGGAAGATCGTTATAGTAATCCAACAGGTGGGCGAGATCGTCTGTTAAATAATATGTAATAGTTATGAGATGCATTTCGTATGTTTTCCTGGTATGAAAAGACAAGTTGTCTAACACATCAAGGCTATAAACATTCTGGGTCATCCAGATGAAAATTAAAACAAAACAGAAAATATTCCAAGTCTGTCTATAAGAAATTCTCTGAAATATCCAGGATTTCACATGGTTCAGCGAAAATCCCTAATATTTCCAAAAATGTCATGACCGTTAGATTTCAACGAAGGACTATACCATGTTGCTAATTTGCGTACGCGAGGCGGCTTCAAATTTACGGAGCTCAATCGGACATGAACCGGCTAACACATCCACAAACCGTACATACAGTTGTGAACAAATTGTAGTGAACGGTTTGTGGATGTGCTAGCCTGTTCATGTACGATTGAGCTCTGTAAATTTGAAGCCGCCTCGCGTACGCCTAAATCGACGGACATTTTTTAAAAGACTTTACCATCGTTGTTGTCGGAAACTGGCAACGTATCTTCGTGTGAACCAAAGGCCGACATGATTTCCTGTCCAGCCGCGTCATCGATATTCGCGGGTTCAGAATTGTTTGCATCTTCGGAGTCATTGTCATTGTCCTCACGTTCTTGAAAAAAAGGTTTACAATGAAAAATAAAAGACCAATACGTTACATAGAAGGTAACAATGACAAGGTAACAAGGTAGGAATGACATAAAGTTCAATAATCATTATGTTCAATCATTCAACACTATGAAATTCTGTGACATTTTTAAAATTCAAGTAGGTTTTTCATCGATATTATACCGCATAGATATCAAATAGTAATAAAAAACAAAAACAGAAACGAAACCCTGAAATTCGAAATTCGTACATTGCTTGGTCATGTAATTTAAAAAATGCACAAACCTCTATCCCTCTACCAGAGCGTATGTTCTATAATTATGTGGATTTCTCATACGCCAAGCTTTATCAGTAATATAACATTACGAGGAACGAATGCCCTAATGTCAATTTTCAATTGATTTGATGTTGATTTAGTTAAGAAAAAACTTTTAAATTTTTTGGAGAAATTCAAACTGTCACATAATTTGTAGGTATATATAGATTGCCACTAAATCCAATTTAAATAATCGTTTCTCTTACAAAAATATTTGGCCAATATTGTAGCTCGATGTGTCAAGATTTATTGTATAGTAGGTCTTAAGGTGGGACTAAAGATCAACATAACCTTAAAATATTTTGAATCCATTTTTCTCTGAAACGGTTCTATAAAATAAAACACGAATTGTACCGCGCACTGCGTATATGAACAACGCAGTGCGCACCCCAATTTGTATTTTCATTTCATTCAATAGTTTCGGGAAAAAATGGATTCAAAATTTAAACTCTATCTTTCTCACACTCACACGTGTTAAATCTTCCGTTGAGGATGTTGGAGCTTGTACAGTCCCGCAAACGTGAGTTTAAGAGAAAATTATGAACACTTCTCGATGGGAAAAAAATTTAAAAAAATTAAGTATATGGGAGATGCTGCAAAGATTGTGTTTGTGCAATATTAATTCCAATTTGGTTTCAACAAATCGAAGATAAAAATTATTATACAACAAATTGCCCGTCAACTTAACTATTTTCCTTCATAAAAATGATTCGTTTATTTTTCTGAATAAGTATGATTTTTTCAGAATTTTTTGTAACCTTTGAAAATTGTGTTTTTCCTATGTTTAAACTGTGAAAAACGCAATTTTCAAAGATTACCAAAAAATCTGAAAAAATTCATATGTATTTAAAAAAATAAACGAATCATTTTTATGAAGGAAAATAGTTAAGTTGACGGGTAATTGTTGTATAATAAGTTTATCTTCGATTTGTTAATAACAAATTGGAATTATTATCGCATAAAAACAATCTGTGTAGTATCTCCCATATACTTGATTTTTTACAGATTTTTATCCCATCGAGTAGTGTTTGCAATTTTTTCTGAAACTTGCGTTTGGCGGGACTGTACAGCTCAGACATCCTTAATACCAGTATTTGTACATTCATCAAATAAAAAATATCGTAACATTAAAACTTTTGGATCAACATTCACTCATTTGAATTCTAGCACTCTTTTGACTGTGTTAAACGTTTGTATAAAATTTGAGTTAGATATTTCATGACTTGGTAGACACAGAACCGGTATCGGTTCTGAACCGTTGATATCTATTATCAAGTCATTTGAATTTGTCGGATTGTTTACACCCACGACTAAATAAAAACAAATATTGCCAAGCTAATCGGTGAAGTTTTATGATATTTCCCGGAGTCCCGAATTTCCATGATCATTAGAAACTATCAACATACCGATTACATCATGACCGATATTCATGTTGACGATCACTGCTGGCGGTTCACCAGCGACAGCAGTGACGACCGCACCGTCGACATTAACGCGGGTCATCGGGAAGTAAACTCGGGCTGCGACTACGTCATTATTTTCGTAGTGATTATCCTGATCTAAAATATAAAAGAAATGGAAATAATGTATTTATACATCGTATGTATAATTGCAATAACACAATACCCCAACAAACGTACTTGCAACCGTGTTGATGTTCGAAGCGATGATGTCTCGTCTACGGTGATCAATGACACTGAGTACAAACTCGTTGATGTTCACTCTTCGAACACGTACAACATAAAAAATAAATAAATATGCATATAAAAACTGGAGAGAATCATTACGTTCCGCAAAAGTATAGCTACGAGTTAAATGGAAAGATCGAACACTTTTGTTTTTATAGGTAATTGATATATGGCTTGAGGTAATCCTTGCGAATAGTGTTCACTTCGCATAAGTTTCAGAGAAATGACAGGGAATTGTAAATACTTCTTGACGGTATAAAAATCTGAAATAAATCAAGTATATAGGAGATGCTGCTGCAAATATTGTTTTTGTGCAATAATAATTCCAATTTTTTATTAACGAATTGAAGATAACAATTACTATACAACAAATTACATGTCGACTTAACCATTTTCCTTCATAAAAATGATTCGTTTATTTTTCTTAATGCGTATGAATTTTTCCAGAATTTTTTGTAATATTTGAAAATCGCGTTTTTTATATGTTCAAAGATTACAAAAAAAATCTGGAAAAATTCATACGTATTCAGAAAAATAAATAAATTGTTGTATAATAATTTTTATCTTCAACTTTTCAACAACAAATTGGAATTATTATTGCACAAAAGTAATATTTGCAGCATCTCCTGTATACTTGATTTTTTCACATTTTTATCCCATCGAAAAGTGTTCGAAATTTTCTGTAAAAACTCCCGATTGGCGAGACTATACATCTTCAACATCCTTAAGCCACGTGGAATCCAATAAATGAATTGGAAGTATCTCACTACAGATAAGTGCGTGACAAAATCCATAGCATAGGATTTAATTACGATTTGGACGATGTACTTCGGTATATTATATTCGAGCCTACTCGACGCAAAAATAAACATTCACCTCCCCGTTGACAGATTATCTTGGAGCTGCGCGATACGCGCACTTTCCCGAACTTGGAGCTGGATATTTCGTCGCATTATCGGTCGATCGCCGTACCAGTCCATGTCACGACTCGCCAAGATGTTGACAAGCTTTTCTGTAACGCATACGTCAAATAATACTATTAATATTATTACTAGAACACAATGAAATTACTGATCACTGTTACGTTCTTATTAAATGTGTTCAAGTTAGCATCGTGGTCATGTACGTACCGAGCCAATTCCATATGTTTCGGTAGTGACCGCCGATATTTCCAACAATGTATCGGTGAAAAGCCTCGCACATATCGCTTGTGCTCATTGACGATCGTTCAACCGCGATGATATGTGCTAGAGGCAACCACTCCGTCCTCATGTAGTGAAGAAATTGCAGAATATTTGGATGATCGTGTGCCATCCGATCCCCGACCGTTGCAATGCTGTTCAGAGCTTCCGCGAATCGCACAACAGGCACAAGAGGTAAAGCACTTGTCATCCAAAGTACTTCCTGCGGTGCTTCGGTCATCACCATTCCCACCCACCTTCTCAGCAGACCCTGTTAAAAATAAAAACAATATTGGAATAGCATATTGTAAGAAATATAAATATATGAGATATTCCATCCGCTTTCGAACGGTCAAAAACTCGACCCTCTCTAAAAAAGTTGTAATTTCACCACAATTCATGATTATTTATAAGAGGTATTTGTAATATATTTCAGAATTTTTGGATTGTATTTTTTTGAAATATCGACAAATTGAACTTAAAAAAACCCTATATCTTAAAAACTACTATTTGTACCAAAAAACGTTTGAGACATAAAAGTTGAAATTTCAAATCAACTTTTGACAACGAGACTTTGACGTTTTTTTAATGCTATAAACGTGAATTTTTACGGAAAATAGACTACGATTTTTTTTCAGCGAATATGTCACATTTCTTTTTTCTTTAAAAATTCCGGAATATACTCTCAAGTGTGTAGAGTGATCTCATATTTTTGTTTAGATGGGTGAGACGTGTGATAGCTATGCTCCGTTTAAGATCAATTTTTTATGAAAAAGAGAAATATTCTCTCTATTTTATGAAAAATCATAACTACCAAACGGGTGTCTCACCCATTCAAACAAAAATATGAGATCACTCTACACACGTGAGAGTATATTCTCGAATTTATTAAGAAAAATCAAACGTGATGTATTAGCTGAATAAAAATATTTGAGTCTATTTTTCGTAGAAATTGACGTTTATTGGATTAAAAAACGACAAAGTTTCGTTTTCAAAAGTTGATTTGAAATTTCAATTTTTATGTCTGAAACGTTTTTTGGTACGAATAATAGTTTTTAAGATATAGGGCGTTTTTTAAAAGTTCAATTTGTCCATATCAAAACAAGTACAATCGAAAAATTCTGAAATATATTACAAAAACCTCTTGTAAATAATCATAAATTGTGGTGAAATTACAACTTTTTTGGAGAGGGTCGAGATTTTGATCGTTCGAAACCGGATGGAAGACCTTATATGCAATTAGCATATATTTTATATATTTTATATATCATATATTTTTATTTGTCAATTTATTAATTTATTATTATATTTACCTGACGGTAAAGAAACCAGTTGCAGTTGATGTTGACTTCCGGCAATTCACTGCGAATCGAAATAACCATGTCTTTTTCGAGATCGCAAAAAATGGTTGTGATTCTATTTCGCAACCCCGGGGCCAATCGGAAGATAAACTGCCACAAAGCGACATACAATACTTCGCTGCTCATTTCCATTACGGCGTAGACTATCAGGAAAGACTGAAAGAAAAAGCAACGATCAGCGAGAGTTACTGGTATCTACATAGTTAGAACTGTGTAAAAACGCAAATAAAAACTCTTACCACGTCGGTAGCACGGATATAAATCGCTAGTACTCTGAATGGCGTTGTTCCTGCGGCGCTTACCTGCAACAAAAAATCAGTTTCAAATAATAAAAGTACACAATGATATGTTTTCTTCATCAAATGAGGGCATTCATACTCACTGTGAAGACGCAGTTGATAAATATTTCTCGCACTTCGTGAATTCGTTGAGGCACCATTTCGACGCTTGCAAATACAAGAGCAATTAATCCATCAGTTCTTCTCGCAATTCCGCGGAATACACCGTGAGTTAAAGGGTAGTCGCCTAACAGCTCTCACAGTCTCACTATATTACGAGGAATTGCTGGACGAACTCGTGCCCGTTCCCGTTCCAGCGCAGACCTCACGGATCGCAATGACACGACCGTAGCAACCAACGGATCATTTCTATTAAGAAGTATTTATTATGAATTGTATTTATTTATCAATTGATTTAAAAAATTAGATAGAGTCACTTCACCGATTGAAAGGGATGTCCAACGGTTTTAGCAAAAAAAAAAATCGATCCGTAAAGAAAATCGCATTCAAAAATGAACGAAAATTATTTTTTGAAATTATTATTTATAATTTTGAAAATTATACTAATTTATTTATGGACGAATTTTTTCGTTAACTTAACAATGGGATGCAATTGTTACATGGAGAATATTATCAACGTGTTATATGGAGAATAAATCAACATGTATACGTAGAGCAACTTTTGTGGAACAGAATAGGCCGTGGTGTATTCAAATAGATTCAAAAATCTTACCTCAATGAAACCTCTCTACACGGAAAAAAAATGGTTGAACGAACAAAAAAAATGGTTGCAGCCAACCAATGCACATGGTTAAATATGAGTTACATATTTTATTAGTTAAAATTACCAACTTCCAATGGTTACGGTAAGAGTAGTTGCGGTGACCAACTATAATGGTAGGAACAACCAATCTAATCTACCCGTATTGGAATTTAACTTGTCTGTCGTTGGAGCAGGTTACCAACAGTGTTGGTGGTACGCCCAATCAAGTTCATGTACCATACCCAATATATTAGTTACTGTAATCAATTTATTGTTTCGAAAACCCAACATCGTGTTTTTATGCGTACTAATCGTAGAGCTGCTGGAACCAATAGTTTGCTTAGATTACCAATTCAAATATTACTCAATTTC
This sequence comes from Amblyjoppa fuscipennis, assembly GCA_963575735.1. NCBI lineage: Eukaryota > Metazoa > Arthropoda > Insecta > Hymenoptera > Ichneumonidae > Amblyjoppa > Amblyjoppa fuscipennis. The sequence continues at coordinate 21,106,118 of OY754489.1, read as the reverse complement.
GGAATTGCACCACTCTAATTAGTTAGGCCACCAATCGATATAGATGATGCTACTAACGCGATTCGGTTGTTTCGACTACTCCATTTAATTTTAAAGCCATACAACCGTAAAAATTATTATAAATAAAATCGTGGATACTAAATACGAAAGAAACGACAATTCGTTACGATAATAGAAAACATGGTTTATTTTATATATTCAAGAAACTGTACAATATAGTGTAACATATACACTGGTGTATCCAATAGTTTCCTACACAGTAAATGCTATTATAAAGAATATTTCGTCGTCACAAATTCTTGTCCACTTCCTACGCGATGGCGGATACACGCGAATGGCGTAAACAACGAAGCCGGTTTCTGGAGCTCAACCTTATCGATTTTTTATATTTCCCATGCGTGATATTTCTCGTCAAACCGAACAGTTGAGAATACATTGCACGCAAAGATTATGTTTCCGGTTTCGCTGCTAAGAATGGTCTCAATCACTCCAAAAACCGGAATGTGATCAGAATCTACAGTCAATACCAAGCAAGTGCCGACTCTATACACGATTCCCTTCAGATTAACCCACGACACTTCGATAAAATTAGTCGACGAATCTAAATGACTCAACGCAGTATAGTTTTCGTGCCCAGGTACGATTTTGAATACGTGCCCAGGACCGATATCGTACTTTGATACTAGCCCTTTTTGGCTCAAGTGCCGGTAGCATAGGTTGAACGCCTCTTTTGTCGCGAGAGTGTAGGTTATATTCCGTCGAGAGTACGTTGCGTTTGCGCTTTGTTTAAATTGCCTGTTTTTTTACTCATTTCTGATCGTTGTTAGAGCGTACATCGGTCCCGACATTCTCATGACCCTCCCGTAATGCAGCATGTTGTGATGTTTAGCTTTAAGTTTATCATTGAAGAGTCTTTTATACAGAGCATGATGTTCTCTAACATACTCGTCGAGAAGTACGGAACATTCCGGTTGTATATTCCTCGCAGTGACAATGAAATAGATATTGCGTAGAGCTTTGAAAAAATCCCATACGTCATCTATCTCGATCGAGTCAGCAATGAGTAGCGGAAAGATGTAGAAAAAGTTGATCGTTTCGCTCGCAGACATCGAAAATCTTTTGTCTTTTACATCTTTCCATCGTATAAGCGGTGGTTTGTTTGTGATGTTGTTAATGGTATAATTGAACGTCCGTAGTCGATCGTTAATAAGCTCGAGAGGAATCTTTTTCTTTGACGTGAAAACGTAGTAATATAAGATTTGAGCCATTCCGTATTTCAACGCTCCTTCAGCTAAATCGTGGAGGGGGTCAACATAGAAGTTATCGTAAATATGAAAATAATGTACGTTATTCCAAATGGACCGTTTCTTTACTCCACTTTGACTGGAACCTGATTTTACATCGTTGTCGTACTCGTTAACGCATCTCAAAAGTTGCACATTTTCGGTACAATCGTCATTGGCTCGTTTGCCTGGAATATTGCAAATCCGACAGAAGTGGGAGCTCGTGAAACTCTCTACGAGATCGGAAACGGAATTTCCTCCTAAATTATCTCCAGTTATCAAGCCTAAAGCGAAGTAAATCGTCTTTTCCGCGTCGCCAAGTTTGAAAGTGATTCCAGTGTCTTGAAGAAAGTTCAATTCGTCTACTAAAATCTGAAAGATTCTCTCGTTTCCGAAACTCTCACGATCCGTCGCGTGAAAGAGTAGGATAAGGAAAATATTTTCAATTGTCGAGCAGAATTCCGGAGGTAAACACGGCGCGGTACAATAAACGCCACCCAGTTTTTGAATCCCCGCATGACTACCGAGGGGGTTGTTCACCTCAAAATCGTCGAAATAGATGAAGAGTGGAATAACGGTTTTACCACTGAAATAACGATTCACTTTGCTTCGCCATAGCTGGCCTTGAATGAAGTTCGAAATTATACCGAAATCATTGGTGAGGTCAACCATATACTTCAAAACGGTGTCTAACATGCCCGGTAGACTGAAGAAACAATGAAGGGTTTCTCGCAGTGGAATAGATTGCGCGTATACGGGAATGGTCTCTTTTACGATTCTGCCGTTCACGTATTTATCATCTATACACGTACCGACAATGTAGCGTTTCGGGGATATAAAACCAGCGTCTCTGAACTTTTGTACACGTCGATATTCGGAGGAAAAAGATTGAAATGGCGCAGTCATAGTGTCTAACATTTTGTTAGCCTTATCTATTTGTCCATCAGTATTATCAAACACCGCGCGGAGCGCCGGTTTCAATATCGAAATCATTTCTTCGATCAATTCTCTCGTATTATCAATCGTATCTTGAACGTACGAACGCGACAAATTCGGCACCGCGTATAATTTACCACAAAACGATAGGATGGAATCATGTAATTTTTTCTTTATGAAACTTGAATGTGATTCGAGGAAGAGATTGTTCGAAATATCAGGGTCTTCGAGGGGAAGCTCATCGCGAATCGTTCTGTCAGAGAGCAGCTCGCTGGAAATCCGTTCGTTACTACTCGGCTCATTCGTGGATTTCGCATGCGAGTGCGTAGACGGATTAGCGTCGAGTTTGTGTTCGTTGATCAAATGTATTTTAAATGATCTCCAAGATGAGAAATCTCTTGGGCAAACGTCTTCTGCGTCCTTAATAATTCCACCGATCTCTTTCGGTTCTTTACATCGAAATTGTTTTAGATTTTGCGTGGCATGACTAATTTTAAGATGTAGCTGCAGTGCACGCACTGTCCGAAGGACCTCCGTACATTCTGTACAGTGAGGCATCGTGGATAATATTTAATAATTAGGGAAATAAAACATACGGTACGAAGTATTTCATACGGAGGTTCACTTCAAGCGGTGAAGTGTTTCTTCAGGTCGATGACCTGAGATATACAGCTGTCCCATTTAGTATGAATGTCATACACCGCTTGTTGAAGCAGCAGCCAAGGCGCTTCGCTCTGCGCCGGGTATTGTGCATGAAGAGCGTGGTAACTCTTGAAAGTAACGTCGATCGCTCGTAGTAGACTCTCCACCTTGTTCAGAACTTCTTCGATTACCACGTAAGACTCGGTGATACTATCTGCTGTTGGACCGATGCTCACCGGAAGCGGTTGAATCGTCTGCTTCAACGTGCGCGCCTTCTCTCGCATTCGAGCAATGATCGGATGAAGATCGTCGATAACCTAATGGGAATGAAACATGGGAGTATGAGAGAATTGGACTGTGAAGAAGTTTGACATAACAGTTCATGACAAATCTGTATGCCAGCAGTGGTCATCATTCCATGATTCATTTAAGAAGCAATCTGTTATTTATACTCGATACACTGCACTTGGCATAGGCAAAAAATCGTCAAGTCTTCGTATTTAAGGATGTATTACACCTGCATTCCCAACCAAAAGTTTAATACGATGAACATTTCACTACTTCGCAACACGGTAAAAACCTGAAAAAAACCGAATTGAAGATATCAAGGGCATTAATTTTGCATAATAATGCCTAAAAGTTATTAACAAATAAATCAATTAATAATTTTTTCAAGAAATAGCCGGTCAGTTTTTTTCCTTCTTTCGAATGATTTTGTTTATTTTTTAAAAACCATATGCATCTTTTCAAAATTTCCTTACATTTCTGAAATATTTATAAAAAATTTGGAAAAGTGAACAAACTCATGCATTTTGGATATGTTTTAGCAACAACATTCCCTATTACATTCGCGATGTTTCGAAGCGATTGTACGAACAATTACGTAGCAATAGTGTTGAACAAATTAAAAAATCAAGAATTTTCAAAATGTAAGAAAATTCTGAAGAAATTTATATGGTTTGTAAAAAATAAACAAAATCATTTGAAAGAAGAAAAAAAAACTTCACCGACTATTTCTTGAAAAATGTATTTGTTTATTTATTAATAACTTTTTGGTATTATTATTATGCAAAATTAATGTCCTTATTATCTTCAATACGGTTGATTTTTTCCAGATTTGTACCATGTTGCAAATTAGTGAAATTTTCACCGTATTAAACTTTTGACTGGGAATGTAGGTGTAAAAACATCTTTAAAAACTACAACGAAAATTGAATCGGGAAAACTTTGTTTACCTTGATGTGGAGCAGAAACCCCTCGACGATTTCGATTTTCGTCGATCGCTTTTTACGCCCACCTTTTCCTTTCAGCGTAGCAGGGGTGAACAGATTTGCGAATGCATGAAAAATCACCGCTTGCGCCAAATCTATTTAAACGAGTAATTACTGATAAATAACCAGAAACATAATTATAAAAAGAACCTTTAATTAAAAAAAAACGAGATATGTAATTCGTCTGATTTTTGTTTTGATATTTCTTCTCTACTTTGTTTTTAAATTTAGCTACTCGACAGAAACAACAGAGTCTCGTATACTGGGTAAATCGATCACGGCTTCGAAAGATGTTCGCAAAGATTTTTCGTTTACTTTCGATCTTTTTAAAATAATATTTGCAAATGTATCTATTTGGACACTAGGACTGTAACGGGAATATACTACAAAAAAAACCAATAACTTGCAATTGAACAAAACATAGCATACCTGCTGCATAATCGAGTCCACTAAGAGTGCAGACGGTCTTCGCAAACCTGTCCCATTGGGTGGCGAGTTTTAGATCACGGTCTGGATATAGGTGCGCGAAATCTAGTTCCAGCTGTGAACAACAATTTGTGGCGTTAACTATTCGAAATTCTGTTATGAGGGTAGTAATTAAAGCGATGCAGAAGAATATCTTTCATCTTACCAGCGTATACCCGTTCGGCTGCTGCAGAGCAAGATATTTCGAAATGTAGACATGAATCCCGTCGGGCTCCGCGTCTTCTGTACCTTTCTTTTTCTTTTGATTTTTTTCAACGCTGTTTCGCAGCTGAAAAAGTCTTACAGTGGATGTAGCGCTCCATTTTTGTAAGACGGTTGGCCAATCCTGCGTTCCTGTAGACAACCACGTCAAATCGGCCTGTATCGTGTCTGTTACTTCTTCAATCGGCTCCGGTTCTGAAATATCAAGTGATACAAGAAGAGTGTCATTAGTGTATCGCGTATACATAGAAACAAATATATTCCCCTCAATCGTCTACTCTTTGCATAGCAGTGAGCAAAGATATTTAATTATGATGACAAGTAGGGAAGATGCTCACCATCCGCCCGTTGTCGTGACAATTGAAGTCCGCTTCCTCTTAAGTCCTTCGCAATGTTCGTGTATGTATTGTAGAATTTACCTTTCGGCGCTACAGAAATACCGCGAACGACTCGGCGCGGAATGTAATAAAGCAACTGAAACAGAATAACATACATTTGGACATTACTTTAATTTGCAAATGCCACTTGTAAATGAGTAACAAATCTTACGTACGGGATCCTCCCCAACGAAGATTTCGCAAGTTTCCGTTGCCAGCTGCACGAAGCGTTCGGGTGCAATTCTAAAATAATGATTCAAACGATGGTTTGCATTTTTATTAGTGTTTACTTCGTACGACATCACGTCAAAAGTTGTTAATAAATTTTAAAAATTCACCTTTTTTTCGGATCGCCGGCCAGCTCCCCTATAACAACAATTTTGCTCAGCATCTGTCGTTCTTTGTTCCCGTAAGTCCTCGCGTCGTATTTAGCTTGTAGGCTGAGCCCATTCACATCATTCGTTAAATACTTAGAGACCGACTGAAATATAAATTTTTTACAGATAAGTATAAGCTGGATAGGAAGGGTTGCTGAAGTATAAAGGCTCAATGTAAGTTTTGTGTGAAGACATTGTTGGATTTGTAGAAAATAAACGAATAAAAATTACATCAATATATAAACAACTCACGTTAGAAATATCTTCGTTGCATTTGAAGACTGTTGCTGTAGCCAATTCGTCTCGAGCGCGTATAATCGACGCGTTAGCGAGCTGTTCGGTCTTTTCAATGCTCGTTGTCGGTTTGTCGATGCTCGTTGTCGGTTTGTCGATGCTCGGGCTACTCGGTTCTCTCTGCGTTTCAAAAGTCTGATCCACAGCTTTTTGTAGCACAGCAGAGTCTTGAGTCGTCTTTGGGATATTAGCTTCTAGGGCCATCCGAATCAGATCCTCTTCGGTCAGCTCCTGAGTTTTCGCAAAGTCAACGTTCAAAATGAACGGCAAAGTCAGGAATACATTTTTACTTAAAGTGGCGACATAATGTCTGAAGTTGGATTGTTAAGACAATATCAAACGGCAAAAATTACAGGTGGTTAGTAAGTCAAATAAATCTACAAAAACATAAAAATTCTATAAGTCAAAGTTCTCGACATAGCAACGAAACGAAACTGGACTCTGTTTGCAATTCGTTTTTGGGCGACTTATGAAAGAACATAATAGTTCAAGCTATCACACTATAGGACATCATTATAATCACACAGGGACACAACTCCTTCACCATGTAACAGTATTTGTGGATATCGATAATTTTTTATACCGGTTCTTCAAGGTTCTTCAACGACTCTTTCCACAACCCCAACTGTTTCATAAAGATCTTTCGAGGACCCATTTTCGGTATAAGAGTCAGCAAGTCGGTGACTTCTAACTGACTCAGAACTTCCAAATCAATGTGTTGATCTGCCAAGAATAATGTAAATGGTACGATGATAAGGACGACATTTCTCACAATGTCCGATTCTCTCATTTTCAAGGGGCCCATCCCGTATCCGAAAACCGCGTCCTCGGTTAAGATCATACATGCATTGAATGGTCTTTTTTTGTGAGATAAAACTTTCAAACTAGCACAAGATGATACATCTGTTATTCTCCATAAATAAGGCAAGATACGATGGAGATTAATATCTAGAACCCCGTTTACTTTATAATCCCGTATCGAATATAGGCGCATCTAAAAAGAATCCATAAGGCGTAAAAAGAGGATAAAAAAAGAAAATATTCAAGGCATAAAGCGTATAAAAAAGGTATTAGGCGTATGAAGAATACAAAACACGATTAAATGAGGCGCATGAATAATATTAAAAGGGTATGAAGGTGAATGCAAATCATACCTTTGAAAGTGGGGATCAAATCTTCGAAGCTCCAGGAAGTCAGCAGTTCGTCAATGGTAGCTATCGGAAGTTCGAACGAACCTTCCATTATGTGAAGAGGCAAACTTTCATCCATCTCGTGGAACCGGTTATCTCAATTTACTGAAGACAAAAACATGAATAATTGATATGCGCAACAAGGAAACGAGCAATTAGCAATAACGAAATGATTACTCCATTGCCGATATTCCAATTGTTCATTAACTGAATTTGCATTTCAATAACAGATTGTTATTTCCCGAATTGTTAGATTCTCAGTGACTATCTTATTTTTCAACGTGCTAATATAAGCGTTTAAAGTAGCATTGTTCTAATCGTTTTTGTGTACTTTCAGATTTCAAATTCATTTTAGGATTTCTATTGATTATTTAGGCTTGTGATGGATTATTACGTAGGTACGGAAAGAATTCTATTTTATTGTTTCCATAGCTACACAGTTTTTATCAAATACAATAAAAACTATATGAATCGAGTAACTATGCAACTGATTAGGATGGAAACTACTTAATTGACTCAGATTTTTTTTTATTTATGCGTAACAATCCATTACAAGCTTAACCACCACTAGAAATACAAAAAATCTAAAACACTGAAAGTACAAAAAAAATTGAAATTCTGAAAATTATACTAAAAAATGTATCAGACCAAGGAGCTACGAAGTTGCCTCTAATAGAAAGTGATAGGTTTGTCAGCTACACAAATTCTATCAAATGCAATTAAATGGGATGCTGTCAAACACCCACGCAGCGGCTTGGTTGTTTCGATTGAAGAGAAAAAAAATGAATCTTATCAGAGGCAGCCACGCAGTGCCTTTGTTTTTTTTTTCTATTGAACAGGGAAAAACTGTGTTTTATTAGAGGCAGCCTTGCAGCAGCTTGGATGTTTCTATCGAAGAGAAAAAAACTGACTTCTATCAGAAGCAGCCACGCAGCAGCTTTGTTGTGTCTATCGCAGAGAAAAAACTGAATTAATCAGAGGCAGCCACGCAGCGTCTTTGTTTTTCCCTGTTCAATAGAAAAAACAAAGGCGCTGCGTGGCTGCCTCTGATTAATTCAGTTTTTTCTCTTCGATAAACACAGCAAAGCTGCTGCGTGGCTGCTTCTGATAGAAGTCAGTTTTTTTCTCTTCGATAGAAACACCCAAGCTGCTGCACGGTTGCATCTAATAAAACAGTTTTTTCTCTTCGATAGACACAGCAAAGCTGCTGCGTGGCTGCTTCTGATAGACGTCAGTTTTTTTCTCTTCGATAGAAACATCCAAGCTGCTGCATGGTTGCATCTAATAAAACACAGTTTTTCTCTTCGATAGACACAGCAAAGCTGCTGCGTGGCTGCTTCTGATAGAAGTCAGTTTTTTTCTCTTCGATAGAAACATCCAAGCTGCTAAATAAAAATATTCGACTATAAATAAGGTTCGGTTGCACGTGGCCGCAAGCGCACATTTTGTTGTACGTAGAGCACCGAGTGACACAGAAAATCGACAATTCTAAACTTATTCGAAATGTCTAAACAATTAGAATTACTATGAACTACAATTAAATCGTAACACTTACCGTTTATCTGATGAAAAAGTCCTTTTTATGTTGTTGGAACAACGGCACTCGTGCGACGATCAATCACCAACAATCACCAACATATTTCTTTGTTTCGAGAGATTAGTCGAGTTGGGTACGGGAACCAATAAATTGGTTGCGCGCGCTATCTCTTGTTTCTGCCGCAACTACTGCCATCGTTGCTTCACAGACGCAGCGGCCGCGGCTGCGTATAGCCGGCAGTTGATCGCGGGAACCAAGCGATTGGTTCCGCGCACTACACGAATTGTTTGAGGCAACTAGTACCATTTAAAATTCGATAAATACATCGCGTGTGGCTCCACAAAACGGCGATTGGTTATTGGAACCAAGCGATCAGTTACAGACATAAATACAATCAGTTGGTGGAACTATCCGGATGCGTGGTAGACATACCGAACATAGAATATCATTCGGAATAATTACTCCAACCACAAAAATGTGCATGGGATCTATTTCGCGCCAACTAATTTTAAATGGTATTATGAACTGATGTAGTTGGATTAGATAAGCATTTTAAATTGTTCTTGGAATAAATTCGCTTTTAACAAAAATAAATTAGCTCGCTCAACCAATCTCTTTTCTCCGTGTATAAATGTCTCCGTAGGAACGCAACGTCTCGCGAGCCAATCGCATAAGATCCGATCGCATACGAGCTTCCTCCGCGATGTTTGGGTTTGGTGGGTGCCGATCATGCGGATGTAGCAACCGAACGCTATTCCCATCAACTCGTACTGCGCCACGGCATTGAGACCGAGTGCGACTGCCGCACCGGTAAATATTGTCGATTCCTATTTCACGGACTCTCATGTCGAGGTGGTATGCGTAGCCGGCGAAAAAAAATCTTCGTGTTCCGAGTCGTTCGCCTGGCACCTCTTCCATCTATTCATTTTGTGTACATACATTATGTTCAACTCATTACATTTTGTTTGGCGAAATGAGCTCAATGTATAGGGCAATAAAATTTAATGAAATATTTCTTACCTTAGGTTTTTCCACCACTTTCTAAAATCGCCGTCGAATTGCACAAAGTGGTATCGTAAACAAGGCACGACGCCGAGCCGGGTCGTGTACGATAAAATATTCTTTACGTATTTTCAGTAGTCGTACAAAAATGTCCGAACGATATGGAAAATGTTAACAAACAATACACAGAATCACGAAATCGGTGATGAAGGAGTGTATTGAAGCCCGTGCTTTAGAATAAGGCAGAGTATCGGCGACGGCGTCCTCACGTCGAGGTATCGTCGGATTAAGCGCCGCCAGCGGGTTGCGGCCGGTACAATAAACAATTGCCATCTCGCTTCTAATAAATCACCGTACACAAAAGAAATAAATTATAAAAAATGATTGGCCATTTTTTTTTAATATTTGACTAATAATCATACTTTTTATACTCTGTAATATTGTATCATTATCCCATTTCCATTCGCGCGCAAAATCACAGTACCTATGGTTTGTTTACTTCTGTGTCCTTCACAAGGTCGAGGCAGCTAGTCGTTGACGCGAAGACGCTGTGCGCTGTGCGAGCCGTAAGAGCGCCCTCGTGAGCGAATATCGCGATTCGAAGCGAACTAACACGAGACCTAACACGAGACTGCTCAGCTCACCGCGTATTAAATTGTATTTCAGAATAATTTTAGAAACAGTGAAAGTACGTGAAACTATAAAATATTTCGGGATGGAAAGAGTGCCGGGAAAACGGCCTGGGACGCACAAGTTTTTTTATACGGGCTTTGCCTATCATCGTGATGTTACATCGGCGGGATCCAGGACCTACCGATGTGCTACTCGCTCAACGACGCAGTGTCGTGGGGCTGTACGAATCGACGCAAATGAGGTTATTATCATAGTGCAATCTCCCAATCACTCTTCAAATCCGCATGTTGCGGAAGAGGCACGCATGAGGCTTGAAATACTGCGACTATGCCGAGAATCCCTGCGCTCTTTCGATGACATCTTTCGCGATGTATCCTTGAGGTATGTATATATTTTAATTTGTACATGGCAGAAGCTATTTAAGACGAGCATGTAAAACTGATATTGATGTGGGAGAAGTAGCATCAACTGTGCTTACGACGAAGCATTATGGATACGTAAAATGTGTTTTACATAGTTTTAACAGAAAGAACCACGTTTTCGGTGTATCTCCCTCGTTCCACCATGAGCGCCGCTGATGCTATCTCTCTCGCACTCGATAGGGTGTCACTTCCTCAGGGATACGAACCTTATCGCAATTTCCCACGTTTTGAAATTATTTAAATAAGGCAGTAATCAATATGATCCTTATGAAAATGTTATAAAACGTGTTAATCTTTGTAAAAATGTTTCAGTTTCATAATAAATTTGTGCGGTAGCGTTTTTCACGAAACGTACTTTTTTTGTTTCTAGATTACATTATAACACTGAAACTTTTTAATATTTAAAAATCATTTTTGAATATTCTCCTTCACATTGCCTAGGGTCCGCCGAGGAGGGCTTTTTCCAATTTTTCTTCGTGTTTTTTTTTTGTTTTTAAACAATCGAAGAATTGTGAGCGCATTGCATAAGAGACCGCGAGTTATGATGACGACGTAAATTTCTAAAAAAAGTTTAGTTTTTTTTATTAAATTAGTTCAATATCTGGAAAATAAGATGAAATGAAATGTACAATGATACATTGTCGTTTTACAAAAAAAAAAAAAAAATTGCAGCTAATATGTCTTTCAAGCAAAAATATGTACCCTGTACATTGTAATTAATTTAAACTTTGTTGTTTCTCTGCATCGTAGTAATGTATTTGTATCAGAGTTTCGGCATTTTCCAATACGCTTCCTCGATGCTATACGGTAAATGTCTCAATGGGAACGCTATCGTGGTACATACTCATTTCGCAGCGTGTTTTTTTCGCGTTTTCGGAAAATGCTACTACAAATAAATTATTTGGTTCAAGAGTAGAGAATTACGGATTATTTTTGTCTGCATAGGTATCAGCAAGCGGCGATCAATGTAACTTGTGAATCGATGAGAAGTTCGATGGAGCGAGAGAGGGCCAGATCTCGGCCCCGAATTCCGAATACTCTCGCAGATTTAGATCCCATATTGCGGACTTATCGTGGCACGAGGGACATCTACTGCGGTTTAGCAAGATCGACCGACGGAGCCGTAGCTCTTCTATTTGGACAGCATCGTATGCTCGAACGACTGAATGACGCTACCGAAATATTCATGGACGCTACTTTTCGTGTGAGTAACATTTTTATACTTCGATCATACAATTTTTTAAATTGTGGTCGGAGAAAAACACTATTTCATGTACGCTTATTTCATGTAGGTCGATCCTGGGAAGCCTTAGGCTTCCCAGGACGTGCTTTAAGCACGTCAGCTTTTAATAATACATATGCGAACGATGGATGTGGTAAAACACTGCTCTTTTCTTTCTTTTATTTGCGCAACCATAGTAATGTGCACAGTATGTTTCAACTTTAATTCTTTGTCGGCGTAGGCTTTTCCGGTACTGTATGTACTATGTGAACGGAAAACGAAGGAGCTGTACATCGCGGTGTTGCAGTTTGTTCTAAATTTGGCGCCTAGACTGCAGGATAATCTATGGGCCGTCGTCTGCGACTACGAAAAAGCGATTCTCGCATCTGTTCGTCGAATATTTCCAGGTGTTCAACTGCGTGGCTGTTGGTTTCATTACTGTCAAGTAATATAATCGTTTTATAAACTACATACTGCAAGCATATGAATTTAACTGCTTGCCTTACAAAAGTTGCATTCTCTTAGGCGTTGAACAAAAAGTGGCGAACTCTGCGACTTGCCCGAACACCTTGAGAAACGCTATGGATGTGTATGTCTCTACCGCTTGTTGTGCCAACGAGTCGATTCCGCGAAGGTCTCAATCTTGCGCGAGTAGTTGGAAACCGAATAGCGAATCAATTTCGGACTATCACGAAATTTTTTCAGTACATGGCGAGACATTGGCTGCCACTTGTAGACGTAGTGACGGTGGGTCAAGCGTCACTACGCACCAACAACATCTGTGAAACCTTCCACAGATACATTGTTGGAAGGGTCGGTGGTCCGCATCCAATTATTTGGATTCTTCTCGGTGAGTCTACACGAAAAATGCCACGCTATACTTTTGAAAAGGATGCACCCGTGTTTCTACATAAGTTTGGAGTCACCCTTTTTCCAATTAATTCTACATTATAGGTACTATCAACTCACTAAACGATTTATTTGATGTTCCAGAGAGACTTGACAGCCTCATGGTCAATAAAGAAATTGACTGGCAACGCGTACATACCGGACGATCAATCACGCATGGCAGAACCACACAACAAGCGTTGAAAGATGCACGTATCGTAAGCCTCCAAAATCAATTGGCTGCAGAAACGTAAGTTCTTTTCGTTAAGTTTTAAATATCGTTTAGATGTAGTAAGAATAATATTTTGATTCATTCTTAGTGTAACTCTCACTGACTTCTTGCGCGGGATTATGGAACACCGTCGACGAGCTGCGGTTATACGAAATGCGCAGAGGGCAGGTAACTTGTAGCAATATATTTATTAATTAAAAAAATGTCAGGAATTGTCACACTATGAAAAATAAGAGCGTAGCATTAAATTTATGGACGATCTCGTGATACTTGCATTTTTGTTGCATTTCAGAAGCCGCGAGAGAAAATGTCGCCAACGATTAAGCGGTTCCAATGATTGGATAATCCCGCTGGAAATGTATGCAGGAAGTATATGCCCAGTATGCCGTGAGCCCATTGTTTACACGATTAAGTATTTTTTGCCTGAGGTCATATTTTCAAAAGAAACAAAGTGACTCCTGGAGTATGTTCCTACGTATGTTCGCATTATAATTATTTTACATATAATATACGAAAAATAAATGTAATAATTGACACCAAATAAAAGAAATGGAAAATCGTCGAGCAACGACACGATACCAAATTTTATCGCAGTAATGGTCATTTTATTTTTTCATCGGAAGAAGACAAAAATGCGACGCAACACATGCATTGAATGGAAAAATAGAAATATATATGTATGTATGTGTGTGTCTATATATGTAAATGATGATGAAAACATTCTGCATACAATTACGTTTAAAATTCGTTCAGGAATATCGGTTCTTGCGGTCGACGTAAGGAAGCTAAGCAAGATGAAGGCCATCAGTTGTATTGAAGTATTTTTTAAATAATATTATAAAATATGCGAGGTATAGTGACAGCGGATTGTATATAGAAGGTAAATTATTATTATTATTATTATTATTATTATTATTATTATTATTATTACTATATGTGTGTGGTTTTTTAACGTAAGTAACGCATCCGTTACGTGACGGTTTCCGTTGTAATGCTGCAGGAACCGTTAATAAGAAAATAAAGCACGAACCAAAAATTCCTCGCGTTTCTTAAGGTAGTACTAGTGAATAACCTAAGCCCACGCGAGTTCAGAGAGCATTGAGGGACCGCTGAGTTAAAAAAAAAAACTGAAAGAAATCAACCATATGGAAGGTATGAAAAGATTGCTAGAAGGTATGAAAAAAAAACAAATTTCCCCACTAATCACCCGGCTGCCTAACATTTTTAAGATGTTACGCTTTGTTAATTTTTCGGAATACGAATGAATTTTTTTCAGAATTTCGTATAATTTCAAAAAATTGCGTTTTTAGTTAATAAAAAACGTAATTTTCAAAAATTACACAAAATTCTTAAAAAATGCATGCGTATTCAAAAAGACTGTCAAATTGTTTTTATATGAACAAAAAGTTTAAGGTAAGTTGCCGGGAGATTCGTTGAAAATTTGTTTCTTCATTCATTTGTTAAGAATATTTTGGAATTATTATTATGCAAAATCGACGTTTTCAGCATCTTCCATATGCATGATTTTTCTTCAGATTTTTATCCCATCGAGAAGTGTTTGCAATTCTCTCTAAACTCACGTTGGTCAACGGATGGGTTCCATAATCAGGTTTCAAAGCCGGCAAAATCCTGGTGTCTTTGTGTGATTGCATGCGTTTGACGGAGACACGACATGCCGGCAGCAACTTACACTTACCAGATAAGCGCTCCCGATATCACTGTCGAAGTTGACAAGAAAAGTTGTACTTACCTCTTGCAAGAGTGAACGTTATGGTCGCGGCCTGTCCATTTAGCAGATTCACCGGATAACACGTTTCTTGGTCGCTACTTTATCGGTATACGTTAGCTGGGTGTGAATCGGTGAATGCGCACGGTCGCGCTTGTGTTGAGTCGGAACTGTGGGGAATCGGGTTATGTGTAGAGTCGGTGAAAAGAGTATCCGGCTGGTGTAGAGTTTTGTCAAAACGCATCGAGCTTGTGTCGAGTTTTGACAAAAAGCTGCGCGCTGGTGTAGAGTTTCGTCGAAGAATATCGAGCTGGTGTACAGTTTGGTCGTTTTGAATTGAGCATGTGTCAAGTATTTCTGGGAAGAATAATCCATGTGTTGAATTTTGCCGCGTAGAGTTCTGCTTGTGTAGAGTTTTGCCGTTGCTCATTTGTCTGGTGTATAGTCTCGCCGTGTACAGTTTTACTTGTGTACAGTTTTGCCATCATCCATTTAAGGTGTGTACAGTTTTGCTGTGTAGAGTTCGAGCGAATGAAAGATATGCTTGTGTATAGTTTAGGCATGTGTAGAGATGAGTTTGTGTACAGTTGAGCGCTGTGCACGGTCGCGGTTGTGTTCAGTCAAGCCATGTGTCGCGTTGCGGTTGTGTACAGTCAATGGTGTAGAGTCGGGGAAGTGTTGAGTCGGGTTCTGTAGAAACGAAGTACTGCCAAAAGTTCTAATATAGCTACCCTCGCTCAGTTCATTAGTAAGATCTCCTAATAGTGGCCCCATTGGCGGTTTATACTCGAGCGGATCGTTCTTGGTTACGTAAATAACAGAGTCTGTGTCGCAATACAGAGCGCGGGGATTCAGCGTTTCGAGGTAGCTGTACAATTTCAAGCGCGCTTGAGCTGTGGTATAGGCAGCAATGACGGCGTTTGCTATACTTGATGGTGTTACGGCGTCATCAGTGTTAGTATAATTGACATACAGTATTTTATGATCTACATGCAAAATACCGGTAATCTCATGCTTGGGACTCGTCAGTAGCTCGATGAGCTGTTTGCGCGTCGAAACTATTGCCGTTTGTGGGAGATTTTCACGCTGTCCAAATTTGCCCCAGAATGAATTCAGATACAGTTTAGCTACAGAGCGCAAACCCGGATTTTTCTCTATTGCGTCGCGGTTTAGTTTAACACCTTCAGACTGTTCGAAAGCGGTGATATATTGATCTTACGCGTTCTCGTTTCCCGAGCAGTTTTCAAGCCAGCCACTGGCCTCCTGTTTGATTTTCAAAAAAGTGTTTATGTATTCGGTAAAATGCCCGCCCTGTTGTGTATCCCGATTAAGCTGTTATCTCATATTGCCAAATCTCGCTTGCGCGTATCACCTTGTATCCACACGAGACAGCTTTTCGCAGCTCATCCACTACCCACGTACCGTCGAACACGCGTTCGGAAGGGTCTTCATGTGTGCATACTTCATGAATCATAATTTCACAGCAGCTGCGACACAGAGCAAAGAGCAGTCGCTGGTGCATACGTACAGGTAACACGGGGTGATAAAGATTACGTGGTGGCAATACTGTGCATTTAACGAGACACTCAACCCGCGAAAGGTCGGTATTATCAGGGCCTGTTAATTCCATACACTCGTCGGCGACATACACCCTCGAGTGGCGTACAGGATTTCCAAACTTACAAATGTATGGGTACAGAGAGCAAACATCAACGTATTGTATTTGTTCTGTATCCTTTACATGGTAGAGTGTAGCCATGTTTTCGGTACGACCGCCGAAGAATGCGTCGCGCGGATTGAGAGGTTCTGATGTGACTAGTGAATGATTTTCAACGACCGCAAGCATTTCTGCATCGGCTTTTAACATGGGGTCATACTCACACTCCCATATTTCTGTTAGCTCATAACCACTGTTTCTGATTCTATTAGCTATAGCATTAGTTCTCTCGAGACGCTCGTTCATCGGTACACCGTCACTCTCTCCAGCTCTATTCATGAGAAAGCAGCGGGAACACCCGTGCCAGTAGCAGCCATGAAATTGTAATACGTGCGTTGCATCAGGGGTTTCATAGTAACCGTCAACCAGTAGGTTTTGAGGCAATTTGAATTCGCGCGATCGACCTGCGTGAATAATACGTTGACCGAGAGAATATTCCATCTACACGAGCCATGAGACCGCTTTTTTCACTGATTATGTGCCCATCTATATCCTCCTGCCGGGATAACACCGATCATCTCGGGTTTCAGAAAGTTTTTACGAAAAACCCGAAAACACGTCGATGCTATTGTCGTACTCTCGTCAAAAGGGCAAACGTTGCCGATGGTGATGAACATTTTGCGGAAAACCACGCACGCTTCTCTTAGTATCGTGACTTCGGTCGTACAATACTTTACAATCTCTTTTGCAAAATCGAATACATAATTAGCATCTATTGTCTCGCGGTACCAGGCACATAATTTTTCTCGCTCGGCCGTTCGCATCGTTTCAGGACTATAATATTCTATAGGTGACAACGGGCCTACATAATTTTGATTTTCGGGTCTGTTGAACAGATGTGGGAAAGCCCCTTTAGCAATAGCTCCCTGAAGACCGAAGGCTTTTGGTAGAGCACTTAGAGACATGTGAAAGTAGTGTAGGCTATCGAGAAACACGATCTTCCCGATACGCATGATGATAATCTTTGTACCGTTCATTATTAGCTTATTGCAACTGCAAGTTCATTATTAGCATTAGTTGCAAAGTTTTCCGATGCAATACTATTCAACTTCAGGGTCCGAATTCGCAGTGTTGCGGACAGTATTGCGTTATGTTTCTTCATTATATGTGCACTGGCCTCGGTGTTAATAAGTTTAGAAGTATATTTTCAAACGACTTGTCGATAAAATAGTGTATGATTATTATAACGCATTCATCAATAGCCGTGACCGCTTTAGGTCACAGGGTAAAATTTTCAGCACTAGCGCTACTGTTGTACCCCGGGTATCTAGACGCCTCGATTAGTCGTGCAATCGAGTTGCGCAATAATCGAAGCGTATAATTGGCACGCGACGAGCGCGCAGCGAGCGCGTCGTTGCGACATGATACCGAAATTCACCGTACTGTCGAGTCAGCAATTAAGTAAGCGCGAGCGACTCGGTAACTAGAGCACCTGCTCGCGACTTACCGCGTCGGTAATGATGAAATCATAACACGTTCCAAATCCCGTTCGCGAAGAAGCGAGGATTTGGAAAGAGTTTTGTTTACTAAAATAAAGTAAACCACAAACATTTAGAGGAAAATAAGCTGAAGTACCTGCTCTCTCAACCATATATAATGTATCGAGAGCAGGCACTCCTCAGTCTCAGTACTCCTGTCAGTACGGTTGGTTACAGTCGACGAGTACCCTTTTTCTCGAGTAAAGGCTCGTCACTGGGATTTTATATCTCTGAAGAAAAGTTAACAATAATAGTTAATAATAACAGTTAAAAGCTACAAGGTAGAATAACCATAATTCTACGCCAAGTGTATAATAATTAGTAAATAAACATTTTATTATTGTTTTATTAAACATTGCGTGTTTAATTCTCTTGGGTTCTAACCCTTAACTGGACAAATCCCGAATCTCACGAGCTAACGGCTCGCCCGCAAAACCAAGATTAGCTACCTGAGTTTCTGCGGATATAACACTACCATAGGTGGTAGTTATAAGGCCAGTCTTAGTGATAAGTATTTGCATTGTATACAGCGCTGTTGGCCTCGTAGCCGAGTATTCTAAATATGCTTATAAAATAAAGATAAAAAAAATATTTTTCCATCTTCTTCTACCTACTCTGTACCGCTTACATCTCCAAGCCACGTGTGGACGGCGATCTTTCGAGCCGATGACAGCAGATATTATATTTCTTGAAAAAACGGCGGCGATCTCATCAGATATTATATTTCGCGGTGGGACGTGAGAGAATTCACGAAATAAACAAGGGTAAGTAAACTGCTGGGGAAACTATGAGTCACGGGTGGTTTGCAGCGTCAGCAGAAGACGCTATCATAACTTCGCGGGCCCTCGTGAACAGCTATTAATCGTGATCGAGTCGTCACAGAGGCTGGAAGTAAAAAAGAACAGCCGTATTCACAGTAAAATCTCTAAGCCTCTTCTCCATTGAAGTCAATGCTGAGGAAACGACTCGAGTTAAAAGTACGCATAGAAATACACTTACGCAATATTGCAAAATTAAAATCGTTGGTACGTGCAAGATCAGAGTTTCGAAGCGTTATACGACGCCTGGAAGAGTTCAGTCTCAACGATGGATCTCACCAAAATCAACAAAGTGGGCATGCTTGCGTCGTTTCTGCCCGTTAAAAACTATCCGAACTGTCACTCGAAAGGGATTATGGTGTCACCGATATAAGAAGCGTGAAGACAACATTCGGCACGAGGTTCGCCGTTGATATCGAAGAGGCGTTTACCTGTTACCTACCTACGAGATTCGTTAAGGTCTTCGAGGACGACACCAATCTCTTGCAGCAGGTAAAAACGGCTGCGCATGACAAGAATCTGCTCATGCGATACCATGGAACACCCTATAATAATCTGGAGTTCAAACCCGTCCGTCAAATCGAGGGTCATAGCCTGTAATTAAACTTATGAGTGCTTTGGGAAATTGGGTATCTATCGACAAGAGTCCATGGCCTGATTTCCAAAACATTTTCATCACCATTGCGGCGTACCACTAGGAAAGAGAAGTCATCACCAATGTCCATAATATCTACGAGAATATTCCAGCTGTTCACACTTGCAGACTCCCATAAATAATTACTTGGTTACAAAAATGTTATCGCTTGGGTCTATGTGGAAGGAAATAAATACAAATTATAGATAAAATTGATTTATTTATTACAATTAGCAAAATCTGCCCTGCATTCCCATAATTAGACCACCAGCAATGTCGGATTCCACAATAAGGTCAAATTCATCGTCGGTAAAAAATGAAAGGCTTTCGGGTCTCTCATGCTGAATTCGTTCCTTCAGATCATTAAATTCTTCGCCTTCAGCCTCCTTGATACATTCAACGGTCCAACACGTCATGAATACATTATTTGGCACCTCATTCTCCGTAGCGACTTTGATATACTGTTCCAACCATTGAGTTTCTTCGTCTCGTACAGTCCATTCCATGCCATAAAATATGCTGTAATTGCCCTAATTGAGCAGTCGATCCATACGCTCGAGAATCTTGCGAAACTTGATGGGTATCAAATATTCTCTGCTCTCTTATTCCCCGGTCTCCTCGACGGATTTGAAATCTCTTCTCTACCTGTTTATGTCAGTCTCTGATCCTCTCCCCACTCTATCTGTTTAAAATATTCACGTGCAATATTGCTGACGATTGCTGTTGTGTGATAACAGTGTCAGCGTAGCTCAGTCTTCTACTGCCTGTTGAGAGCGTAAAACGTGTTCGTGGATTTCAACGGCAATATGTGCTGTCCACATCAAGTGTTTGATATACCCGGTGCAGATCTGGTGTTTGATATTCTGTATTTAAGAGATAAGAATGGTGAATTATTGCCGAAACAGGTGGCCATTGGTTCGGTGGATGAACCACAACGTCGAATGTTATGGGTGGTCAATTGGCCTTATAACACCTACGTATGCCGCCGGCGATACGAGAAATAAATAATTGTCTGACTAAGTACGGTCATGGTATACACTGGTACCAGGACGGAATCATGCTCGATGATCTGTTTCACAAATTACGCGAAATTGCGGCGAGTGTTGGCGAACAATCACGACTGTACGCTGTAGGTGAACCGACTGTACAAATCTTAGAACAGGCCACAGGACACAAAATCATAAACTTGGATGTGTGCAAAGGTTGTCCATTACTGGAAGTTCCGCCATCGAAGACAGCAGAAGTGTGCTCGTGGCATTGTTTTTTACAGACGGAGTCCAGAGGCGCTCAGTGCGCTCTACGGAACGTTAAGAACCTACAGTATTACCTTAGCACGCTCACATACGAAGAGCGCATTGATTCATAAAAGTGAGTAAACGTTCTTATTCTTCTCCTTAATCCACAAAAAACAATTATGTATTTGAAAAAATTGGGAAAAATCAATGAAACCGGGCACGTACCGTCCCACCTGCCCTATAAAAGGATTTCGGAGCTGGAACTTCAAAAGATATATAAAATCTCAAGAATGAGAATAGTCAACACCAGACACGAGAGACAAGCGATTACCGACATCGGAATGGATTTCAGCGTTTTCATGCCTCTAACGGTTAGCTTCTTTCTAAACCATTATGACGAACTGTTTGACGAAATGGCTGAACATTGTGAACAAAAGGGCCTAGGGTTGCGGTATTTGGGTTCCGTATATGACCATATTGAATTCGTCGATCTACATAAAACCTAGTTCGAAAAAAATACTGCCTATAACACATGCTCTGTGCTGAAGGGTTGTGAGTAAAAGGACTATTGTGGAACCTATCCCCACCGCCTCGAACTACGTTCTCAACAGTGCTCGAGGAGCGGGGACTCCTTGGAAATTATCGTTAAATCATAAAACGAAATATTCAGTACAGAATCAGCGTTTAACACGACCGGTACCAATATGGATCTAGTGTTCGATATTCAGAGTTTTAAAGATAAATATGGCCAATTTTTGCCGAAAGAAGTGGCTGTTGGTGCGGTGGATAAAGAGCGACTCCGTTTTTTGTGGATCGTCGCACCTCCTTACTCTGCTGACGAATTGCCAGCACGTGTGCGGTTACAAAATAATCGGCTAACAAACCACTTCCATGGTATACATTGGGACACGGTCGGCTCAATCACATTGACTGAGATATGTAATAAATTATACAAGACGGCTGGGGGCGTTGGCTACGACTCTCGCCTATACGCGAAAGACCGCGGAGTTGTAAAATTCTTAAAACAAGCAACAGGACGCAAAATCATTAACCTCGCGAAATATAAGGATTGTCCACTAATCAATATCGACCCGTCTATTTTTTAGGAGAAAATCATTCTGTACAGGTATAAACAATAAAAATATAAAAAAAATGACCATGGGTGCACTATGGCGACATTTCACACGCACACCAACCCACTCTCACACCCCACATACCTCCAACACATGCTCTGTGCTGGAGGGGCGGGGGTAAGAGCGGGACTGCTGCGAAACCTACCCCCACTCTTTCCTCCCATCACCTCGAACCACGCTCTCAACGAGGCTCGAGGAGTGGGGATTGGAGTGGGGATGGATGTGGGGGGTCGCCATAGTGCACCCATTACTACTAATAATGTCATTGTATCAATTCACGTGTAACATACTCTGTAAATATTGTTCATCGTAGTCAGTTATTACTTCATACGGTGTTTTTTGTTTTTCTATCGACGGATAGATTTAAGATCTCTTCCGGTCGCCACATAGCTCTTACGTTACAGCGTTTTCTCATCGTCGGTGCTATTGGTGCCTCTTTCAAGAATTTGTACTCGATTTTTTCGTCTAGAAATATTACCTGAAAAGTGAAAGGCACCGAATACGTTAGGTAGAAGGTAAGTAGCAGATACCTTTACACTTCAACTTATTGTCAACTTTTCTGCTTTCTTTTTTTTTAATAAAAATTATTATTACCATCCCTTCGTTATCTGGTTCCCTCGAGAGTTCAAAATCACCTGCATCCTCACCGTCGGGCTTCTTGTTTGTTATAACCGAAATAATGTTTTGCTCCATGTTTTGAACTTTTCTTAACAACGAGCCAATAGATCGCTGCAATGCCGGGGTTCCTTTTTTGCACTTCTTCAGTTCTGAATTTTTGATTAGCTGTAACTCATAGACTTTTTTACTTTTGCCAGTTCGATTTTCTGACTTCTCACTAACCGTTTCAGCTCTGACAAAGACATTTCGTCTATTCCGTCATCTCCCAATGTTAAGATAATAAATTTTTATTGATAGCAAGTATTAATTTCCAGAATAAATTTTTACCTCATCTTTTTCTGATGGCGCCGACAATTGAAAAGTGTCCGTCATGGATTCATCGTTGAGCTTTTTTTTCTTTGTTCGCGGCCCCATTGTTACTCGCTTGGCTTCATGATGTACGTCATCTCCGATATCTCCGAAAGTTTCCTCAATATCACCAACCGAAACTAGATCGTTTAACTTTAACAAGGTAGGAAAACACAGAGGTAACGACAGTTAAAGTGTGTTTCATGGAAATGAATCGACAAATAGTAAAACGGTCTCTTTTACGTCGCTCTCTTGATTCATTCTCCTCTTCTCCTCTTATTCTTTTTTTGTTTCATTTGTTGTACTCTCTAAGTAAGATACGATCTCGGGGTACTGTGGAATTAATTTTTAAAATTAAAAAATTTGAAATAAGTACTATTCTAAGTAATTATTTGTATTATAAATGCTGAAAAATATGATGGTACCTTCTTCATCACGCCCAGCTTCAGGCCGTGATTGTAATTTTGTTGCGCATTACGACCAAAGTTTCGAGTGAAAGCTTGTCTCTCTCGTTCTTTTCGTCTTGGCCTGAGTAGCTGTAACAATAATATTTACAATGCTTGAATTATTATGAATAATATCAGAATTTGTACTAGATATTTATAAAACGATGAAGAGAGTTTTAAGCTTTAAGACGTATATACCATTGGGATCGAAGAGCTTGGACCGATTTCTGAAAAATCATCATCGGTCTGTTGCACTGACATTGACTCGTTGGGTACTGTCTCTTTGTCGCTTTCCAACATTTCCACCACTTCTTCTATGGTAAAATTTACCTGATTTGTCTTCTCCTTCAGGATCTAATAAACGGAGATATAGCGACAATTAAAGCGGTTTTTTACGGAAATTAATTGTCAAATGATAATACAATATTTTTTTACATCATTGTGATATCGCAAATTACTTCTGTTTTGTTTTTCTCCTTTTTTTCTCGTTCGCTATGCACTCCGAGGGCGATGCATTGGCCTGGCCCTGTGCGATTAATCGAATTAAGAACAATTGTAAATATGCCATCTTAAGTAATTATTTGTCATAATGACAAATCAGTTAAGCTAACGTACAGGGTACCTCTTTTGTTGCGTCCGGCTCCATGCCATTATTATTTTCATCTTGATGCGGGTTAGGAGCGACGTTTTGAGTCGAATGGTGATGATGTCGTTCTTTCCGTTTTGGCGGGACTAGCTGCAACAATAATATTTACGATGCTTGAATATATTATGAATAATATAAGTATTTGTACTAGATATTTAAAAAAAATACTTTTCTGTCAAAAAAGTAAAAAGCACGCCAAGTACTTAAAATTTGGATTGTCGTTTAGATAATATGTTTATCAAAACAATCTAAAAAATAAAAAAATCGAAAAAAGGTGTTTATTAAAATCTCAAAAAAAAAACATCGAAAAAAAATTAAATCACGTGAGGAAAGTAGTGGTACCTAAACCAATAAAAAATTCAAAAAAGATGTTTCAAAACAATCTAAAAACAAAAAATACAAGATGCAAAAAATCTTGACAAAAAAACAAATAAATTAAGATGTTAATCATATTTATAAATCGGGCGATAGTACAGTGAGATGGCGTACAAAAACTTGGCGTGCCAGTTTTTTTTTACAATAGCTGTCGTACATGGTTCATTCAAATAATCGAGGGACACGAGAAGTAACTGCATCGTCAGTCTTTCACTCGTCACTTATGCAACTGCTACTTGTCTCACATTCTAGTTAGAATTACATACATCCAATATTTGCGTATATGTCGAGACCTTGAAAAAATTTGAAATTGTATTAGTCGACTGAAGTGGATTCTTAAAAAACAGTAGAACCTCATTTGTGTGAGATAATATGGGGAGGGCGTTCCTCGAATAAGTGAAAACTCCGATAATACGGAAAACATAGAGTCCACAAAGTATTAGCACAGAAGCATTGTTGTTTCACCCGGTTTATCGAAGTTGATTCGTTCCAAATGCACGGGACATATCGCTGTAAAAAGAGTGAAAACGTTGTATATACGGTACTGGAATCTTAGGTAAGAAGCTATACTCCCGTGTTGCAGGTCCAACGCAAACTGAAGACGCTGGTTAGATCTGATCATGAGAGGATTAATATCGCATTGGCGGTGTTGGGTTTTATCAGGATGAGAGGGAAGGAATTTCCCGAACACGAGAATAAAATATATACTTAATAATAAGCTTTTATAATTAATAAACTATATAATTAAACTTTTATTAGGAATTACATAAAGACCATACTACTTTCTCCCAGGGATGTGCACGAGGCATGTTCGAGCCTGTTCGAGTCATGCCCTGGCGACTCGGCACTGACGCGACCTTATATCGAGCTAACCAAGCTGCTCGAGACGTCCGGGACGCTCGGGACGCTCGGGACGCTCGGGACGCTCGGGACGCTCGGGACGCTCGGGACGCTCGGGACGCTCGGGACGCTCGGGACGCTCGGGACGCTCGGGACGCTCGGGACGCTCGGGACGCTCGGGACGCTCGGGACGCTCGGGACGCTCGGGACGCTCGGGACGCTCGGGACGCTCGGGACGCTCGGGACGCTCGGGACGCTCGGGACGCTCGGGACGCTCGGGACGCTCGGGACGCTCGGGACGCTCGGGACGCTCGGGACGCTCGGGACGCTCGGGACGCTCGGGACGCTCGGGACGCTCGGGACGCTCGGGACGCTCGGGACGCTCGGGACGCTCGGGACGCTCGGGACGCTCGGGACGCTCGGGACGCTCGGGACGCTCGGGACGCTCGGGACGCTCGGGACGCTCGGGACGCTCGGGACGCTCGGGACGCTCGGGACGCTCGGGACGCTCGGGACGCTCGGGACGCTCGGGACGCTCGGGACGCTCGGGACGCTCGGGACGCTCGGGACGCTCGGGACGCTCGGGACGCTCGGGACGCTCGGGACGCTCGGGACGCTCGGGACGCTCGGGACGCTCGGGACGCTCGGGACGCTCGGGACGCTCGGGACGCTCGGGACGCTCGGGACGCTCGGGACGCTCGGGACGCTCGGGACGCTCGGGACGCTCGGGACGCTCGGGACGCTCGGGACGCTCGGGACGCTCGGGACGCTCGGGACGCTCGGGACGCTCGGGACGCTCGGGACGCTCGGGACGCTCGGGACGCTCGGGACGCTCGGGACGCTCGGGACGCTCGGGACGCTCGGGACGCTCGGGACGCTCGGGACGCTCGGGACGCTCGGGACGCTCGGGACGCTCGGGACGCTCGGGACGCTCGGGACGCTCGGGACGCGCGGGACGCTCGGGACGCGCGGGACGCGCGGGACGCTCGGGACGCTCGGGACGCTCGGGACGCTCGGGACGCTCGGGACGCTCGGGACGCTCGGGACGCTCGGGACGCTCGGGACGCTCGGGACGCTCGGGACGCTCGGGACGCTCGGGACGCTCGGGACGCTCGGGACGCTCGGGACGCTCGGGACGCTCGGGACGCTCGGGACGCTCGGGACGCTCGGGACGCTCGGGACGCTCGGGACGCTCGGGACGCTCGGGACGCTCGGGACGCTCGGGACGCTCGGGACGCTCGGGACGCTCGGGACGCTCGGGACGCTCGGGACGCTCGGGACGCTCGGGACGCTCGGGACGCTCGGGACGCTCGGGACGCTCGGGACGCTCGGGACGCTCGGGACGCTCGGGACGCTCGGGACGCTCGGGACGCTCGGGACGCTCGGGACGCTCGGGACGCTCGGGACGCTCGGGACGCTCGAGTCGCTCGAGTCGCTCAACTTGTTCGAATCGTTCACGTTGCCTGAGTCACTCGAGTCGTTCAATTAAATTTCGAAAAAAATCGTACATATAAAAATATATAATGTTGTTTTATTTGAACATTTTAATACGAACAATTGTTTAACATTAATTTTCGATCTTAATATTGATTTAATCTAAAATAATATGATATGTATTTGCATTGTCAGGGTTTGGTAGTTTTCTTATAAAAGGGTTAAAATTAAAGATTTTTTTTAAACATGTGCGAATATCACTTGAATTGAATTGAGTATTGACATTCACTTCAAAATTCGAATTGAATATTTGAAAATTTGAATAATACGAATATTCATGAATAATCAGGATGCATCGATGGGGCAAAACGGGAGAAAAAATCGGGTTCTATCGATGAGGCACAGTAGGGTCGTAGGTCATAACGGGGCAAAACGGAATGTATCGACGGGGCAAAACGGACCACAAAATGGTGACGCATCGGCGGGGCAACACGCGGTAAAAAATGGAGTTCTATCGATGGGGTAAAATGGGGCAAATAAATCGGAATACATCGTTGGGACAATACGGGTTAAAAAATCGGGAAATGTTCCGGTGGGGTAAAACGTGGCAAAAAATCGGGATGCATCGGTGGTGCAAAACGGGGAAAAAAGTCGGGATTCATCGGTGGTGTAAAACGAAACAAAAAAATCGGGATGCATTGGTGGGGCAAAACAGGGTGAAAAATGGGAGAATGTGTCGGTGGGACAAAATCGGGATGTATTGATGGGACATGAGGGCAGTGCGGCAGAACGGGGCAAGAAAATCGGAATGTATCGATAGGGCAAAAAATCGGAATGTATCGATAGGGCAAAAAATCGGGATGTACCGATGCGGGAAAATGGAGCAAAAAAACCGGGATGTATCGATACGGGAAAACGGAGCAAAAAAATCGGGATGCATTGATGGAGCGAGAGGGGATCTCCTCAAATCGTGGGAGGCAAAATGGGATAGGGGAGAATGGAGCTGCCAGACAAACCTGCCCGTCTGGCTGTCTGGCTCCCCATTCTCCCTTACCCTGATTTGCCTCCCACGATTTGAAGAGATCCCAGTTGGTCCCATCAATACATTCCGATTTTTGGTCTGGTTTTGCGCCGCCGATATATCCCAATTTTTTTGAACCAATTTACCCCATCCATACAACCCAATTTTTGTGGCTCGTTTTGTCCCGTCGATGCAGTCCGATTTTTTGCCGCGTTTTGCTCCAACGATGTAGCCCGATTTTTTCCCCAATGATGAAGTCCGACTTTTCCCCGTTTTCCCCCACCGACCCACTGCCCAATCGATACATCCCGATTTTTGCCCCGTTTGGTCCCACCGATGTTTTCCGTTTTTTGCCCCATTTTGCCCCATCAATACATCCCGATTTTTTGTCCCGTTTTACTCTACCGATATCTTCCCCGATTTTTTGCTCCGTTTTGCCCCAACGATGTATCCCGATATTTTTGCCGCATTTTTCCCCATCGATACAACCCGATTTTTTTGCCCCGTTTTACCTCACCGCTGCACTTTGTCCTATCGATAGAACCCGATTTTTTTGCCCCGTTGTATTGCCCCACCGATATATCCCGATTTTTTTGGCCCATTTTGCCCCGTCGATATAACCCGATCTCTTGCCTCGTTTTGAGCCATCACCCCAATTTGCCCCATCGATGCATCTCGATTATTCATGAATTATGAATACGCGTATTGTTCAAATGTTCGAATATTCAATTTGAATTTCGAATTGAATATCAATACTCAATTCAATTCAAGTGCTATTCGCACATCCTTAAAAAAATCCCTAATTTTAACCCTTGGATAACTGTCAAACTTTGACAATGCGAATACATATCATATTATTTTTAATTAGATTAATATTAAAATCGAAAATTAATGTTAAACAAATATTCGTAATAAAATATTCGAATAGAACATCATTATATATTTTCATACGTATGAATTTTTTCGAAATTTAATTGAACGACTCGAATGACTCAGGCGATGATTCGAACAATTCGAGCGACTCGAACGTCCTGAGTGTCCCGAGCAGCCCGAACATCCCGAGCGCCCCGAGTGTCCCGAGCGTCCTGAGCCTCCCGAGCGTCCCGAGCCTTCCGAGCGTCCCGAGCCTTCCGAGCCTCCCGAGCGTCTCGAACTTTCAATATTGACTCGGCTCACGACGCAGCACCGAGTAAGGCTCGAGAATATTCGAACAGCAGTCTGGCGAAGCGAGCAGCGAGCGGCTCGAGTCTGCGAAAGCTCGTGCACATCCCTACTTTCTCCACAACTCGTTACTGGAATTGAACCGTACGACGCAACATCCGCTTTGCTTATCTACTCTCGCGCTCCACTCATCACGCAATTGTACTGTCGACTCACTCTCTTATTGGCGCTCGCAGGCGCGGGAGATACAAGTCCGATAAACTATCATTTATCCAAGAGGAGGTCATATTTTGAATAGTTGGAGATTCGGTGTTCCTCCTGTTCCCTCGATTATTTGAATGAACCATGTACGACAGCTATTGTTAAAAAAAACTGGCACGCTAAGTTTTTGTACGCCATCTCACTGTACTATCGCCCGATTTATAAATATGATTAACATCTTAATTTATTTGTTTTTTTTGTCAAGATTTGTTGCATCTTGTATTTTTTGTTTTTAGATTGTTTTGAAACATCTTTTTTGAAGAATTTTTTTTGTATGTGTACCACTACTTGGCTCACATGATTTAATTTTTTTTCGATGTTTTTTTTTTTGAGATTTTAATAAACACCTTTTTTCGATTTTTTATTTTTTAGATTGTTTTGATAAACATATTATCTTAACGACAATCTAAATTTTAAGTACTTGACGTACCTTTTTACTGTGACGGTCCCGTATTTCGAGTTAGTATTTTTAGCGCAGGAAACTCAAGTTAATATTCTTATCTGGATTCTTGGTAATCTTTGTGCAGTCAGCACCTTCCGTGCGAACGCTCACGCTCTGACGGTAGCGGTCCAGCTGCTGCACCCGCGACGCGCGAGCAGCGGCCGTCTTATCGCGCGGAGGAATACTATGATGCGCGCAGCAATAGGCGAGGGCCCTACTTCCGACAGGCCCTTGCACCAGTTCATCTCAGAGTCCCGAACCGTTGTGACGGGCACTCTCCTTCACTCATTCAAATAAAATATATAAAATCATTCAACTTTACATTCATTTACCATTAACCTCGACCATACCTAGCGTACCATCACATGGTGTCAGAGGTCTACGGACTATACACGCGCACACCAGTACAGTAAAAAAAAGAACACATTTTTCCAAATTATTCGGGTTTCTTCAAAAGTTATCGTGCTGAAACAAAAAAAAAAGAAGTGTATCAACTGAAGAAAAAAGGAAAGAAACAAAGTGAAGTTAAAAAAAAAAAAAAAAACTAGTGACAATTATAACAAAAT
Source organism: Amblyjoppa fuscipennis (assembly GCA_963575735.1). Classification (NCBI taxonomy): domain Eukaryota; kingdom Metazoa; phylum Arthropoda; class Insecta; order Hymenoptera; family Ichneumonidae; genus Amblyjoppa; species Amblyjoppa fuscipennis. The sequence continues at coordinate 21,076,226 of OY754489.1, read as the reverse complement.
TTACCGCAATTCAACGAACATCTTGAACAGACCACGGAAATAATTGGAATTCACACGGACGTTTACGGATCTTCATGAATATTCACACCGTTCCAGGACATTAACATTTTCACGGATATTTTCAAAAACTTCATACGGAAATTCTCAACATTCTCAACACTTTAACAACGCAACATTTCACGTACAACGCAATAAAAGCGAATAATAAAATCAAAGAAGGACGTAAATAAATGTTTCCAAATTGAAAGAGACGACAATATACATGACCCTGTACATACGGATAATGCTAATATTGTAAGTACAACAATATACCGGCATCGCTTCAAACCGCGAAACGCAAAAAGAAAAAATAAATAAATAAATAAATAAAAATTAAATTGAAAATCTTATACACGTCTGATTTAGAAAAATAATAATAATAATTATTATTATTATTATTTTGCCATGAGATTAACGAAAATATTTGGCACGTTTTTATATTATTAATTAACTTGAGACCATCTATTACCTCTGCTTAAATTCAAGTTCACAATGTCGACGTGCAGAAATCGAGACAGATCACGAGACAAATATAGAGATAGACACAATTCACGAGACAGATCACGAGACAAACATAGAGATAGACACAATTCACGACACAGATCACCAAACAAATACTCAAAGAGACACGACTCACGAGACAGATACCGGAACGACTCACGCGACAGATCTCCAGATCACTACAGTAGAAATCGAACATTTTCACGGTATAGAAGCTGTGACAGATCTCACTATCGCAGCAAAGAAAAAACAGACGAAAATTCAGAAAACTTTAATTTGTTAAAAAACTCCTTCGGTGTCTCGCGGAACAGTGCGCTACGAGACACATTTCAATTGCACTGAATTCAGAAAAACAAAAATTCGAAACAAAACCGATCGTTAAATACACAAAAATCGCAATCACAAAAACGAAAGGCCATAAGCCATCAATTACTCAACTAAAGTCTTCCGATTTGGCATGTCGAGCACCAAAATTTCTTATTATAACAGAAGCGAGTATCAATTTGATTAAAAGAAGTACAATTAAACGACACACCAAAATTGACCGAAAAATCATGTGCAACATTCTTGTGAATACCATAGACGACACTGTATGTACATTAGGAAAATGCACATTTACAATAGAAAACCCGCCTAAGACTTTTTATAAGGTTACATTCCCGAAATAAAAAACGAAAAAGGAATTCATTTAGGAAACGCTCTAGTAAAAAACGTTAACGGAATTACTTATTTCTTTGCGACCAATGTCACAGCAGCCACAGTAGTACTCAACATTCCTACAGTAGAATTGCAAGGGATTGATCACATTTCAAAATTGCCTTACGAACTCGCTGATTCTCGTCATAACTCATGGAGTTGTAACGGAGGAATCAAAGTAAAACGATCGGAACAACTGTGTTCTCTTCTTCATTTGGATAATCTAAATGACGCAGAAAGAGAATATACAATTGAGCTAACATCTGAACATTCCGATTTGTTCCACGTACCCGGGGATAGTGTAGGACTTTCGTGTATTCGCAAACGCGAAAAATTTTCAGCAAACGACAAATCAAGGAATACAATGTTGTACTCTCCCATCTGGATTGTAGTAAAAAATGCCAGCAATCAAAACAATGGATGGCGCATGGTTGTTGATTACCGCGAAATTCAGGAAAATACAAAATCCAATTCATACTCGCTTCCGCATTGCTGAGACATTTTCGACCAATTATGCAACGCTCAGTATAAATCAATTTTTGGACTGGCATCCCATTCGGGACTAATCGATCTGGAAATCTCAACAAGGACTTTCAAAACACTGTACGACGTCTTCGCCTCTGGCGACAGAAAAATCGACCTACTCGTATGCGACAATAGCATAATAATTTTCGCAAACACTCTTGTAAAACACACAATGAAATTAAATAGACTCGCCCAAGGGCTGACTAACGCTGGACTGACGATCGACACTCAAAAATCTACATTTCTTGTAAAGACACTAGATTCAGGACTCACACTCACACGATCAAACGTAAAATCAAACGAAGATTCAATTCAGCAACTTCAAAACATTCCCAACCCATGTCAGAAACATACGCATACCGAATTAACGAAAGAAAAAGTAGAATACAACAAGGAGAGCGCACACGTCGGAACGGATCCAACGGTTGACGACGCCACACCATAAACCAAAATTTCGGAAGATGAACTCACCCCGAAACCCCCTGAGACGACGAGGAAACGTAAAAAGGACACTTCAGAGGATGAAAAGAAAAGCGAGAACCACGAAAGTAATCAAGGACATGAAAAGAAAAAGTAACAGAGAAATATGTAAGAAACAATGAAGAAGAAATGAATAAAAAAGAGAAGAATAAATTGAAACAACCGACCGTACAAAGTGAGACTAGAATGAAAAGTGCAGAGCGCAGAGGACAAAGAGCCCCGCCTGACACAGAACAAAAAAGTCCACAGATGCGGAAGGAAGAAGATACAAAAAATGGAAAAACCGATCTGGCAATGCAAAAGGAACAAGATTTACAACAACGAAACGACCAATCGCCGCCGTCAAATATCGAAGAACTGGCTAGCGACGATAACACCTACGAACCACCGGTGCAGCCAACGTATAGATCACCTTCGATCTCTATCGCGGAAGAAAGCTATAGCGAGGCTGCAAATACAACAACCGTGCAGCCAAACTTCAGGTCGCCTCCAACGCCCGAAGAGTGGAAAACGCGATCAGGACAGTTACTGACATCACGACTGTTGTTTCTACCGAACTTCAGATCATCGCCAGTACAGCAAGTTGACGGATTGAACAACGGATCTTCGTCTATACAATTATCGGCGCAGCCCAATTTTAGATCGCCACCAATTTATGAGTCAAACGCTGTTGGTCAACATGCTGCAAAATGATTCGTGCAGCCCAACTTTCGATCGCCTCCACGTTACTACGAAACAATCATAGTGCTGGAAATAACACGATCAACAATCTACCGCTGGAAAACCAACCTCTGCGGAATCGGATAAAAAACTGAAGAGAACTAAGAAGCTTCATGAACACCACGCATTCAAGCAGAAGCAACGAACATCAGTAAAACTGCTTTGATCTGCAAAATATTACAACAAATTGCGATATTTTAATAGACACATAAGAATCTATTAAATCAAAGATGGTTTCACGATCATAACTTCGAACAATAGAAGATATGACAAAGATTCTCCAGAATTTATAAAGTACGTGCAGGCACGTTAAAGGCTCATAAAGTCGCTCAAATCGACAACATAACTCGGGTCGCGGAATTTCACACAAAATAAGATAAACACATAAAAATAGTGATTTCAATAGATTACAAAATTCGACATTTTAAGTCAAGGTTTCCGATTTCGGACAAACACAAAAATATACAAAAAGCAATCTCCGATGTGTTCAGGGACTATCCAACTCACTTAAAATTGACGAACAGAAAATACGACAAAATATAAAACACATAGAATACACACTGCAAAAATCCGTATTTACTTCAGCGCTAGTTAGCTCTTACTCACCAGTCTGTATATAACATTAACTCACAAAAAAGATATTCACAAGTAAAATAAATGGGGGTACAAAGCTAGTTCATCAGAGCAAGACAACCTTCAAATGGTATAACCGGCACTGACAATTTTCGGTGAAATCTAAACACAAAAAAAAAAATTCGACAATTTTTAAGGAGTAAAACAAAGAAAGGGATGCTTAATTGGTCTGAATTTAAAAAAAAGAAGGAACCGCGTAAATAGAAGCAACATATAGCCATGGGCTATCTATTTTGATAGTACAATACAATACTTGGAAATTATTGGAAATTCTTATATCAGATGATTAGTTAACGTGAACCCGTGAAATTTGCTGGAATTTTTTCACCATTCGATAAATCTACACATCTACGAGAAACCTAAGCTTACAATAACAAATACGTTACTTAAATTAAAAATAATAAGAAATCGCAAAAAAAGGACCACAAATAATAAGGTCACCTTATACACAATTAAAAAAAGGTAACAACACATAACACACAACACACGTAATATACACCAAACATTTACTTTGCTTTCCGATCCGACGATTCATTCTGCTATTATTTATTATATTTTAATCCCTTTTAGAATAAGTCTCGTTATTCCCAAAACCCCATCCATTTTATAACATGTCTCTCCTAATAACCGGAAAATTAATTACATTTTAGAATGTTACAGGACATTTATCATTATCATTATTTCAAATTAAAATTCCAAAGATGACTGACGAGGATTAGGCACGTAAAATTCGATTTGGAATGGACAAAAACAAGATGAAGGTCTTGAACTTATGACACGTATACGAAAAATCGACAAATCACAGGAACCGACTACAAACGTATTTTTCATTTGTCAGGAATAAGCACTCCTGGAGACCGTTCGTATTTCCCATAACTGTACCAATTCTACTAACACAAATGCTAATGAACAATAGTCAGTTTCAGTTTTAGGATATCTATGACCCCTTAGACGAACCTAGCAAGGACATTTGGACAAAACAAATAGTAATTACTTTTAGCAACCCGAATAAAAAGAACCGAATGACACAGAAGTGGGATCCAAGGAAAATGGCTATTTTGACGATACACGTACACACCGCGAAAAATGCATAAAAATCAGACCCATAAGCAAAACAAAAAAAAAAACATCTCATTGTATAGACTCACACATTCAAAATTTTTGTAAACAATCATATCCGATGCGCAGCATCGCTCTTTTTGCAAGAAGGGGAGTGTGACGGGCCCGTATTTCGAGTTAGTATTTTTAGCGCAGGAAACTCAAATTAATATTCTTATCTGGATTCTTGGTAATCTTTGTGCAGTCAACACCTTCCGTGCGAACGCTCATGCTCTCACGGTAGCGGTCCAGCCGCTGCACCTGCGAGGCGCGAGCAGCGGCCGTCTTATCGTGCGGAGGAATACTATGATGCGCGCAGCAATAGGCGAGGGCCCTACTTCCGACAGGCCCTTGCACCACTTCATCTCAGAGTCCCGAACCGTTGTGACGCGCACTTTCCTTCACTCATTCAAATAAAATATATAAAATCATTCAACTTTACATTCATTCACCATTAACCTCGACCATACCTAGCGTACCATCACATTACTTTTTTTACAAAAAAGTATTTTTTGGTTTGACTTGAACTATTTTTGACATCCAATCGTCTAATTTGATTGATTATTACCAACACGCAGGGAATATAGAACGAATATTATTTAAAGTAAATCGAACGCAAAGAATGGGAAAAGTGTGAACTTAAAAAATTTTCGAAATTTCGATCCGATGCTCTGTTTCCGACGTAAAGTAGTGGACAAATTTTTGTATAAAATTCTTAATTATAAAAAATCATTTCTTCGAAGTACTTGGCATCGAGACGCTATTATGTCTCTTGATTTTTGATAGCGTCTCGTATTTATAAAAATTACAAAACACCGTTTTTTAAAAGTACTTAGCGTTGGAACGCTATTGCGTTACTTGGGCCATGTTGTAAGCCATGTTGTCGCGTCCCAGTCTTCTCGAGCCTTCACCGAGAATCATCGAGAAATAAAAAATGCATATAGAAGGCATTCAATGGTGGACAGGAAGCTACAAAACAAAATCCCACGTTATTCGATCTAAGCCTTAAAACAGGTATAAAATATAAAAAGGAAATGAATAATTAAAAAATAGTAGTAACTCACTATCGCCGAAAAATTTCAACTCATATACGAGGTATGTTGAACGTCTTTGCCTGGAGATGTTCCATTTTGCTGAACAATACATAGCGAATTAAATTTTAAAAATGCAACGGCTTCGCACGTACTTGATCTGGTACTTAACCATGCCGTTTAATTTGTTGAAGATATTCCATTTGACCATGGAGCCATGATAGCTTATTTAATCAAAATGATGATTCTCGACTTCGTTCAGAACTGCGAAACAGTAGTTGTTATTATTATATTATTATTTTTTATAATTGGTAAATTTTTCTTATATGCCTATGTTACGTCCTGAACAGCTTTTTCCTGCATCTACGGTCAAGGAGATTTCTCTCCCTTTTACGCGTTTATCGCATGTGACGCTCTTTCAGAACAATGCCCCTTTTGAATCTAACCTTTCGGAAATTTATTCAGGGATGGGCTAAGTTTGTGTGCCAAAATAATATGCGTGGCTCGATTATTAGCGCGCAGTCTCTACCACACTTGGACGATTACGAATCTCCGCGTGACCCTGACACACCGTACGAAGGCCTAGGTGTAATACGACCCCCGATGGCTCGCACCGCGCTGCACCGAGTCGAGCTAACGTTATCACTGGCCATCGAGTTCGTTGCTCTATACTTCGGTTCTCACTTGGAAAGATTGATAAACCTCGACTTCCGGATATTGAATCTCTTCAATTTATTAACTTATTCAGATTCCCATAGATTATTAATTATTCCCGGATATTCGAAAGTATTTAATTATTGATCGGTAAAATCAACAAAAGAATAAAATTTCCAAAGACGATTGATGAAATAAAATAAATGATTTTAAAATAAAAGGATTTGATAACTTACGGTGATTAGGAATAAATGAAATGTTCGATTAAGTCGAGATGATCGATTGATGAGGATGTAAAGTTCGTAATCCCGAATTCCTTCTTCCTTCCTTCCTTCGTTCTTTCTTTTAGTGAAAGTCGATTGGGTCAACGAGGAATGTTGAAGACAATGAATGTTGATAATGAAGAATATAGGTGATGAAATAATGTTCCGTTGAAACTCCGATTTATTTATCCGTTGAAATATTTAAAGACTTTATTTAACTTCCCGACTTCAAAGTTCAGATTTTAATGATGGAAATAAATTTCTGACTGTGTATGATACTCTCTGCGACAAGCGAATTGCGAAAAAGTAATGTCTCGGAGAGGTGTCGAAGACTGACACGTAGCTGTCCAGACAGTGAGGAAGTGGTCAGTGATGAAGTGAAGTGAAGTGATGAAGTGAAGTGAAGAAGTGATGATGCGCCCTTTGGGGAGCTTCTTTTATTGTCTTGATCGGGGGGGCGCCCGCGCCTCCAAGCAGTGCGTTGCATCAGCTGCCCCCTCCGTGGTAATTATCGATCGGTTTCGGCGTCTTCCGTAATTTCGCAATTTCGGTTTTTGCAACAAATTCCCGGATAAACAAATTATTCCATTAATTTTTGATTTAAATAATAATAGTTTACAAATTTGAACGAAGTTCCTACGATGCTTCTATCAAAAGTTTTAACCCTGATCTAACGAATTATTTTAAATATTGCTCATACATTCCTGTTTTTCAACGGATAACTTTTCTAATTTTTCTTAAATTAATAATAATGTCCCTGGATATTTTTCTGAACGATAATAACTAATTCCCTGTTATTGACTAATTTATTTAACTATTTTATTGATAGCAAAATCGTGATTCTATCGGGTTATTTAACTTCCCTAATGATTATAATAATAGATGATAATATTTCATAAATTTTTATAATAATTTTATATTAACGATTTGACCCAAAATACCTTTCATGCGTGATTCTACTGGATAATTAACGAATTTATTACTTTCCGACCAAACTCCCACGTCCGCTTCATCTCAACATTGTTTTCATTAACATCAATTCCACAATTTTAATTGAACGTTGCGCATAATTATGCCCCGAGAGGTGCTGCACTCGTAAGAGCCAACGGTGATTTTCCCAATCAGTCGCCCCGAGGCAGTCACACCAATTCTCTGGCTGCACCGCTGTGTGCGTACGTGCGTCGCTACGCGCTACGTGTTAGAGAGATAAGGCACCGTCTCCCGACGCATACAGCTAAAGATTCGGATAGCCTTTCTCGTCTCAATTGAAACAATGGGTCCTCAGGTAGCCGAAGGCATCCTCGCTGCCGATGATACCCCTCTAGCAACCCGATTATCCCTTTGATATTTTATTTCCGTTTCGTCTTTTGGTTACATGACCGTACCAATCTGTTGCTATGCCAATCACTGAATCAAGTCATTCAGTATTAGCTGATACATTACTGCACACATAATTGTTTCTCAGCGGCTAATTATTTTCCACGAATACGTCCCAATTTTGTGGATTTTTGGTCAGTTGCGTCGGTGAATTTGGCCGAAAATTCACAGGACGTAACACCTAAAATAATCGAACATTTCTCTTGCCATCACCGAGGTACGGGGGGGGTCACAGAGTAGATTTACTCAGACCGTCAAGAACGTGCTCTGCTCGGTGAGTGAATCGAATATCTTCGACTTATAGTAGTTTCTTCCGAAAAGTTGCCCCCAAGTCGAGGCTTGAAAATCGTAGGCTCGATTTATGATATGTATTTTCTACAGATTCGGCGACGTCCATCGGATTTTGACCACGGTCAAATTCATCGCTTTCGTCGAGACTGCGAAATGATTAAAAGTGTAGATTTAGAACAGAAATTCAATAATCCATAAATCGAAGTAAATTTGAATTTTTTTAAATAAAATAATTTTTGTTATTACTTCCTTATTTAGTTTGTTGTTCAGTCGCTCGGTAAATGTGTCGATACTCTTATCATTGTAGGTGGCGAAATGTGCACAACGTAATGTTTCCACGATATATCAACGATCGGTGTTCTTCTTTTTCGTCCTACTTGTCAAAATTATCGAATACGCCTTGACAATAACTGACCCGGAGGGGGGGGAGTTAGTCGTAGTTGCTGCATGTGTGTATTTCGGCGCGGCCCAAATGGCGGGCCCTTGCCGCCGGTAACATTGGTTATTTTATCCGAGCGCCGCATCCGCCCGACCTCTTCCTTACCGACTGTCGAGAGTCTCTGCCCGCTGGGCAGGCCGGTCGCTCGATCGCCGCGTCCAGAAACCGCGTGCTAGCGGTTTCCGCTTTGCAGCGGTTTATGGCTGCTTTTTGCAGCAGTGACGCTTCTCTGCTTCTCAGCAGGATGATGTTTTCCGCTTTGCAGCGGGATGAGTTTCCGCTTTGCAGCAGGAAGATTTCGTTTCGTAGAAACGGGTTTTATTTTGTTTTTGGGGTGGTAGTCGTCTGTGTAGACGACTACCAAAAAAAGGCTCTCCCTAAGTCGGAGACTTGGTAGGCGTAAGTTCTTCTTTATTTGTGAAATACCCGGCTATTTATTGCCGGCTAGTGCATATTCGCCTGCGAGAAACGGGTTGACCACCATCTCCCTCTAGCGGTGATTTTTACATCTAGTTTGGTCGACGCGAGTGTTCGCCGCGCTCGGCTATCTCCGGTAAAGTCCGGTTCTCGCGTGGCTCGCCGCCTCGAGCATGTGTTTCGCGGAGTTCGCGTGTTTAACCTCGTCGCGAGTGTTTTGTTTTTACAAGTTTCACAAGTTTTAAAAAGTGTTTTCTAAAAAGTGAAGTGAACAAAAGTTCGTTGATGATGTGGTTAATTTTTCGGAAACGAAGTGTGTGTGTGTCAGTGAGTGTTTATATGTTTTTTTCAGGTTCGTGTATGGTGTTGTTGCCGGCGAGCAACAGGTGGTTCGTTGACAATACTCGCACTTACAGGTAAGAATATATTGTTTAGGCCTTAAATAGTGTGTCAGTGGCCCTCCTAATGAGGGTTTATATTATCTTATTTTATAATAATAATTATTTGTGTGTTTTTCCTGTTCCAGGTTTCGTCGTGGGAGTTTCTGCCGGAGGAGTCCCCGTCGCATGACATGGGCGGAAGGCCCATGTCCAACGCTGGATTCACAGGTAAGTTTTTTAGTTCGTAAGGGCTATATATATATACATTTTACTTAATGTGTATTTTTTTGGTATTTTTGCAGATTTTTCCAGGCTGCGTGTAAGACGCTGCCTGGCGAGGCGCAGCTGCGGGTAAGACGCTACCTCGCCTGGTGGCCTGGGGATCCTCGTCGCCTGGTCCGGAGTTATCGGTAAGTTTAGCTCTATTGTACTATGCATTTTTAGCAATTGTTTTAATTTCTTTTTTATGTTTCAGGTGGGGGTGCCCCGGGCGAGGAGACGAGGGAGCCAGACCGACGTTGGATTCGCATGACGAAGGCTTAATCCCTTCGTCGTCAGGTAAGTATGTAGAGTACGGTACTCTGTGTATTTTTAAATATTCATAATGTGTTTCTGTTTGTTTCAGGTATTTTTCAGGTTTTGGCGAGGGAGACGCCGGCGGCGTACATCAGCCTATTCATCGGTATCCAAGGTTCTCACAGTGTGAAAGCATCGTCACTCTCTATCTCGCTTGGGTATTTTTTATCACCCTGCAAGGTGAAGAATTAAATGACATTCGATGTCTAAATTCACTAATTTCTCTGTACTATGAAAGTTACCTCACTGAGTGTAGTCGAGCTATCGTTTAAAATCTTGCAATTAAGTTCAGGGTTGTGTAGCAGCAGAACATGAAACGTATAATAATGTTGAATGGTTGTATAATCTGCGTTCTCACTGTGGCAAGGAAGTAAATTATGGTTTCATCAATAAAAATAATATAACGAGGCTTTAGGTACGAGGATTTCATTTTAAAATTTGTTATCGAGATATATTCACTCACCAAAACGAAATAGGTATACGTAGTTGAACGTACATGTATAGAGACTTTCTGTCCGGCATGTTGGAGTAGGCGTCGAGCTTCTATCACGACTCTCAAATGTACTCCAATCGTGACAAGTCAATCTTGTAAGGCGCAAATTTTGCACTGCCGGGAACGCGCTAAAATAATCTATAAAGAAAGCTGCATTATTTTTCCATTGGGTAGGTTTGACGAAAGAAAATGTCAAAACCAGTACATCTACTCTTATTCACACGTAGAACAATGCTTATAGCCATTTTTTACATTACGTTTGTTCTAAGAATAATATATACAGATCTTTACTGTTACGAGGCTAATTTTTTTTTTTTTTTTTAATTGTGGAATCATCAGCAGATATCCAGCCAGTTCGCTTCATCCTCAGCATACTTGTGTAATGTCCGTTTCGTGTACTCGTACCATGGTGGAAAATAGCACTTGTAGCTTTATAACTGCAATTGTTGACTCGTATCGTTGCGGTAGGTACAGCTTTAATGGTGCATATTTTCTTATTAACTTCGCCATCTTTTACGTTAAATAGTAACAGTTGAATGATTAGTATTCGTTGCGTAGATTCAATCTTCGTCCGTTGAAGCACGCTCGGAGCATTACACGTATTGCAAGAAACATCTACGCTATTCCACTTACTTATATTGTGATCAATAATTTCTTGCAATGTTGACACTTTCTTACCTTTTGCTTGTGGTAATGACGATAACAAAATGTTGTTTGGATGTCCAGGATAAGTACTTTCAGTGCCACAAGAGGGACACATTTGTACTGTACTAATGTGATGATTAACCGTGTTTCGAATACTACACAATTTTTCACAAAGAAAATGAATAAACTCCCCTGCATCTTGTTGAATCTTTTCCGTAAATGTTCCACCGACAAAATCGCGCACTTTTGATATATCAATAGAGTTATGTTTATTCGGGGACATATAGGTTTCGATAAATAATCGAATAGCTGTATTTTTTTCACATTGAACTAAAATCGCTTCTTTAATGGGAGAGGAATGTATAATACATTGAATAATAGAAATAGCATAACACGACACCTGATCATGATTTATAAGAGCTTTTCCAGTGAAATGAAAATTCCCATGACCATTGTCTTGCGCCTCTTGTTGACAATCTAATATCCGAGCTGCTATTGACCAGACGGTATCAAATGTTTTTATAGGGCGAGCGTGAAAACATTAAAATTCTCAAGATCAGGCCTGTATTTGCTTCGCAGCCTATTGTACTCTATTATTGCTAATTCATTGGCTTTAACGGATGCTGGATCATAATTGATTAAATGTAACCCTTCTAATTTTGTAACTCGTGAGAGTGCTACATAAGCTTGCCCACAGCTAAAGATATTATTACCTGCATCCACGAGAGCATTCTGTAAGCTTAAGCCTTGACTTTCATGGATTATAATACCATAACTTAAACATATTGGAAATTGCTTTCTTACAACAAATGCCCGATCCATTATTTCAAATTTCACACTCATACGTTCTAATGTATGGTGTACTCCGGAGGGCAATGAAATATTGATTGATGCAACATCGTTACTATCGAGAGTTCGTTGTATAGAAACAATTGTAGCAATCGTGCCATTAACAAGACCCTGTGTTACGTCAATATTTCTTCTAATCATTATCCGTGATCCGACCTTCACAGTAATTACTTTCGACAGCCCGGCTGTTTGTGAATTACCTTCGTCGTCACTACACAAGTTTTTTGACACTTTTTTTCATGTATGATACACACTCTACAGTATCCTGTGCTATAAGTTGTATCTCTTCAGAAAGTAATCGAGTTAACATTGCCGCGTTTAAAGAATCGCAAAGTGCACAAGCGGGAAGCAAACAAACTGCATCCAATGGTAATTTATACATGTAGTCGCATATCTCATTCAAACGGTCCTCTACCGTTGTGGTATTAAATTGCAATTTTCTTGACTTTAAAACTTGCGTGTCGCAATCAAGTACCACTCCTATTCGAATTCGGGATAACATATCTCTGTACAAATGATCGCCCATCTGCCGCATGTTGATTGTAAGTTCGTCATACCAAAATAAATCAGACCATAAATTAACAGGTCCCATAGCTCCAATAAATTCATCAATTTTTTTTTTTGGATAATTTAATGAACGGTGGTTCTTCGTGGACTGGCGGAAGGTGTAACAGATCGCCAAAGACAATGATATGCTTTTTACCAAACCAACCGTCTTCACATTCGCCAGTGTTGAATATTTCGGTTAATCGTAAATGGATGTATATTAATGTGACATTGAATATCATAGAAACTTCGTCAATGATTATCAAAGTCACATTTCGACGTTGATCCCGCAATAATTTAAGAGCAGCATCGGAGAGTTGTCAGTAGACTACAGTACCTATAGGTATTTTTTCAAGATGGCCGCCGTCGCCTGTGGTGGGGAGGAAAACTGTCAGTACCTATAGGTATTTTTTCAAGATGGCCGCCGTCGCCTGTGGTGGGAAGGAAAACTGTCAGTAACTATAGGTATTTTTTCAAGATGGCTGCCGTCGCCTGTGGTGGGGAGGAAAACTGTCAGTACCTATAGGTATTTTTTCAAGATGGCCGCCGTCGCCTGTGGTGGGGAGGAAAACTGTCAGTACCTATAGGTATTTTTTCAAGATGGCCGCCGTCGCCTGTGGTGGGGAGGAAAACTGTCAGTACCTATAGGTATTTTTTCAAGATGGCGGCTGTGTGGAGTGGGGGGTACTGTCCAGCTTGCTCCGGCGGCGTCGGTGACGTTGGGTCAGGTGGCGGGGGAGGTGGGGGGTGGTGGGGGTGAGTTGGCTGGAGCGCGTGCGGGGCCAGCTGGTGACGGCGTTGCGACGAGTCGCGCCATGTTGGATTTTTGGGGTGCGTTAGTGGCCGAGCGGCGGCGGGCCCATCGCCCTTGGGTGCGTGAGAGGCGATGCCGAGCGGTACAGCGAATAGACGGTATAGCGGTAGATGGTTGAAGTATAAGGAGTGCACGAAGGCGAGCTCGTGACGGCGTGGCAGCGAGTCGCGCCATCTTGGATTTTCCAACCGCTGGCTTGTTGCGGGGGCGCAGGACTCTCGCTGTTGCGGGGTAGCGTATTTCTCGAGGGTAGCTGAATGCTTTGCGTAAGCCAGCTTGGCCGAGCGGCGTAAGGCGTTAAACTCAAGCTCCGTTTTCGCTGGGAGCGCGGGTTCGATTACGGCGTGGAAAAATGTTCTTATTATTTTTTTCAGCTTATTTAGAAAATATATGAAAGGGATGAGGGAAGGTAAGTAAAAATAATAGTGTTTAAAATCTTTACAATAAAGTTTGCATTTTTATTCTTAAATCTAGTTGTACAATTTTAATGTATACAAATTTTTATTCTTAAATCGACGTGTAAATTTATTTTGAGTCTATACAAATTTAGAAATTATTCAGCCTAGCGCAGCAATGTTGGACAAATTTTTTAACATAGACGCCGCGACCAGTTAAGGAGTTCCCCGAGTGTTTATTAATGTTTTCCGTAACCGTCGGTAGCTTACTCATTATACGTTTATGAAATCTTGCGGCGATTCGATCGTTTTGTTTGAGATCGGCAGTGAAAAGATTCCGGAATTGTAGTAGAGATCCCCCGCCACACATATGATAAAGGAACATAATACAAAACTGGCCACACACATTTGAAGAGAAGCTTTGAATCTGCCTGGTATTCCATCGATAGAGGGTACAGTTCTTACGTAGACGGTGGATATGGCTTGGTACAAGCGGCGGAACGCCGTAGCTGTCGAAGTACGATCCACGTCCTCGGCCATCGATGTAGATTGCGACCCAGTGTGTTCCAGGGCGCGTGTGGTCATCAGTGTTCACAACAAGGGCTGTCGGTCTCGTTAACAGAGTTGGAATCTCATCGGCTGCATGAACACTTCGCGAGACTTTAGAGTGTAAGCCCTGCAATGCCTGGCCAATCTGGATCGTATTCATCACTTGTTACGACTGGAGAGTAACAGTCGCGTGGCTTCTTTAGATTCAATGGTTCTGGTAAGAAGTCGAACTGTGGTACCCTCGTAGCTGTAGGAGGTACGTCACGAAGTATCCACTCCTTTAATTTTACAGCGTTGTTTAAAGCACAAGACAGCTCTGGTCGATTTAATAGTCCGTGATGCAGACAGACTTGCGCTGAGGAAGGTAGATCGTTGAATGATGGACAGTCCGTTTCTTCAAGGTTTTTTATCTCTCGAGCTGTCACATTTTGCAAATATTTCGCTTTTTCATGTCCGCGTGTATAAATGGTTCCAGCAGCTCGTGTGATTTGTCGAAGATTTGCGCGTAGTGTTCTGAGTCCTACGTCTCCTTCGAACCACTCCAGGCCGTGGTGATGGCGAGTCGTCCAATTATTCTTGGCGCGCACGGCTCTTGGGAGATCCGTGAAGACGTATGTCGGTGAACTGATCCAATGCCCGAAATACTCTTTATCAACAGTGACGACAGCTACTTCTTTAGCAATGAAGCAGTCATCTTTGTCGTAAAACCCTTGAATATCGATGACATAGTCCATTTTCGTGAAAAAATGTTTGGTCTAGTAAGTACAACCGCTACTGTGGAAGGATCGCTGTATACTACCGATGAGAGGTGCAGATGCATTTACGAGATTTTGGCAATGGAGGCGGTGAACGGGTGGTGTGTCGCCAATTCGTTAGTTTTGACTGGTTTTTCTTACCCCCCATAAGGGTTCAACCCCTTGAAACGCCTACTTACAAATAGCGGAGAAGAAAAGCGACATAAACAGTCCCTTCTAGCACCCCCACCATTTTACTACACCTTGCACGAGTCCTGTTGGGTAGCGTAATGCAGTGGAAGTTCACTTACAAAATAATTCTCCTACGGTATACTTCTAAAAATGGTCCACCAAAGAGCAAATTCTGTGAAGGTTTTCACGAGACGTAACCACGCGACCCAGCAGAGAGGAATGCGTGTGGAACAGCGAACTAAGTACGGTTGGGTACAGCAGCATCCGAGGACAAAGCCTACAGACCGGCAGAATAAACGGAAACAGCATTCAGGACAGCATCCAAGCCAACCACCAAAAATATGGTTTATCCGGAGACGTCAATATTTCGCTCGTGAGAAGCGGCGACAATTGCGCGCATCGGTAAGAAGCATTCAGCTTAGTAATTAAAATGTGGAGTAGTAAAACCGATTCTTTAAATATAATATATATACATTCGTTTATTACAGCAGCAGCAGCAACAGCGCTGTGAATGCGTCCGTGAGGTCCATTCACGACGCAACGAAAAGGCCAGAATTGAGAAGCGAAAAAGGCCTGAGGAAGCAGAGGAGTTAAAGAAGAAGACGAAGAATAAAGAAGAAGAGTCGAAAACGACTGAAAAATATAATATTGTTAAAAATGATGATGATGATGAAATGCGGGAATTGGTGGAGGCTTTCGAGAGATTAAAAATCGAATAAAAACATCAATCCGCTTAGTTCTGCGCTAACGTATTATTTATTTATAAAACCTTACAACCTTATAATATAATAATTATTAAACTTAGATAATTATTGAAGCATGTAGGCTTACCCCGAAAAGTCAACCATGACCTGTCGGGACGCGTCGATCTCGACGACGTTATCGAACTCGGAATATACAATACAATTTACAGTACTCGTCAAAGCAGTCTTGAAACGTATTTCCACATGCACACTACCGTGTTTCACAAGATTCCAGTGACCAGCTCGTCCGGCAGAAAGATCGGGCGTTAAATCGAAGCAGTATAGACAGTTACCGTACGGATACCCGTCTTTTGTTACACCGCAACTATCATCATCCCAGAGTATTCCCGTACCAGAAACTAGAGTATGATATGACTCGGTGTAAAGGCCTTCATGATAATCAGGTTGCAAAGGCTTGCTAGGCACCTGTACTCCGTCTACGTACAGGGATAAGAAATTTAATGAGTAGTGGTGAAAATTAAATGGGTTCATAGTTCTATCTCCATTGAAGGCTCGATTATCGACCAGGCCCAGTACTATCCGTCTCGGAAGCTGACCAAGGACAACATTATCGAGTGTCTCGCCATGAACACCTGCATGAATAGTAAATGGTTTCACTTCTACTCGAGTAAATGGATATTTAGCCGTTCCTCTACTCAAGGCCTTAGCATGGGCTAGTAAAACACCCGGACTAATTTTAACACGTCGAACAATGAGACTGGCATCGACTATATGCACCGTATAATCTTTCCCAGACGCGTCCATAAGACAAAAAGCATCTCTTGAGCGTATAAGGCGAATGCGTAGTTCAACACCGTTGAGTAAAAACTTTTCCTGATTGAAGATATCAGAATGTAGATATCCGGTTAGATCCACCGTTTTACGATTCGCCATCACAGCCTGCCGCGCAGCTAGACCTTCGTTCGCTTGCACGAGGGCTGGTCTACCCTCAGCCACAGGGGCCGTCGAAACTGGTTGAGAGTTGAAATGTCGCGGTGTATCATCCACCCACATACTGGCACCAAGCTGACATGTTTTTGTTGAAGCTTTATAAGTCAGTAGTGATTCAATGTATGCACGATATGCATAGGCATTATTCGAGGGTGATACAAGTTTCTGGTTGAATGACACGTCGAGCTGATTGAATAATGAATGTAGTAGATTGTTAACAGGTGCAACTCTATCATGAGCATCAACTGCACCGTTCCTCGGTTGTAGCTTAACACGTAAGTTTAACATTGTATGGGCTAGATCAATGTATTCATCACCATGGCCGGGGACAACAAATTCAATGGGAGCCTCATCTGTCAGTGAAGAGATGGGTTTATAATGAATTCCTTGAGAACCTTCTATACTTGTCTGCGTTGGCGGAAGCGTAAATAAATCCAGCTCTGATTTCAAGCACTCACAAGAGTGCGCGTGTAAGAAAGACATTATGTAGCTAATTATCCAAATATATCTGCAACAGTGCATTTTTAAGCTTAACAATTTTAGTCTTCTTAGTTTTTCTATTTGCCTTTTTCTTAGACTTTGTTGATTTACGCCCCTTTTTCTTAGTATATTTAACGGTTGAAACTTTTTTCTTCTTCTTCTTCTTCTTCGTAGCTTTTTTAGGCTTACGAGCTTTAGTATATTTTAGAGCTCTAAGCGCAGGAGTACCGATGTGCGGGCTGGCGTGACCAAACAACGAATAATGCTGTGGAGAACGATCCTGTATTTTATATCCTGAACCCTGCATGAGACTCTCAAATGTTTCGTCGGCCTTACGCTTCAAATTTCTCCCACTCTCGGTCATGCGGGTTCTAAATGAATCTTTGAATGGAGTGTTGTGAGTAACACTCTCACACTCCATCACCCAATATCTTCATACCAGCATGGAGCGCTTCTTTTCCGACTGCGCGAGCGCCGCGAGTTAGCAGTGGCAACGCTCGTCGAAATAAACCACTGAGGAAGCTTCCTAGACCGTGTCCTCTTTGATATGGAGCACCGATGAAAACACGATCAACGCCTCCGCCAACCTGGCTCTCATGATGATCAATATACCGATCCATAGAGATATATTCTATCGTATGCGCTTAAAATGTAATGTAGCGGTCAACGTTCCGCTCTGGAATGGTACAGGTTTACCAGTGTCGGTCCTTATATCTATCTCGATCGTGCCGAATTCAGTTCGTAATAAAGGTATGTAAATTGGCGGAGAGAATGATTTAGTTTGCGTAGATCCATAAATATAATTTGTATTATCTATAGGCACGATGCGTAACAGAGGTGTCTGAGCATCGCCAGTTATATAATTTTCACATATATCTGTATATACGAATAGTTTATCAGGAAGCGATAGCGATAAATTAGCAGGATAATTTGCGATAAATATCGATTGTTTATGAATATCCATAATTTTTCCGGGTATGAAACCCAAAGCTTTAGAAAGTTTATCATCAAGACATATAAGATGTGGAAGAACACACTTATCTATAACGCAGCTATCACGTACTCGTTTCAAGCTTACAATCCCGCCAATATCTTCATTATATTCAAGGTAGATATGATCATTGAATATATCCGTTTTATTAATGGTGTCGATTAGTGCCTTTACACTGGTGTAGAGCCCAGCAGGAATTATAACGTCGTGAGTTTTCAGATGCTTGGTATATTTTCGCGTAACGGTCTTGCTAACACCATCTTGAGGGGTGGTGGGCTGTGTGGTGTTTAGCTTCTCTACGGCGTATTGTGATATAGAATCTAATTTAGATTCTATAGCACTTTCGCCTAGCGGAAGTATAGAAGGGTTCAGCGATATGATAGTCTTTTTGAGGTTACCGCTAATGTTAACCCACTGATATTGAGTACTACTGGCGGTTATCGGAGGCTGCGTACCGTTAGGTTTGTTTATTTCATCTACATGCAGAAACGTGCGGGGAAATTGAATTTCTGTTAAAGCTACGGCCCACTCCCCAGGCATCTTCAATTGCTTTGGAAGCTGTGTTATATAGTGTGCCACCGTATTATCGGGGTAGTACTTCATACTACTGTTGCTCGGTAGCACGAGGTAAAATTGATCTCTCATTTTTTTTTTTTTAGTTTCCCTACTGTTTATTCACTATATTTGTTGCGGGAATCCAAGAATTAAATTTTTCGGGGTATCCTCGCCAGCTAACAAAGTATTGTTTATTGCGACCTTTCCCTTTAGTCTTTAGAATTTTTTCAATTAAAAATTCTTCCTCTTCAATCTCCTCCTCTACAATACTTAATTCTTCTTCATAGAAAAAGGCGTCAATTTCTTCGTTGTTCAAATCAACCAGTTCATATATAGGCGGTTGTCTATTTGTAAGAATCTTGTAAATCCTGAATATTTCTTCATTCCAGCGAGCTTCGTAACCTTTCTCGAAGGCAGACTTTGCTTTACTGATGCGTACAAGCTCACCGACCTTGTATTTAGGCACTTTATGACACTGCTTGTATCGTTTGACCATATTTGCGCGTGCGATCGCCGCATTGTACAGAGTCACGGCCGCTGGTTGCATCTTGATAGTAGAGTGTTTTGTATCATTGTAAGCTTGAACTATAGATTGTAATACATCGATATAGCGCCGTGTATTTTTGTGTGTAAAATATCGCCACATCCGCTCCTTTAATGTTCTGTTAAAACGTTCTATAATAGCTGCTTTGATATCGGGGTTTCGGGCCACTCGAAAATTTATTCCTCGACTCTTCAAAAATCGTTGCAAAACGCTACCGACAAATTCTCTGCCGCGATCTATCTGTAACCATACAGGACTTCGACCCCTGCTTCGAGATAGTATTCGTTTGAAGCCATCTGTAGTTTCTGTACAAGTTTTATCACGCAGCGTCTCAACCCATGCATATTTGCTGAGGACATCAATAACCACTAAAAGATAAACAGAACCGTCATTGTCATCTTTGAGAGAGCGTAGATCAACGAGATCAGCTTCCCAGACGTCATCGATATTATCGACAGCATAGTGACGACGTGGAAATCGTCGCCGTATAGGTCTGTGTAGTGTGTAAGCATCCTGTGTCCTTAGCCAGCTAGTGACATCCTCACGAGGAATTTTTTCTTTATCAGCTGCACGAATTAGATTTGGGGCGCCGGCGTATCCAGCGGGATGCGTAGGATCATAATAAAACTTTTTTAATAAATCCATTATATTTTTATTACAGTTTCAATGTTCTCCACGATCGTATTGAGTCGCTAGTAGGAGTTCGGCGTTTGTTGCCTGATAAATTTAAGTTATTCTGACTTGTATCCGGTGTATCGGGATTTGACTTTGCCAGGTTTCGTCTAGAGTTGACAGGTGTGTCAAGTGACAAACTCTCGAACAATAGGCTTGTATTACCGATGAATTCACGAGGGATCCCTAAACGCCGGAGTTCATTTCCAAATTGTTCGCGACCAATGGCACGCACAGTTTTTCTATGACGCATAGTATCATTTACAAGATCTATAATATTTGATTCTTTTATCGTTTCACCATTGATATGGACCCCTCCCGATTTATCCCACGTTAGACTGGTGTTGGAGCTTGCATGCAAATGATTCAATAACTGCTCCGCTTGTCTTCTATATGTTTTTGGTACACTAGCCACAATAACTTCGTCAGATATTTTCTCAGCTACAGTAGTTGCTTGTGCAGCTTCCTCAGGTATTTGCTCGGTAGGTTTATCGCTTACCGAAGAGGTTGTGATAATTTTAGGTTGTCTCTCCTCGTCGACAAAAAATTGGTAGCGTTGTAAAACTTGCTGGTAAAGTTTCCATTTCTCTCTTTGGTTAGAAGGAGTCACTGAGCGAAGTATATCGTTCATTTCAGCGTCAAGTCTACTGAGTGTCGTGCCTGGTGTTTGAACGGAGCGTGTTTGTTCTATCTGCTCGCGCGATGGCATGAAAGCATCTTGAGGCACTAAAACCATTTTCTTTGCGTGCTGCATCCCGTCAATTACTTGCAAAAATATTAGACAATACAGTGCCTATGATAGGGAGAAGAAGGGGTAGTAAGAATCCGCTTCCCTTTTGCACAATAACTCGTTTTTTCTTCTTCCAACCACCAGCTTTGTTTACGAGACGGCGCAACATTTTTTTATGCTTAGACAGTTTTATGCGCTCACTCTTTTTCAGCGGAACTGCGCCGTTTAATGTATTTAACGCACACTCGCAAATACACCGAACACCGTTTCTATCTATTGTACGCAGTAATGATGCACGTTGCTGTTTATCTAAATGGCATAGGGCATGCAATAAAATTGTGTTCTTCTTCCCAATAGAAGCTTTAGCCGTTGTTGATGGAGCCATAGCAAAGAGACGAATGATGACTACGCAGTCGGTGACATCTATTTATGGTTGTTAACTAGCGAGCGCCGGTGCCACGTTTCGGTACATACACAAAATTGTATGGATCGTCCGGGAAAATGCATGTGCGAAATCGACAATTATCCGGAGTAGACTGTTTAAGATCTAGAAGAAGATAACCGTGGGGCTTCGCGGTTGCGTCGTGATAAGCTTCTTGTAAAAATTTCGGATCTTCAGGATGTATTTGTCGCGCAAGATGCGATATCTGTGCTCTATCGCGAGGATTTTTAAATGCTACGATATAATTAGTATTAAGGGAAATATCACGCTGTTCACGACCTTGGTGAAAAATATTTTGTGTAATAAAAATGACACTAATATTTTTGTGGTGACTTCCCTTTGTAAATAAATCTACTATTTCACCGTTTGAAGATTCCCGCATCAAATCGTCGATGATTATAAGTTTTGGCCTCCGATCGCCAGCAATGTCTGAATTTTGGGGTAGACCTTCTAAAAATTCGATATGCTTCCCGTACTCGCTGTAACCAGCTTGCCATTCGGAATAATAAAATAATACTCTCGCAAATTCAGTGTCGGCCATGCATGAAATATATTTTAGAAATTTTTTCATAAAGCATGTTTTACCACACCCCGTAGGACCAGCGATAATTGATGTCCAGGGGTGTTTCCAGCGCGGGTCCATATTGAATAGTGAGAGGTTTGAGAGGTATGATGGTATTAATATATATATATATAAACAGATTTGGTAAAAATATTATTTTATTTATTAATCCAAAAAAAAACATATCTCTTATTGTATTAGCTTCAGTCATGTAACCGGAGTCTGTCAGGTCGTCGTATAAAGATTCAGCCACGCTATCATTTAGAAGATTCGATACAGTGGATTCTGAAACATATAATAATTTAACATAATTAGTGAGAAACGCACCCCCACCGTTGCTCTACCCGCCGCCGCCGCTGCATGTTACATACATGTACATACGCGTACAGCGTTACAATAAGCTTATCCGGTATATAGTACCGGTACAAATCAGCGTATTGTCGCGGTTATACATATACCTCAGAGGTTTGTTAAGGCATATGATAGGATAGAGGGTTTCAACCATTTTTTTCCTTTGAATAAATCCTTTTTTTTATTTTTTTTATTTTTACAATATATTCATATTTTTATTTTTATTTTTATGGCTGATAATACAATCATATAAAACATTAGATATAAATCTTAGAAATAGACACCAGCGTACGGTATTGTTCCATCGTTTGATCGGGGTATAACTCCCATAAATAACCCGCTCCTAAAATTAGAATATAGGCATTTTTTTAATATATTTACAATATTTACAATTTATAACTACTTCTATTGCCCTTAGCCAATGTAGCCATACGGCAAAGAATCGTGCGCACCCCAATGCCTTCTCTTCACGAGGACAGGCTTACACGTTTTCGATTCTTGCCGTGTGACTACCTGATGAAAAGCGTTTCGTCGGATGGCGCTAAACTGTATGGATATGCTCGTACCCGACTCTTTGATTAATTTACAAATAGATTCAAAGTTAATCTTTTCTCCGTTTTTAAAATTCAGAGCAATTCCTTTCACCTTACAATTCGTGACTTGAGTACCATCGGCCTTTTGCACCTGATATCCATAAAATTTAGGGCCACCAGAGACGAAACGCTTGATATAACTATCGCATCCGTATTCTTTCAACTCGTTCGTCATGTCGTCGAGGAGATTTCCCAGAGGTGGATTATACTCTACGGCTGAACCAGTGCTTACGTATATGCACGAGTCTGTATCATAGTACAGGACGCGATTATCTAATTGCTCGAGATAGGTGTAGAGCTTCAGCCGCGCCTGTGCCGTTGTGTATGCAGCAATCACAACGTTCACGTTCGGGTTTATCTCACTACTTTTAACGTTTTTCTCCCAACAGACGTACATCACGTCGTCTTTGACGTGGATAATTTTATTGACTTCGCAACTTCGGTCGGATAAAAGTTCCAGCAGTCTTTGACGAGTGGTTACTACCTCGGTCTTTGGGAGATTTTCGCATTGACCAAATTTGCCCCAGAACGAATTCAAGCAGAGTTTTGCTACCGATCTTAACCCCGGATTCGACTCGAATCGCTCACGATCTAATTGTACGCCCTCGCCCGCGTGAAAACTATTAAGATACGCGAGTTTGCTCTCTTCGGTTGTACATTCTACGGGCCAGTCACTGGCCTCTTGCTTTACCTTAAGCTACAGATTTATGTAATCCTCGAAAAGACCGTTACGAGCGTTGTCCCGATCATATTATGCAACCTCATACTGCCAGATTTCACTTATAGCCAGGACTTTATAACCCTTTGAAACAGCCTTCTGGAGCTCGCACGATACCCAGGTACCCTCGAAAGCTCGGTCAAACTCGTTTTCGTGAGGGCACGATCCCTGGTACATCTCTTCGCAACATTTTCGGCATAACGCGAACATTAGCCGATTATGCATGCGCACTGGTAGCACAGGATGGTAGAGATTACGAGGTGGTAAAACTGTGCATCGTACGAGTCCTTCGACGCTGTCCAAATTGTTATTCAGACCAACGATCTCGTGGCATGTATCAGCCGTGTATACGGTGGGGTGACCGATTGGAAAGCGCTCGTACTTACAGATGTACGGATAAAGAGAGCAAACGTCTGCGTAGTGAATTTTTTCGGAACCACTAACTTCATAATAACTTCGAGTGTTTCCCGTACGACCACCGAAGAACGCATCGCGAGGGTTCAAGGGCTGATCCGTTAGAACCGGATGTCCATTTACAACGGCGTTAATCTCAGGATTTCTACTCTTGAGCTGAATATATTCACACTCCCAGATCTCGTGAAGCGTGTATCCGAGCGACCTTATACGATCCGAGGTGTTTAATGTGCGCATGTACCGATCGTTAAACGTGCATCCGTGCCACTCCTCTTCCCGTTTACGAGGATCAGTATAGCACTTGTCGCAGCCATAGAAAAAGCAGCCATGGAATTATAGAACGTGCTCGACGCCATCATCCGTTTTGATGTAGCCGTCTACGCGCGTGCCATCGAGTAATTTACGCTCCCGTCCGCGCCCTGCGTGTTCGATGTGTCGACCGTAGAGATGCTCCTGCCATAGCAGCCACTCTATAGCGACCTCGGATTGTTTATCGGATCGTCGATATCCATTCAGAGGCAAAACCGAGATTTTATTTTTTTCCAAGAAATTTCGTCTGAAAATTTTGTTACACGCTGAGGCAATTGTAATGGCCTCGCTGAACGGACATACATCGCCTTTCGCGATAAAGATTCTACGAAACGCTGCGCAGGCTTTCCTAAGAATTGTCACTTCTGTTTGGCAATAGCTCACGATCTCTTTCTGGAAATCAAACACGTATCCAGAACTAGCAGTTTTCCTATGCCAGTCAATCAGAGTTTTTCGATCTGACACTGACATTGTGTCGGGAGAGTAAGCACTGAGGGGAGGAAGCGGTCCTTTGTACTCTTGATTAGCTAAGGTGTTGAATATGTGCGGGAACGTACCCTTAAAAAGAGTTTCTCCTAAGCCGAAGGCTTTCGGAAGTCTGCTAAGCGGCATGTGAAAATAATTTAAACTGTCAATAAACTTTACTGAATCGAGCCGCATCTCCATTATGCTAGTCCCGTTAGTGATCAATTTTGGCGTTTGATGCTTCTCTTCTACGATATACTTCAAAATAAATTGCGCATCGAAAGCTTTCGAATTGTGCGCGATGCAGATGACTCGATTGACTGAGGCTCTCTTTTTTAAAACGTACTCTACAAAAGCAGCCAAGGGATTTTCGCGAAAGATTTTTTCACCGTCCTCCCTACAGAGTGCACAATCCCACACATCATCAGCCTCGTCGATGCACTGTGTGCAACGCTGCTGACTGACACACAAATTAACTTCGTGTATATACGTGTCCGGTGCTCCTTCAAGTGCTCGCTCCTGTCGCGTTTCGAAATCATAGAAAATAAACAAATCCGGTTGCTCGACTCTGTTAGCAGGACGCAACGGCGGCATAAAATACTCGTGGTTTTCAAGTCGCTTCGCTTTGCATGTTTTGCAGTACAATACACCGCACTCGTGTTTCGAGCTGTCTTTCTTGTAGACTTGTCTCAAGCACGTTCGACACGTCTGTAACATGTTACATAGTCGTGACTGTGCTCCATGCGATCCGACCGCTTTATGCCGAGTAAAACATTCGTTTCCCCGGAAGAAGCGTAAGCATTCTTCGCAACGAATTTTCGGTGCGTCTGATTCGCACGGTGGACTCATCATACAGCAAGGACACTTTTGTCCACACTGATGACCTGTAGCTCGATTATATGCTAGACCACACGGTGTGCAGAAGAACGAACGGCCGGCAGCTGCGGGGAGCTTTAAAATAAGACCGTAGTGGTGGGCCCTGCTGTCGTGCACTAAATATATATTGTGCAGAACTTTCGGCACCCTGCGTCGGACAATATATGTACCATCAAAAAATGGTGGTTCGTTACTGCCGAATGAATCGCGATCGAATATAGTTAATGCTATACCATCAGATGCAAGCACTTGCTGAAATGCTTGCATCTCTGGTATACCACAACCAGCATCCGGCACGTTTATTCCAGCGGCACGCACCAACTCTTCCGCCAAGTTTTTTTTAAGCGCAGATTTGTCACGCCGCACGTTATTCCAGAGCTTATTAAAAGCTCCCTCGCGTATCTGCCCTCGCTCGGCATAGACTCTACCAACTACAATAGCTCGTGGAAGACAGAGCTTGTCATTGTTATTAAAGCTTATCACCGATCTTTTCTGCCAAAATTCTTCGCCCGATTCTTTTTTTGGTCTTCCTGATCCTACAGGCATTGACACGATATTGCAAGAAATCACGAACGAGTCATCTATACAAAAACCGGTAGCACTCTGCGAGACACTATTTATAGCTTTAAATAGCTGATCAAAATAAAAATCCGCTACTGGTCTAAACGAAATACCCGCGGGACCCCTCGTGAATGCGTTCGATCGAAACTCTACACCGATCATGTCAGTCGGTTCGCTACCGCTGACAATAAGGGTATGTATTTCGCGAATCGCGTCCTCTAGCCACAACACTAAATTAACCCCTGCGGGAGGTTCGCGGATCTTAATACTAATAAC
Organism: Amblyjoppa fuscipennis; assembly: GCA_963575735.1. NCBI lineage: Eukaryota > Metazoa > Arthropoda > Insecta > Hymenoptera > Ichneumonidae > Amblyjoppa > Amblyjoppa fuscipennis. Next base: position 21,049,656 of record OY754489.1, on the reverse strand, counting down.
GGTACCCTGGCTCTTAAATTTATCGAACCTTCGACGGGTTTCGACGCGGTGCGTAATCTTCGACTCACCGGACTGCTGCGTTGCCGAATCACGAAGAAAGGCCGAGAACGTTGGCGAAACCTCCCCCTGTGGACCCAGCTCTTCCGGTAGTGGTGATGCTGCTGCCTGTCGCGAGGGGCCCGCGATCGGCTCGTTGACGAAACCCTGTCGCGAGGGACCAGCGATCGGTTCCTCGATCAAACCCTGTCCAATCTGCGACGACGTCGCTAAAGGCTGTGAGGGCGGCACGAACTCGTCACTGGAACCGTCGATCTCGGCATCGACAATCTCCGACTCGTCGCCGCGGTCTTCACCACCCGCTGTCTCAGGCGCTTCGCCTGTTTCGGTCTCCATAACCTCTTCAACAATGGATAAATTCGATGTCGCGTTGACCAGATCGAGATCCCTATTCCAGTCCTCGAAAATCATGGAGTCTGGAAAAACTATATACACATTTTAATTAATTAAAAAATTTAATTGCTGATAATATATATATATATATATATATATATATATATATATATATATATATATATATATATATATATATATTGTGACGTCGCGGGTTTCTAGTTAACGTTTATTTATTTGATTCGAGTAGCCAACTCGGCTACAGAACGCGGTTTTAGGAAGGAAAGACTCGGTTTACACTATGCGAACTGCTTGAACCGTTTATTAAAGTACAAACTGGCAGAGTGACGTTGTCGTACAGAAATTCGGTGACTTACTAACTGACTAGCCTAAGGGAGAGTCGTTCTTATAGGTTTTACCGTGGGAAAGCGTGGTGCGTGGGGAGAGAATTTGGGGGTTGGAGCATTCTGGAAAAGGCAGGTGATGTGGAAGATGCTGGAAGCAGCTGCCTACGATTCTTGGAAGGTTGGTAGATGTGGAGATAAGCGGAGTAGCCTCGCTGGTCAGAATAACGTAACGTATGGGCTGACTTTTGGGAAATAGAAAATAGGCGTTGTTAGGCTTTCCGGGAAAAGGGCAGGATGCACGTGTAGCCTTTGCGGAGAGGTGCCGCGGCGGGCGCTAGGAAGCGGCTGGCGTCGTAAAATATAAGAGCAAGAGGGAAGAGAGGTACGGACGACAAAAAGGAGAGGCCGGAGCGGTACTATCGTTACACCTCCCCCCTTAGATTAGAAAATCCTTACAATATTAAAGGGATTTTCTAGGCTTTAGTATAACTAAGACTATGTCTACTAGTACGTCTTACAGATTGTTGTATTGCTCGAGGTCGGTTTATATCGGCAAGGGCTACCAGTTCGCCTTGTGGATATTCCACATGGTAGTCGACATGGTCGGTGGTATTCGAATGAAAACAATTATTGTAGACGTTAGTACATGGTGAAAAGACACATGAAGCGAGTTTGCTTATCAGAGAAGCTAGGCAACTACATAGACCTATCTTAAAAGCTAGTAGTAGTGTTACGATACAGATGCACGCATACCCAAGATACTTCAGTCCATCGTGAGCAGTTTCTAATAAGGTCTTTGTTCGTCTATGGCGTCCAATTTTTTCAACTTTGTCTGATACTTCATCTAACGTCTGTCCCAGAGATTTCAGTTGAGTCACGTCAATGTGGGTAGGTCTTCCTAGTATCGTCAGCTGTAGGTCTTCTAGGGATACTGACTGGTTTTTCAGGATATCGTCAAGCTTAGGGGTACGAAGTGTTTTGTTTATGATGATGTCCGTTGTTTGTACAACCTTTTCGTCAAGTCTGGGCCTAATGATGATGTGGTCGGTCTGTCCGAGGCAATCCCCTGAGATTGTTACTTTGTTAGTTCCATGTAATGTCGTTTGTCGAATTTTGTCGTCGTCGCACAGGACGTGAAGAGTTTCGGGTATAGGAGAGGTAACAATCCAAGAATTTCCATTTTTTAACTGAATCCATAAAGATTTTGCTAACTTGATAAACAACACTTGACACTGCGAATCAGATATATCCGACGGTCTTTGCAATATAACGGCTTCACAACTGTTTGGATTATTCATTGCATAGTCGGGGTTTTTTCGCTTGCAGAGGAACTTGGATCCTAGTTTTCTACACTGAGATAGATCGTTTTCGTTGCTTGGAGTGAACAGGGTTTTAACGCTGTTTATGATAATCACCGTATCCGGTGGGTTGAGGTAATAAAAGGAGGTTGCAGATGATTTTTGCTGGAGTACCGGGATTAGCCTGTAGGCGTGTAGAACGGAATTTTCGACTACCGGGACTTTGATGATGTAAGCGAAGCGATTATTGGCTATCATGACGCTAATGTCACTAATATCGATTATGGCAGCGAAAGCCGATTCTTCCAATGGTATCGGAGGGGTGTCGCTGGAGATCGTCTTTTCGCGGATGGTGAGGAGGGCTTTAACTAAGTCCCTTGGACTGAGGATTTGCGGGTGAACGATTCCCTGTTTACCATCGTTAACTGCATTTAGTACATTGTTAAGATTCTCGCTATATTCGTCGACAAGAGTTTCCAAGAGTGCTACCTGAGAGCTTATAATGATGTCTTGAGTGTTATTCATTGCCTGGTAACCTACGTTGTACGTTGCTCGGTATAATGCAACTGTGTCGTTCTTCAGACTTTGTATCGCGTCAGCAAAAGTTGAAATCATCGCTTTAACAATGGTAGTTTGATTACGAACAAGTGAACCAAGTTTCGCGTTGTCGGCGTGAAGTTTGTCTATTTCGGAATTATAATAGTCTGCATCTGAATTTCCTAAAGTACCGAATAAAATCTTACTTATATCCCCAATGAAATTAAAAACTCCTCTTTTGAAACGGGGAGAATAGTTAATTATGCCCATCAGCCGAACTCTACGGTCTTCTATTCTATGTAGTCTCTGGTGTACAGTCTCTATTGCGATAGATTCTAAACAATTCTTGCCGATATGGGTGGTGTTACACACAAGAGATAATGTTTGGGCGATGTTGAATAGTTCATCTCGGTGAATGTTGATCTCGGTGAGGTCGACGTAGTTCACCACGGTCCAGGTCTTGTGGAACATTACTACATCTCCTAGGTGTTCAAGGTAGACGGCTCCAGAGATTGGTTCCACTTGAAATCGTTCCGAAGCTACTGTCGTTGCTAGCAGGAAAAGCAGGAGTAACGGCATGACCTGCACAAACGAGTGGTTAGTTTTTATAATAAGGCTTGAGTTTATTGACATGAATCAGTTTTCTTCGTTTGCGGAGTAATATTTCGTAGTTAACGTCCGACGTTCGACTAAGTATGATCGCGGGCCCTTCCCACTTCGGCGCGAGTGGGGACTTATCTCTTTCTTGAGCGACGAGGACTTCGTCACCCACATTAAAGATAGGTGCAGGTCGATGGATGTTAGCATCTTGCGTCGTTTTATAACGTTCTTTTGCCGCGACAAGATGGTCGCGCCCTTTTCTCAGGATTCGCTCGTGGTCCGCGCGAAGTCCCTCGAAGTATTCGTCGATCGTGGCGTTCGTGCGATGTATGGGGATGCTGTTTGGGACATTTGGCTTTCGTCCGAACTGCATTTCAAAAGGCGTAAGTCCAATGCCTTCTTGTTTTGCAGTGTTATAAGCCATGGAAACAAATTTCAGCTTCCTGTCCCAGTCTTCGTGATGATCGTAGATGAGAGCTTTTATCTGTTCTTTATTGGTCCATGGGCTCTCTCGAGGCTCCCGTTACTTTGAGGGTGAAAGTTCGTCGTTGTCATATGAGAGATCTTGAAAAGCTTTTCCATGTGCTTGAATGTCTGACTGATAAAGTTGCGACCTCCATCCGTTAGAATCTTCTTCGGTGCGCCGTGAATGTAAATGAAGTGTTGTACTAGAGCATCGACTGTTGCTCTAGCGTCTTGAGTTTTGAGCGGAATAAGGGTGATATATTTCGTCAGTTGATCCTGTACGGATAGTATGTACTTGTATCCATCGTTCGATTCGGGGATGGGTCCGACGAGGTCCAACGCGATCTTATCGTTTGGTCGTTCAGGCGTATCCGTAATTACGGCCTCTGCCTGCGGACGTATGCGGACTAACTTAATTTTCTGGCAAGTGTCGCATCTTCGGATGTAGTCTTCGATGTCTCTTTGCATGTTCGGCCAGGTAGCAACAGTTTTTATGCGGTCGAGAGTTTTGGCTACACCGAAGTGTCCAGTGGCTTTGGTCCCATGGTGTTCTTTTATGATGCGCTGACGTTCGTCCTCGGTACCTGGCTCATAAACTTCCCTGTCGAAGAAATACAGGGGAGGCCGGTTATTCCTCGATGACTAAATGAAATTTATCATCTGTTTAATACGGCTCTTTGTTCCAGGATGAGCCCTTAAATGCTCACATCCCAGGTAGAGATTTTTATCGGTTTATCCACCTTGCTTAGTGCGGTACAAATTCGGTTGTACCAGTCGATTTCATCTTCCGTAAAATCGATGTACAGGCAGTCTGTAGCGTCTGTCGGTGAATCCACTATCTTCAGTGCTGGAGTATCCCTCGGTGGAAGATCTTCGCTGATTTCTGGAACTAGTGGGATATCATCGCGCAACTCGAATGCCATGTAAAGAGGTGGCTCTTCTTCTAGGGTCTCGATTATCGACTCTTCTGCTACGTCGTTTTTCATGTTGCTGGTATCTTCTGCGGTGATACTTTCCTCTTGAGCATTCGCCCGCTGTCGGCCTCGGGTGGTCACAGCATAAATTCGGGAGAGTGCGTCGGCGTTGGTGTTAAGCGAACCCTTTTTATAAATTGGTTCGTATTCGTACTCCTCGAGCTTCATTCGTAATCTCATAAGACGACTATTCGTAGGAGGATCAGTAGCCTTTAAGATCCAGATGAGCGGTTTGTGGTCAGTGACGATTTGGAAATGTTTTCCGTACAGGTACTGGCGGAAGTGTTTTGTTGCCCAACTTATTGCAAGCATTTCCTTCTCGGTGGTGGAGTATCGCTGTTCCGCTTTATTGAGGGTTCTAGATGCGTAGGCTACAGGTCGGTCCTTACCGATTGTTCCCTGTGACAAGACGGCACCGAGAGCGAAGTTGCTGGCGTCGGTGGTCAGAACGAATGGTTTGTTGAAGTCCGGGTACTGCAGCACGGGAGCGGTCGTGAGCGCCGTGCGTAATAGATTGAAGGCTTGTTCTTCCTTCTCTGTCCAGACCCAGGTAGCTCCTATTTTCAATAGTTCTGTCAGCGGTTTCGCGGTCTTGCTAAAGTCTTTTATGAATTTTCTGTAATAACCTGCGAGTCCTAAGGAACGTTTAATTGCTTTCGGGTCTTTAGGTCGTGGGAATTCTTTTACGGATTTAATTTTCGCTGGGTTTGGTTGGACACCATTTTCCGATATTACGTGGCCCAGAAACTCCAGTTCTGGCCGGAGAAATTCGCACTTGTCTGGCTGGAGTTTCAGATCTGCTGCACGTAGTTGCTTCAAGACATCAGTCATTTTTTGATTATGTTCCTCGAGTGTGTTGCCATACACAATTATGTCGTCGAGGTAAACGAAGCATGCGTTGCCTATAAGGCCGCGTAACGCATTATTCATCATCCTTTGGAATGTTGCCGGCGCATTCTTCAGGCCAAATGGCATCCTATTGTAATGGTAGTGTCCCGATGGTGTAGAGAATGCTGTTTTCTGTTTGTCTCGCTCGTCCATAGCGATTTGGTGAAAGCCGGAAGCCAAATCGAAGGCAGAAAAATATTTTGCTCTTCCCAGTTGATCTAATATCTCGTCGATGCACGGGAGAGGATAAGCGTCGTGAGCTGATTTCTCGTTCAATTTTCGGAAATCGATGACAATTCTCCATTTCTTTTTTCCCGATGCGTCGGATTTTTTTGGTACAACCCACAGTGGGGCGTTATACGGTGAATCGCTTGGTTCGATAAGCTCCTGCTGTAGCATCTCATTCACCTGACGGTCGATCTCCTCCTTGTGTGCTGGAGGGTACCTGTATTGTTTCACATTTATTGGTAGATCGTCGCTGGTGATGATGCGATGTTTCACCGCCTTTGTGCCGGGTAAAGGGTCTCCAGGTAGCGCGAAGACGTCTGGGAAGGAAGAGATAATGTCCCATACCTGCTCCGCCTGCTCCGGTGGCACGTGCTCGAGCCGTACGTTTTCTTTCAAGTCTTGAATCCGACCAGCGGTGTTGTGGCTCTCAATATTGTAGACGCCTGCTGTAACCGGTGGTGAGTTTCGGTGTTCCTTTGACGATGAATCGGTAATTTCTTCCAACGGGATCCCGCGCAGCAGTGGTATTGTAACCCTCTTGGGCTCTTCCGAGTCGTTTATTACGGGCACTCGGGCTTGATAGTCCTTGGCTTCGAAAACGCAAGGTACGATCGCTTCGGAATTTTCTTCAGCTGTTATAGCTGGTCCGTTTTTTACATCCGTACGAGTTTGGATCCAGAAGATCGTTCTCGCTGGAATTGTTACTTCATCCGGCTCGAAATCGAATCTCTGGTCGTTAAATTTTAGATAGTCCTGTGGGCCGATGCCAATGACAGTTTGGTATTGTTTCATAAATGGGATACCGACGAGTCCGTCTTCCAAAAGGGGGAAATCGTCAGGTATCACGTGAAAAATCTGCTTTTTCCCTTCGAATTCTTGTTGTGTAATGAACAATGATTCATGTTCTTCGTTGCCCATTGTGAACTTGGTGTTCACGTTTCTGTTGACCAATGACTTCTCTGTCAACATCCCTTTTTTCAATAAACTAATGGCTGACCCGGTATCTAATAAAAATCTTCCTGTTCTTCTCGTTCCTCGCATTGGTAATTTGACCACTCGCTTGTCTGATCCAATGGCGTTGATCTTTGGTAGTCCTCCTCTTCCTCCCCCTCCAGGGTCTGCTCTTGTGGCACGTGGTTCACTTTTGGCGGGGGGCGAGGTTGAGGCGTGTCCCTTCGAAAACCCGACTGCTGTGAGGAAGGGTGGCCGCGGTTTTCCGCGTCTCGTACCTTGGTGCGGCAGTCTCGTTCGATGTGTCCAATGCGCTTACAATAGTGGCAGGTCACTGATGACCGTCGTCCTTCCGATGGAGTTGTGGATGGTCTAGAGGCTGGTTGCGTATGACGGCGTGGAGCGGTTGTTGCGTTTCTATCGACGGCGTTCAGATTCCGCGTCATCGTTTCCCTGGTGAAATCATAGGCCTCTGAAGCCTGAGCCTTCGCTATCGCTGATCGAATGTTGCTCGGTTGTTGAGCTCGTACTTCCGAGGATATTTCTCTTCGTAATCCTAACAGGTACTGTTCGAGTCCCTGTTCTCTCTCATATTCAATTATAAACCTGCGCTTATCTTCGTCCGCTGTGGAATTCGCGAGAACCGCTAGCACCTGATTTTGGACTTCCAGAAATCTGTTTGTGAATTTCGAGACGGTTTCATTCCGGCCTTGAAACATGCGAGAGCGTTTGTCGCGGTAGACACTAACCGGTTGCAGGTTCCCGAATAAAATACGAAGACCCTCGTAAAGTTTTTCGTACGTGCTAATATCGTACTCTTGAAGCTCGCGTGCCGCGTCGCCGATAATTCTTTTCGCGATTATTAGACGGCGAAGATAATCTTGCCGTGCAACTTGCTGTCGCACATCCTCGATAGAGCTGATAAATCCCTCGACGCCGAGGTTTTTCCCGTCGAATTCTTTAACAAGCTCTATTGCCTCTTTCGGCGTTATTTCTTCTAAATCTAGGCCGGATGCAACACTTGGGACCCGCGACAATTGTTCTTGCGAATTATTGCCCTGTCCGTTCTGTTGCTCGCCCATCTTGTTTATTACGCCTTTGAGCGTTTGGGTCAGGTTCGTGATCGACATGGAGTCGGTAATCACGGAGTCACTTTCCGAATCGGTCGCGATAATCGGTGGTTCGCGATATTGAGTAAATGGACTATTACTCACCGATGTTTTTCGTGAATCCAGTGTTGACTTCGACGATTCTCGCAGATTCTTCGTGTCGTCGATCGTTCCTATGTTCCCAGCACTTTGAGTTGACTACCCCACACTTAGCACCAATGTGACGTCGCGGGTTTCTAGTTAACGTTTATTTATTTGATTCGAGTAGCCAACTCGGCTACAGAACGCGGTTTTAGGAAGGAAAGACTCGGTTTACACTATGCGAACTGCTTGAACCGTTTATTAAAGTACAAACTGGCAGAGTGACGTTGTCGTACAGAAATTCGGTGACTTACTAACTGACTAGCCTAAGGGAGAGTCGTTCTTATAGGTTTTACCGTGGGAAAGCGTGGTGCGTGGGGAGAGAATTTGGGGGTTGGAGCATTCTGGAAAAGGCAGGTGATGTGGAAGATGCTAGAAGCAGCTGCCTACGATTCTTGGAAGGTTGGTAGATGTGGAGATAAGCGGAGTAGCCTCGCTGGTCAGAGTAACGTAACGTATGGGCTGACTTTTGGGAAATAGAAAATAGGCGTTGTTAGGCTTTCCGGGAAAAGGGCAGGATGCACGTGTAGCCTTTGCGGAGAGGTGCCGCGGCGGGCGCTAGGAAGCGGCTGGCGTCGTAAAATATAAGAGCAAGAGGGAAGAGAGGTACGGACGACAAAAAGGAGAGGCCGGAGCGGTACTATCGTTACAATATATATATATTTATTCATACCTTCTGTACGAGGTGGAGGAGGATGAGGAGAAAGACTCTCCACAGGTTGTATCCTGGTGAATTCATCTACACAGTCCGAACTGTTCCGGATGACGTCTTCGAACGTCACACCCTCAACCTCTCTCTGGGCAAGCTCCTTTTCTTGTTGAGTAGCCCGAGCCTCCCTTGCGGCTATCTCGTTACCCCTCCGAGCTTCTGAAATTATTATTATTATATTTATTTATATTTATTATTATTATTATATTTTTTTAAAGATTTTACCCGATGAAAATTATCAAAATTTGCTCTAAATCTCACTGTTAACGCGCGTTTTAATAAAAGTAACACGTGCATAACTCACCGTAACCTGCGATCTCATCACGAAGAGCTGCAGCATCCCTCGATGAGCACTGCGGTGTCCTCTCGATCGCAGCACAAACGATCTTCAGCGCTTCTAGACGCGCGCTGAATTTTCCGGCGTTGTATAATCTAATAGTCGTTTTCACCGGAAGGTAATTCACCAGACACTTAAAACGACCAATAAGCGCATCATGGCGCATACACTTTAAAGCTCTGTCGCTAGAGCGTTTCAACACATTTATCACGAACGGGAGAGGGTTTTCCTCCAATACTATCCGCACCTCACGAACAATACCGCGGACCACTGCGTCGACCATTTTTCGTTATATTATTCACAAATTCACTAACTAAAAATGCTACGAAGCTGTCGGCTCGAGCGTCTACACGAAAATAATGTATATTTCTGTAAAACTCGCAAACTTATAGTTTTCTACCCCACCCATCTACAATGCTCGCGGAACTGTCACTGCTTAGTTAAGAACTATCCTTTTCTAATTTTTCGGGGCATTCCGAAATACTAGGTAAAAAAACCCTTCGGACTACGTACTATAAAAAAAGTCCTCGAGCGGTGCGAGCCAGCGAGTAACCCTGGTTAAGTGTTTTATCGCAGCTACGCGGCGTCTTAACAGAACCCTCCTGCGTTGTAAAGGCTAGAGCGTCTCATTGTATCCTGTGTCTAGCATTTTACTTTCTTTTCATTTAATTTTCCTCACGGTGAAAGTTTATCCTCGTCTTTCAACGCTTGACCATCGAGTGTCGCGAGTAGCTGTAAATTGTCAGTTTTTTTTCCGCAAGAGTTTGTGTATGACACGCCTGTATTGGGATGCATCAATCTTGGGAAGAGTTATGTCACTTCAGAAAAGGCTAGCCAAACAGTGATTCGTCGCAGGTGGTCTACACAGCCTCCACGACCCAATGCAGCGCGCGCACCCCCACCTCGGACAACAGCATCCTTGAGGCGTGGCTTCACCCCTTCACCCCGGAAAATTGCATCACTTTCTCCGGCTCTAGGCCCTCGCGTGTGTCTTCACCCCCGGAGTCATTACGTCTCCACGCCTTGGACAGTGCACTCTTTCGCTCTCTCTCAAATATCCTCCAAAATCATAGTGAAAAAAACCGGAAAATTGCATCACTTTCTCCGGCTCTAGGCCCTCGCGTGTGCCTTCACCCCCGGAGTCATTACGTCTCCACGCCTTGGACAGTGCACTCTTTCGCTCTCTCTCAAATATCCTCCAAAATCATAGTGAAAAAAAAATGGCAAATTTTACCGACGCTGTAAAGGAATCCAGGAAAAAATTATTGGTGCCGGTCGAATTTTTTCCGTCACCCGTCGTAAAAACTACATCGACGTCCGAGGCGAAGCGAGCTCGCCAAGAAGACAATACGCTTGACCGTATAACGGGCTGGCAAGCGTTAAGCAAGGCAATGTTATTATCCACAACATACAGCCTGAATGCCTCGGGTAGTAAGACGGTCGCTGTGGGACTTGAGCTAGTAAACGGACACGACTTCGAGGTGGCAATAAAATTCTCCGGGCGTCACGCGGCAGACATTTCCCTCAACGCCGTCGAGTGGCATCAGCTTTGCGAGCGGATGACAATTATCACCCCGTGGTTCAAAGCAGAAAAGGGCTCAGACAATGATCGAACCCCGAATATGAACCCGCTTGGTCGACAGAAAATAAGTTTCACGACAGCTTACAAAGAAAAAGCTATTTTATTGGAAATGAAAGAATCCACGAAGAAAAACTTTGGTGTCGAAGAAAAACAGCATCAGGGAAACAAAAGACCTAAGCCTACGTACCCCGTTGGTATTCTCTTCCAAAAGACAACGTACGATGGACTTGTGAGACTGAGTAAATGCATATTTCATAGAATTCGTTTACTTGAAATCGAACTCGATCTCGTGAAAGAGATCAGAGATATTATTGTTGAGAAAGTCAGTTTTGAGGGTGCAGTAAAGGACTGGAATAATGCTACAAGAGAAAAAGTCTCGTCAATAGCGTTCGAATATATCACGGATGGCCGCGCGACTTTAGCCCGTAAAGATGTACGGGTTATCTACGGAGAGGATGAAGAGGCGAGTGACAAACGACGGTTGATCGCCAAAGAATTATTATGTATTCATCATGAATACATTTCCCGTGCGGTGGTGGCTCGTATGAACGAACTGCCTTAGACAACAAGTACCGAAGATTCACATAGGCGTAAAAATTGTATAAACTCAAAATAAATTTACACGTCGATTTAAGAATAAAAATTTGTATACATTAAAATTGTACAACTAGATTTAAGAATAAAAATGCAAACTTTATTGTAAAGATTTTAAACACTATTATTTTTACTTACCTTCCCTCATCCCTTTCATATATTTTCTAAATAAGCTGAAAAAAATAATAAGAACATTTTTCCACGCCGTAATCGAACCCGCGCTCCCAGCGAAAACGGAGCTTGAGTTTAACGCCTTACGCCGCTCGGCCAAGCTAGCTTACGCAAAGCATTCAGCTACATTCGAGAAATACGCTACCCCGCAACAGCGAGAGTCCTGCGCCCCCGCAACAAGCCAGCGGTTGGAAAATCCAACATGGCGCGACTCGTCGCAACGCCGTCACCAGCTGGCCCCGCACACGCTCCAGCCAACTCACCCCCACCACCCCCCACCTCCCCCGCCACCTGACCCAACGTCACCGACGCCGCCGGAGCACGCTGGACAGTACCCCCCCACTCCACACAGCCGCCATCTTGAAAAAATACCTATAGGTACTGACAGTTTTCCTCCCCACCACAGGCGACGGTGGCCATCTTGAAAAAATACCTATAGGTACTGACAGTTTTCCTCCCCACCACAGGCGACGGCGGCCATCTTGAAAAAATACCTATAGGTACTGACAGTTTTCCTCCCCACCACAGGCGACGGCGGCCATCTTGAAAAAATACCTATAGGTACTGACAGTTTTCCTCCCCACCACAGGCGACGGCGGCCATCTTGAAAAAATACTTATAGGTACTGTAGTCTACTGTTGTCGATACTTGGCCGTATGGCCATGTTCAACTGGCAATTGAAAAAGTCGATGTGTAGTCAACCCATCGACATTAAAGGCTGCCAGTCGGATATCAGTCGGTCGCTCCGGTCGGAGCACTCACTACTGCATCTTTATCAAGAACTTGTTTTGCCCATATTCTCAGAGTTTTTATCAGAAAACTTTTTCCCGTTTCTCCCTCTCCACTTATGTACAGTCTTATAATTTTATTTTCAGACTGCAAAGCATTTGCAACTGTATCAAAGATCCGTTTCTGATATGGATTTAATTCTTTAATCATTCCTGAAAGATGATTTGCATCAACCTTATCGCATACATCTTTCAAGTCTTTCATCGCAGCTTCTACCCCGGCGGGAACACATTCCAGAATCTCATTTCCGGAAAGTTCGTTTACTTTCTCGGGACTCTTCAAATGTTTCGCAACCTCTTCTGTGACAAAATCTATGGCTCGTTGAATTTCATTAATTTTTTCGTGATAACGCAAACCTTCTGCGAGTTGTGACTGCAAGGATATAAATGCTTTGGCATACGTATCATTTTTAACTTTCAGTTCATCGAGTTCTCTCCAAGGTTGGAATAATACCAAAATCGAGTAATAATATAATTCCGGTTGAGTTTTGACATTATACATATAATGATTGACAAGACAACCACGCGATCGTTTCGTCAAGTATTTTGATTCGCCCAATCTGTACACTTCATCAATGGTCTTAGGCTTTCGATTCGATACGTCATACCATTTAACAAAATCATACAGATTAAGGGATTCCAATTCCACCGGCCTTTTTGGGTAATACGTATCGACAATGGAATCGTGGAGTATCAATAACCCTTTTGGTGAAAGCTCGAAACGCCCAATGATATTTCGACATTATCTCTCGTTCATTCCAATTAATTTCATGTATATCGGTTTTTAAAGAATCAGCTTTCTTCTCAGCCTCGTCGGCAATGATTTTGAGTGCGTCTATATTATTGCTGTTTAGAGCATTATCTAAATGTCTTAATTTTTTATTGAGATCGATTAAATTATAAACACATCTCTTCAAATTCCGCATCATCGGAAAATGAGGGGCTAGAATTTCAACTGATGAATAGGTCGATAAACATTCTTCCGGGTTCACATAGCAACCATATGAATGACCGAATTTTTCAGGATTAACTTTATTAGAACATTGATGTGCAGTGGATAAAAAATTATCCAACTTGCGCAGTTCACAGTTCATTAATTGTTGACAAAACGCTTTGAACTTATTCACAACATAATCATTATCAGTCTTACAAAAAGATCCACAACCCCATGATTTTGTTGTCTTGTTCTTCCTTTTTATCAAAGGTAAAATGTTCATAGCTCTACCTTGAGCATCCGTTATAATCGGTTGTGATTGTTCGAACTTACGATAGGAAGCGTGTGTATAATAAGCCTCAGATGAAGAATTATGCATCGACTGCCCACATAAAGCTTCGACTTGATCACGTGGATTTGAACAGGAAACATTTGCCGAACGTGTCAAACATATTTCAGCTTTTTTTACTGTTCGCTAGTATGTTTTTAAGTCGAATAAGATAATTTTTCCTGATAGCAAAGCACCATGTGACAATACGCTCGGCTTCTAATCGGCTTTCAAGGGGCGACGATGGTTTGTCTAATTGCGCCCACACAGCCCGATCATACAATTCTTTCGTGTATAGGGTTTGCATCCCTTCCTTCATCCACTTATCCTGTGTAGTTTTGCGAAGCTTTTTTTCTTTTGGACCAGTCAACAGCTTCTGAGTAAATGTACGTTGTCTACTGAGTGGTTTCGATTTGATACGTTTTTCTACATTACAGCTAATAACGCCTCGATCACATTGAACCGAGGAATTAAAACCGTCCGGATCAGTATCAGTAGATGCAGACAATTTTATCATCTTTGCTACAACGCCGTCAATATCGTTACTGTCACCATCATTTATTGAACAAGCAACGGACAGATCTTCGAGATCATGCTTTTTTATTTTGGCTCACTATTGAACCACATAGTCAGCATGGTTACGTTGTCTATTAAACGATTCTTTAGGAGTATCACTTTGAGTATGTTTTTCTCGTTTTTCTGCCATAGACTTAGCTGCGCGTTCAGCAGCTTTACTTTTTCTATTCAACACTTCCTCGGGTGCAACATTTTTGGGACATTTTCCCAAATTGGGTCCTTTATCTAACTTATCTTCAGAAGATAAATATAAACTCAAAGTGGCTATCAAGGACTCTATATCGCGATGAGTATCTAAGGAAATATTCATAAATGATCTCATGCTATTGTCGTTAATCATGTTGTCTTTGCTCGATTTCAGTTCAGAAGAAGCAACATTTTTATTCGATTCCAAAAGATTTGATAACATCAAAGGCACATTATCACGGTCGGCATCAGTAGATATAGACAATTTCATCTGCTTTGCTTCAATGTCGCTAATATCACTTCTGTCATCGTCACTTATAGAACAAGCAACAGACGAATTTTCGAGATTTTGTTCTTTTCTTTTCGCTCTCCATTTAGCCATATAGTCAGCGTGTTTACGTTTTCTATCCAACGCTTGTTCAGGAGTATCTTCTTTTTTTTTTGTTTGCTTTCCATTTAGCGTTTTCTTTGGCATGTGTACTTCTTTTTAACGCCTGTTCAGGAGAATCATTTTGACGCCATTCTTCCCGTTTCTTTGCTATCAACTTAGCTACCCGTTCAGCAGCTTTACGTTTTCTATTCAATATTTGCTCAGGAGTAATATTTTTGCAACTTAGTTTTGGTTCTTTTGCGCTCCTCTTAGTTTTAATTTTAGCAGCTTTTTGTTGTTTATCCAACGTATCTTCAGAGGAAGTCATGTCCTTGTTAGATTTTGATGATAAATTCGAAGTTGCTATCAAGGACGCTATATTGCGATGAATATCTGGGGAAATAAGCACCAATGAATCTCGACTATTGTCACTTATGATGTTATAGATGATGTTAGTATGATGTTAGCTTTGCTTAATTTCCTTTGTCGAGACAATTTTTTCAACTCCAATTCAGACGATCTTACATTCGTATTGGATTTCGAAAGTTTTGATATCGTCAAAGGCGCAATATCGCTATCGGATTCTGGAAGATCGTTCACTTCCAATGGTCGTGCACTCTTACCAATTGCGGTCTCTAAACACTTGTTAGAATTTTCAATTTTTGATCTATCAGTCTTTCATTTTTTTTTAATTACCGAATTTTCTTTTTTTGGAACCTTTACCCGCTTTTTCTGTAACTTCGGTCGGCTTGTCACTATTTTATCGTAGCAACTCGGAAGATAATCGGCAAAAGTGACCCGCTTATTTCCGACGGGTTCATTATATTTTTTTTTGCAAGCATTATCTGTTGACAATAGTCCGGTGTTTGCACAACAATGCTCTGAAATTCTGTTCTTCGCCATTCGTCTTTCCTCAATTTCCCGTTCGGCTGCTAACACAGAAGCACGCCAACATTCTTTTATGGCAGCCAGAGAAGCAATAACTGTGGGTTCGATTGGGTTGCACGAAAATTGTTCGATTATCCCCGATTCGAAAATCTTCAACAAATGAAGACGCATTGCTGGTTGATAGTATCTTACATTCTCTGGTTTTACTCCGAAGAGTATTGCCGTCGCGAAAGCAATCGAATACACGCCACAATCGTCACAATTCGGCTGGTTATCTACTAACGGAAACAAGACAGAGTCTCGATGTCCGAAGTCGTAGTACGGGTACAACGCCCGCAAGAACAGTAGATGATGTGTATGCAGCTTTTTCCGATTAAGAGAATCATACACACATAATCTGTTTCCATCGTAATAGCTGCAGACCCAGTGACCACCGGTGATCGCCAGCTGGCGGCCATTGGCATCTTTTGGGTGTAAATCGTTGCAGCTGAACAGTATCTGTATATGTTTTTCTTTTGGTGGTACAGGCGTTATCAACTCAGGGTGAAATATAAGAAACTGGGCCCGTGGCGTAAATGCTGAACACGTGCTCAATAGTTTTCCAAATTCATCGATATGATCGTCATTGAGCCATTGTTTTGTCTCAATGATAAGTTGCTGACGAATTTTCTCAGAATACTCGTTAAGAGGATACATCTTTTGGCATAGTTGAAACGGAACTGGTTTTTTTTTTAAATAACCTCTTAGTATTATAGCTAACTAACAGCTATAGCTATAGCTATAGCTAATAGTATTATAGCTGGTAAAGCGCTTTTAGCAACTTATGCGCTTAAACCCAGACAGAAAAATGACTGCACGGCAACGGAACGGTGGCGGTACCAACGGTACGATACTCGTTTCACTGCACGTTTTTCTATCTGGGAAGCAGCAATATGTTTAGGACTTGGAGCAGGACTTGGGGCAGCCCTTGGTGTAGCGCCTAAGGCAGCCAAGAAAAACGAAGAAAGAAAAGAAAAAAAAAGTCGAAGAAGAAAAATAAATAAACTCGGTGTACTCGTGAACGTTTATCACAAATAAAGGAATCTGGAAAGAAGGGAAAAAATCATACCCGTAAGAGACAGATCTTACCAACTTCTAAAATCTGAAATGTTAAACAGTATCGGATGAATGACATGAGCAGCAGGATGGCTGAAAAAAAAATTGAAAATTGAAATTTTCACAACGCTTCACAACGCTTCAAATCCAACAAGGTAAAATATAATATATTTAAATAGATATCTTTTTAATCATAAATTAATAAATTGTTTTTTATTGTTGCTGGTCCGGGGGGAAAAATAGTTAATAATATATATTCTGTTAAGAAAAAAAAATTGTTATTAATAATAAATAAATAATGAATAAATTTAACCCATTCTAAGTATTTTTTTTGTAGTAATATTATAGTTTACGATCTAAGTATAATAAAGTAAACGATAACTCTAAGTATAAAATAAATAAGGACATGTGGCACAGACTCAGTCGGTAACAAATCGACTTCCCTATTTTCTCCAAAACCATTGATACGACGAGCAAAAGCAAATTAGGTTTTCATACTTATACCTATTGAACCTATTGATATTGACTACAAAAACTTGATTCGATTATGGTCGAAGCATCAACCATCACGGAGAAAATAGGGAAAGTGATTTGTTACCATCGGAGCATCGTTACGTGCGAGTCACATACCCTTAAGGAGAAATTAAGGGGGGATTGTCTTTTTTTTTCGCAAAATTTACCGCTTTTTGGGAATTTTTTTGTGAAGAAAGTATACAACGGAAAACTTGTGAAACTTGGCATATAGTTTTATTGATCTGTTTACTACATACAAAAAAATGTTTAAACAATTTCATCAAAAAATCCGCCTCCCACCCCCCTCGACGCGCGATGGTCCTTTTTTGATGGTGTGCACGATTACAGCCTTTACGTTCATTCTGCAACAAAAACCCAAAAGCATTTTACTTTAGACACATATAGCTATCGTTTGATGAAGGGAATCAAATTTTTTTAAAAATTGACGATTTGGTGACGTTTTGAACTTGAAGTATCGATTTTTCGAAAAAAAATGATCGATTTTTTGTTATAAATAAAAAACTATTAAACGTATTGCTTTTTTCCTTCATCAAACGATAAAAGGATGTCAGCTGAGCATTCTGTCCAAATTTGAAGGCAATCGGTTGAATAGTTTTTGAGAAATCGTGCACACCAGTTGTGAAAAAGCTGTTTCGAGAAAAACGCGCTTAAAGTTGTGAGTACAGTTTATGGGACATATCGAGTACTTACAGTATTTTTAATCTAATCTGCTATGCCAGGGCCATACAGGATGCCTTCCTCGGCTTCGAACAACTCATTCAGTGAAGCAGTTTCGCTTCTGCGTTTTGTTCGAGCCTCTTTCGTTGCTTCGAGGCTACGTCTCGTTGACCTCTCTATCCGCTGCTTATCTCGCGCATCGACGAATATTGATGCTTGCTGGCCAACGACGAATATTGATGCTTGCTGGCTAACGACGAATATTGATGCTTGCTGGTACACGACACTTGCACTCCACAACTATTTTAAAACCCAAGCCGCGAGAACTGGATTCGCCAAATTTGATCGGTCCTTTGCATTCCTGACATATTACGAGTTGCGAGATTGCAGAGAAAACCGATAGAAACGCGATAATGCGATATCCATGACCCGGGTCCGTAATTATTTCTCTGTCTTCCGCTGTTGACAGTTTCTGGGCCGACGTACTTGCAAGCGTTGTTTCCGTTCCTCGGGTGTGAATATTCCCAACAAATTTCCTTTTTTTCGGTCTGGCAGCACGACTATGGGTCTCACTTCCCTGTTTTCGATCCATGATATATACGTCTTTTACCAGTAAACTCTCGTTCGAGACTGAACGACTCTCCTCCAAATATTTCGATCTCGCACGACCGTTAGGACTCGTCCTTCATGCCTATTGTATGCTGTCCCGTTATACTTATGGTCCGCCGAGCAACAGATTCGGGCAGCTGCCGGGCGCGCCGACCCCTGCCGTGCGACAACGAGCGCGCGGCCACCGCGAGTCGACACGCAGGTATAAAATCGCTTATAACTTTGCCATTTTTGAGAATTTTAATTTGACATTTTGCACACATATTTTCAACACTTTGAACAATATGAAACAGCGGTCAGCGAAAAATCGATTTTTTGTCGAAAAAAAAGAAAATCCCCCCTTAAGAAAACCGAATATTATAGTTTGCGAAAGTGCGTGATCGTGCCCTACACTTCATTCCTTTTGACGTATGCAAGAAGAACGAAAAACGATTTATCGGGCTTAGTTTCTTTTTGTTTGTTTTTTCGGGTTTCCTATCCAATTCAACCCTTCATTTTCACATTATTATTTAAAAAAAAAACAAAGGTATAATTCATCAACTAGTATATTTTCCTGTAAACAGAAAAAAAAAACTATGTAAAAATGATAGATAATACAGTCTATGATACATCTTTTGCAAGCCATAATCCATCCAGCCTTTTCACTATAGAAAATATTACAATTGTCGCGACTGCAATGCAATGAACTCAGAGGATACCCGACGATTTTTTTAGCAGTTTTTTTCACGCCGCTGGTCACTGGTTTTTTTCGGTGTGTTGCGGCTTTCGATCGTTTCAACCGTCGTGCCTTTCGTTGATGATTTTTTGCCGAATATATTGTTGACATCATCGTCGTTACTGTCGGCGGTGAACATCGAACCGGTGGCTAGAGATTTGCCGATAATTTTTTTCATTACAAATATCGGTGCAAATATATTCTCCTCGCCGCTCGACTGATCGCCAAAGATGTCCTTGAGCTTAGCGTCTTTGACGACCGGAAAGAACCGATCTTCGTCAGCCTCAGTAGAACTCTTCTCAGGTTCTGATGAGAATTTTTTGTCGAGAGCATCAACGAAGAAATCGTCGTCGGCGTCCTCGCCGAATATGGCGCCGCGACTCGGCGACGCTCGACCGGAAGTCTCACTACTCTTGCTCACGATCGTGTCCTCGATAAGTTCGATTTTTTTCTCTCGTTGCTTTGGCACGCGCAACAGAGCCGAAAAGATCGCTAGCATCGTTCTCGTCGGTGTCGATGTCGTCGAACAAGCTGTTGTTCGTAGAGGCGGTAGTCGATTTTTTCGAAGCTTTGGCGAGCGTTCCGGAAAACAAATCACCACTGGAATCATCGGCAAAGAGATCGAGCGTTGTTTTTTTCGACGCCGCTTTAGCTTCTTCGGCAGATTTTTTCGCTAGACAAGTGAACAGACTATCGTCCTCTTTGAACAAAAGATTTTGACCTTTTTCCGGTGACGGTGTTTTCGTCACGAAAGCGAACAACTGACTGGGGTCTTTCAGGGGATCGTGACTACTGTCCCGCAGAGGATCCATGGGTTTTATATTATCGCTATCGTTCAATTTTGACTTTCCCTCACTCCCTCCAATAATGGCCTCTCGACTGTTTTTCTCTTTTTCCGTTTCTTTCAAGGCTTTCTCATTTTTCGTAGACTTCGACTCTCTGTCTACGGTGAGGGTATTTTCGGATGTGTCGAATTCACCGCGATGGTCTTTCGATCGTTCCTTGGACCGTGTGCGCTTCGACCCGAGTAGCCCGTCGATCGATCGGCAACAGAATCGGTGCTATGCCGAAAAGTGTATCTTCCTTCGGAGGGTCCTCGGGCAAATCGGGCGGCACGTCGAATAGATCCTCCTCGTCTGTCGATGGTGACAACAACGTGTTTTTGTTGATACTCATCGAGCTGCCTTTACTGAAGCTGAGTTCTGATCTATCATCGGGAGCTAATGAAGAACTCGACTCTGCGGGCTTATTGGTCGAGCGACTGTCGGCATCGCCGTCCGATACCGTGAGACGATGGGAACTGATGTTTTCCTTTGGACTGTCGATAGAGTTGGTTATCCGAGATGCTGGTAAATGTATTATCCGATGGATCCAATTCCACGGCTTCAGGTCTTGTGTCGATCGCGTCGAAATCGATACGTGTCTACTCTGAGGTCGCCTCTTCGCCTCGATTCTCGCTCGACTCTGTAAAAAATAAAAGTCATTTTTTAAAAATATATTCGCATATTAAAAATATAATGGAAACTTTTAATAACGCGTCTCGAGAGGTATCGTTGTTGGTCAGGGTCAGGGAGGGTGTAAGGCTGATGACCCGTAAAACCGAGATCTCCATGGTCCTCTTTTTCCGTGCAAATTACGCCTTTCATAGCTGGCTTTAGCGTATCACTAGGGTGGGAAATGACTATTTGACTACTTTAAATTTTGTTCAATATCCCGCTTTAGGGGCATGATTCTTGGTACTTTTCCTTCCGGATGAACATTTTTTGTGCGTATGGAACTCGGTATTGTCTATAGCACAAATGTCTTGTACTTGTTATTTTCCGACGATCAATGTATCGTAGCTCTCCATCTACTATGGACGATTATATTTTGGACGACATAAAGGACATTCAGCAGACTGTTTATCGATCACGATAAATGAATTACCTTGAGTAACTCGTTGAGATTCATCACCGGTCTCGTAAACCGTAAGCCTAACGCGAATATATCAGCGTTGTTGAGATGTGAAAAACCGTTGGCAGATACTTGCAGTCACCCTCCTCGGCTTGTAAATGTCAAACACACCGCTGAGGGTCACGTTTCGGGGTTGGGATGAATGAATCATCAGCTAGAATCGACGCAAATGTTTAATGTTAAAGAGGTCTTATACATTTACGCAATTAAAAATGTTAAACCTTACCTTGAGTAACTCGTTGAGATGAGATCGCAACTGTATTTGGCAAGGAATTCTTTGAGATAACCGGTCCATAATATTGTGCCATTCGGGACCATTTTTTAATAATGGACCTCCACCACCGGCTTCGTAAACCGTAATCGGAGGGTCACAAGTTCCAACGAGGCGTACGGACTCCCTTTGCCTCTTACGCTAGCCTGCGACGAGACGTATCGGTTGGTATGGCGATACAATGATGAAATTAGCCGGTGGTGAGCCTGCCGCTGAATCCCAAAGTTCGAGCTCGACCAAACAGTCTCATCTTGCTGGCTCTCGCACACGGACTGAGCTTGTCAGGTCGAATTGCCAGCGTGTCGCACTTCCTTCTCTGATGGGGTTCCCGTATCGATATAAAAATCCTGAAGAGAAAAAAAAATTATGGTTTGCAAATAAAAAATATAATGTAAATAAATGTAAACATAATGTAAATATAATTACCCATTGATTCATGAGGCTTTACTTGGATCGTAGCCTTTGAGGTTAGGGCAACATCGATCAAACGATACTTATTGATCTCAGCATCGATCGAACGATGCTTATTGACAGTGGGTGCGTTGGGAAGCTTGGGTCCGAATTGTATAATAAAAGTTACATTATCATTTTAAGCCGATCCTTCGTTTCCAAGTTATCGATAAAACCAGATGCGGAAATATCGTGTGAACTCACCTCACACCCGTATTTCAGGTTCGCCGCATCATATCTCGCGAACCATTGGACGATTATTCTCGTAATTAGGCCCATTGGAAAGCTTGGGTCCGAATTATATCATAAGAGTGTCCTCGAATTTTCGATGCGGTGTTGCGTTGCCGAGATCGAGACGACCGAAAATTTCGCGTGATTCACGCAAAATCGAAAAAATTTGGATCGATTGCTGATCACGATCATCGTACACGAGAAACTACCAAACGAATCGGTTCGCAATTAAGCGAACCGGGGAATGCTTGGATAGGCATTCTATAGTAAAAACCTTATCATCATTTCGATCCGATGATTTATTTGTGAGGTAACGTAGTGCCAATATTTACTTCCGGCATATTGGAATAAAACTACTTGGCAGCGTCTTTCGCTTATAAATCTTTTTTTTTTTTTAACTTGGCGTCGAGACGCTACCGCGTCTCTTGTAAAAATGGTGAAGAGAGTGTTAAAATTTGAGACGTATGTACCATTGGAATCGAAGGACTTGGATGGATTACTAAAAAGTCATCATCGGACTTTTGCACCAAAGTTGACTCGTTGGATACTGTCGTTTTGTCGCTTTCGAACATTTCCACGACTTCTTCTACGGAGAAATTGACCTGATGTGTTGTCTCCTTTAGGATGTAATAAATAGAGATATACCGGCAATTAAAGCAGCTTTTTACGAAAATAGATTGTCAAATGATAACACAATATTTTTTACGTCGTTATCATGTTGCGAATCACTTCTCTTTTCTCTCTCCTTTTTTTTTCTCGTTCGCTGTGCAATCCGAGGGCGATGCATTGGCCTGGTCCTGCGGGATTAATCGAATTAAGAACAATTGTAAATATACTATCTTAAGTATATATTTGTGATAATGACAAATGGGTTAAGCTAATGTACAAGGTACCTCGTTCGTTGCGTCCGGCTCCATGCCGGTATTATTTTCATTTCGATGCGGGTTAAGAGCGACATTTTGAGTGGAACAGTGCCTCGGTCGTTCTTTCCGTTTTGGCGTGACGAGCTGAAATAATAATATTTACGAGGCTTGGATATATTATGAATAATATAAGGATTTATACTAGATATTTATAGAAGGTGAAGAGTGTTAAACTTTGAGACGTATATACCATTCGGTTCGAAGGATTTATACTGGTTGATATAAAATTATCATTGGACTGTTGTAACGATATTGACTCGGAGACCGTCACCGTCAGTGTTTTATTCGTATCGTCGACACTTTCATCATTGTCCTTATACAGTTCAATGGTCGGTGGCGATTGTATCTCGTTGTGGACCTCGGTACCGCTCTTTAACGTCGATGGAAGATCATTCAAAATTATCATTTCTGAAGGTGGGATCATCATCGTAATGTTTTCAATTTCTCGATTATCTTCAAGTGTTGCCAACACTTCGTTTTCAAGAGGTTGAAGTAGCATTGGTGCGTCGATATTCTTAGCCGATATTACGTAGTTATCGTCGGAATCTTCGTCGCTGGAATACCGGATCGGTGACGATGGTACGCTGCCACCTAGTGCAGAATAACTTTCATCTGCAGAAGTTGCTTCGTCACTCGATGTATTGGATGAAGAACTTTCAACCGCATCAATATGGCTCGATTTCTCCGCGGCCGGGCCATCGAGAACGGATTTCGATGTGACAAATGCTTTCGTCCTACGATCGATTTTTGTTGATGCTTTGACAATTGCAGCATTCTTCCGTACCTATATAATAGATGAAACATTTTCAGCATTCATTGGTGGTGCGGTGAGAAAATGTTTTCCCTTTGGATACGTACTCTATCGGCTTTGCTGACTTTTCGTAACTCGATTGTTGGATCGCATTTTTTCGGCGCTGGAGAAGCTTTCAGCACCGCTGTCGGCGTATATTTGTTTTGTTTTGGTACCGGGTCTCTTCTGCCTCGACCCAATACGGGATTGTTAATATATGCCTCCCCTTCTTCGTACGAATCGGAAAACGGCAAGAAATCAATGTTAATAAAAAAAAAAGAGCGTCACATAGTTACAATAGAATAACAGAGTTACAATAGAATAGAATAATACGTGCATTTTTTGGGCTAGAAAATAAAGTTACGTAGGTAAGGAATATTTTCGAATTTATGAAAATCGGATTAACAAATTTGAGAAGTGAAGATTGAATTCATCATGATTATCATGAAACTGTTTAACATTGCTAGAAGAAAGAACTTCCCGGTACTTATAAAGTCTGTTTAATACGTGCTAAAAAATTAAATACATAATCGGGGTGCCAGTGCTCTTGTATGCCACGATACTATTTTTGGGATGCCAATTATGTTTCAATTTTTGTTTTTTGTCGTTTTATGAAAAAATGTTGCTTTTTATTTTTTAAAAGCTGGACACGAAGTAGTTGCTACTGACGTTTTGCAACTCGTGACTTTCTCATCCCAGTTGTTGATGGTGTGAAGTTAGTATTTTGTAAATATGTATAACTTTGCGAAAATCTATTCGTGAACTTAATTCAAGTATTTTAATATTTTTTCTTCTTTTTTGGTAGTTTTTAAAAATGTTTTCGACGTTTTTTTCTTCTTTTTTTTAAATGTGTTTTTCTTCACATCACAGGTAAACTATTAGAAAATATGTATGAAAAACTTGGCATTTCAATACCAAAGTCACATTTTATATGCAGACTCTGCGTACCAAGTTTCGCAGTTATTACTCATGTTGTAGAGAATTATTGTATCTACGTCAGAAAAATTGATACGTACAGACAGACGGAATGGAAAAATTCCAAAATAGAGATATTTTTACTGAAAAAAAAAACTTTTTTGGTCATGGAAATGCATACATTGAGTCTCAAATATCATTACAAAAGTGAGAGAACTGTTTCTTTTTCACTTTGTCATGTTGAAAACACTTATTTTGTCCATAAATTCGACGTTACTTTTACTGATGATTACAATACTTTCTTTTTTTCCATGGGATGAGAAAGTAAAAAAAATTAACGTAATACTAAATACGATTAAAAGTTTGGCTTATGTGATTTGACTTATTCATTTAAATAACATATTTCGTTACATAATTTTTTGAAACAATTATCAATACATGGTGTACCTTTTTTTATTTTCTATTTTTGGGTTTTAATATATGCGACAATGATATAGAGTACTCACCATCTAATTTCAGAACCCCTCGGATTCTGGTGTACTGAGGTTTTCTGACGCTATCCTTCGTTTCGATACGTACAGTCGCCCGACTGCACAGTGTTTTCGCGAGCTGGCTTTTTATCCACTCACTCGTACATTCGATCAGCTGCCTGCTACTGTTGTTTTACCTACTTTTGTTGCCGCGTGTCCAAATATCCCGAAAGATCGCGGAAACCTTGACAACTTTTTTGGTATCTGCGTCGTCCATTATTAAGCAGTATCGTCCTGCCTCATTTTTATATCTCGTCATTATGTATCTGAAACACGAGAATTTTTGTTAAATACGCTTCAATACATGCTTGAAAGGCTCACTGTACACTACAGTGCATTAGTGTACTCCCGTCGTAGTTCAACTGGATAAATTTGATTAACGTCCATCACACATAGAATACAATAATTTGATATAAGATTAAGATAAGATCCTTTGTAGCTCGCTTGCTTTTTTTCAAGTTAATTGATTACAACAATTTTACAATTTGTTACATAAGTAAAATTGTTGTCAAAGATTTTTCAGATGCGAATACGAATTTACTGAGTATGTAGTTGTCGCTCGCTAGGTGTCGAACGAATCTCGTCACAACAATCGTATGAAGCGAATAACACACGGCAACAGGTGTCCACGGACGGAACAAAGACTCTCGGATTGCTGTTTATCTTATTTTATAAAACAGCGTAGCCAACAATTTTTATTTGAAAATGGGCACTTACAATCTCGGATGTCCTCGATGTGTCTCCTTTTCGTTGGTGAGTAGCTCGCAATTGGAATGTTTTTGTATCGCACTATCTATGCCATGTGCGATTTCTAATCGCACATGGCCAAGGAGCATGTGTTGCGCCGGCACACAATGGAATAAAATGGCCGTCACAACGAACCGGCGGGAACTTGCTCCCTTTTGCCACGAATTCCTCCCTTCGCAGTGTTGCCAATTGCGTATGGTATATCAACCAATCGTAAAGTAATATCGCCTTAACATAAATTCCTGATTGGCTGACGTAATTCTTTTGGCGAAAACGCACGACGAACGTTTGTGCGAAAACTACGTCATTATTTTCACTGCAGAAAAAAAAGAAAATCACGCCGTCCTTCGTTTAATCGCGCATTGAGAGTTCTAAAGTACAGTGTTATTGACGGCGAGGGATCGTTCGGTACGTGGTGAGTTCTTATCAGGTATACCAATGTATGCCTAACAATGGTCATTCACCTCCGAAAATTAATTAACAAACAATCTTGAAAAAACCTTTAAAAAGCTAACCTAACGGAATCTACTTTTTCACACGACGTTATGTCAAGTTTCAAGGATTCTCCGTAGTGACTTATTTATTCAAAGCCAGCGACACGATCTTTCAAGATTTGGTACTTGGACATATTCTATAGACTGGGCTACGTAAAGTCTCCCATCAAGGAGTTTCCACAGCGACTTCGTGTGAAGCGAGCGACGAAAGATTTTTGTACTTGGTGAGTTCTTGTTATGTGTACAAATATATATATATATATATATATATATATATATATATATATATATATATATATGTCCAACAATTGGCTTAACCGATAAAAAATCTGAAATTAATAAACAAAAACATAACAGGAAATAATGTTTTCACAGACTGGTATTGCATCTCTCGTAAAGGAACAGACGAATCTCCTCCCAAGAGCTCTTTACAGCAAATTTCTTCAAAGCGAGCAATGAAGGATCGTTCAGTACTCGGTGAGTTCTTCCAAGCAACAAGTAAATAATGTAAATTAAAAAAATTCAATATGGAATTTAAACTGGCCGTCACCGGCTAGTCTTTCATCACGATCGCGACTTATGCGCTCTCGTCTCGACGATGATATTCTGTGAATTAAGTTACGGCTGTACGTAATCTGTACGCATGATTAATGTTATTATTATTAATATTACTTGTATTAATATGTAATAATTAGGTTACTTTATGTCGTTACCGCTGGACCGACACTATAAAAATCATGTCTTTTTGCCGTTGTTCGTTTCAAATGCAGTGTTGTACACGGCAGCTCTACGGGTGACATACAGGTGCCCAAAACCGATTCGTGTCCAATAAGCAACACGAACCTATGTAACATCTCCAGCACACTTTGAGACCTAAATCATTTGCAAAAAACCAGCGAAATGTCCCATGGCCAAAATTACCGAAAAGCAAAAACATCCACGAGAAACTCATCCGGCGCGTAACGATATATTTAGAACAACAGTCTTCGTACAATTACGAACTTTCTCTTTCGTGTAATTCTTCATTTACAAATTAGCCAAAACGCGTCTTTGAAGAATGAAGAAAATTCGCACCACGACCACGGCTGAAGCTACCCTGTTGCGAAATCGTTCGGCCGCGTTAGTCACCCAATCACTCAACACACTGCACGGCGATTGGACGATTCTGAACTTGCTGCAAGGCGATTGGTGGACTTCATTGCCGATTTATGTGAAATATGAAAACAGAATTTTGCATGGAACACATTCAGGTGTCGTCGTGATGTGAATTTTCTTCATTCTTTAAATACGCGTTCCGGCTGATTTGTAAATGAAAAATAACAGGAAAAGGAAAGTTCGTGATTGTATGAAGAAGACTGCTGCTCTAAATATTTTGTTACGCGCCGGTCGAGTTTCTCGTGGATGTATTATTGTGCAGTAATTTTGACCACGGGACATTTCACTGGTTTTCCGAAATGATTTAGGTCTCAAAGTGTGCTGGAGATGTTGCATAGGCTCATGTTGCTTATTGGACACGTATCGGTTTCGAGCACCTGTATGTCACCCAGCTCCACATGTATATTTTGTTTTATCGTTGAACGAACAACCCTTCACCGCGTAGTGGCCGAAAGCATCCAATTGTTCGTATAAAAATTTAGATGCAAACGATGTTAAATAGTCAACTTAAATAAGAGATTTCGAAAGTAAGCAACCGAATACTATAACATGTTACTAGATATGTCGCGGCTAGTTTTAGCCTCGTAAATTAAATTTGATTTATATTCTAAAATAAAATTATTGACAATGGTGCCAAACATATTCGTTTATAAAATGCACCGATAGCACCAGGATGTATTCGGAAAAACTATAATTGATTCTCAAAACAGTTGAAACTTTGGTTAAAATATTTTCTCGAGCTCATGTTAGGTTATATTGCATATTATTTTACATAGTTTATATACATATTAGCTCAATAGCAATATTTCCCTACGTTCATCTGATTGGTTACAAAAAAAATTTTCGGTTTAGGTACCAAATGCAGCATGGATGATATATCTGCTGACGAATCGGCAATGCCGTCACAGCCAACTGCCAAAAGAAAAGCCCCGTCAACGAGCCGTACATCGATGTACAAACGGACAAAGAAGGAATACGATAATTATGGAAAATGCTTCCCTAAAGACGTTTCTTTCGAAAATATGCCCATACCTCCAGAAATACTGAATGTAAGTACAATGAAAAGTCTGTCGCAATATAAAAAGAATGTTTTGTTCACGTTGCCTTAAAACCAGAGCTGAACTGTACTTCAAGTACACGGCAATTTTTTATGTCCTTGAAGTACTCTTAATATACTTAAAGCACTTCTACAAAAAATTCCAACGGCCATGCCATACACGAAACGTGCGGTAAAAAAACCTCCAGTATTGTGTTAAATAAAAAAGTTGAAAGTTGAAAGTTGAAATTTTTATATCACTTTCTCATAATGGTCCTTTATTCGGAAAGCTCCTTCTATGAGAAAGCATTTACTATATTTTTGGCTTCCTCATAGAGGAAGCTTTCCGAATAAAGGACCATTATGAGAAAGTGATATAAAAATTTCAAATTTCAACTTTCAACTTTCAGCTTTTATGACAAGCGATGTAAACATTTCAATTTTCAGCTTTTATGAGGAAGCTATATGAAAATGTCAATTTTCAACTTTTTTGCCCACTTCAATATCGTATTTAACTTTTAGTCAAAACTGGCGGCTGACTCAGGTTTAGCCCCAAAAATACACTAACCTTAAACTTTTGGTCAAAACGGATGTAGGATCTGTGCTCGGCGCGAAAAATACATGCAATTATGTGTTCCAAATTTGTTTTTTCAAGCTTTCAATTTTTACTCGAAAAGTTAAAATGACATCGCTTAATCTAATTATTTTTACTCCGTCATATCCATCCTGTTGTGTATTTATTGTCTTAAAACACGATAGACCCCTGAATTTTTCCGCGATACTATCGGAAAGCAAAGAAATCGCTGTTTAAAAATACCGAAAAACACTAATTTTTGCAATTTTGACTATAAAAATGCCCGATAAACTTTTTCGCTAGTTGTCGCCCCAGGACTGTAATTCCATGTATTTTTTCATGCTGATCACGAATTTGACACTTTTTTTTATTCATAGATGAACATTTAATGTGGAAAAATGCGTCTTGGAAAAAAAAAAATTGCATAAAAATCGAAAAATTCAAAATGTCATAAAATTTGAAAGGTTCGATCGATTCTTTTGAAATTTTAACGGGATCATTGGGTTATCATATTCCATCTATATACGCCTTTTTAGCCCGATAGCTAAAAAATTGCGAGCGCTAGAGCGCGAACAGACATTTTTGAAGAAATTAAAAATGGCTTACAAAAAAAAAAAAAACTGAACATTTTTTAATGAAATTTTGACCAAACATTGACTACTGATCATACATGATGTGTGCCAAATTTCAGTTTGATCGGTTGAGGCGTGCTCGAGTTGTAGCGGTTTGAATTTTGTACGTCCATTTCACAGACACGCAGCCACACGCAGGCGCACGCGGGCGCACGCGGGCGCACGCGGGCGCACGCGGGCGCACGCGGACGCACGCGGACGCACGCGGACGCACGCAGACGCACGCAGACGCACGCGCGCGCACACACACACACACACACACACACACACACACACACACACATCCGGACATTTTTCTAAATGTGATTTTTCGACGTTTTAGAACATTCTGAACAGGTTTTCATTAAAATCATGAATTTTTTTTTTTACCAAAACAGAGCTTCCTCTATGAGGAAGCAAAAAACATTTTTTTTTCCTCTCATTTGAAACAAACCCCTGTAATTCACTTTCAATCCCACAAAATATATTTCATCTCAAATATAAAAAAAAAATTGGGGATAACTTTGTACTGCAGAATAAAAAATTAGAGAAAATTCAACCATACAGAAGGTGTTAAGAAGATTAAGTTTCCATAATTATTATTGAAAACGTTATTAATAACTTATTATAAGTTATTAAACATTAGCAATATTAACAGAAATTTTTTAATTTTCCAATTTTTTTTCGATTTTCCAAAATTGGGAAAAATTCCCAGAAAAATCATAAGTATTCAAAACAATTAGCAAAGAAATTTCAGCAGAAGAAAAAGTTGAGTTACCGGGTAATATGTTAAGCAATGATTTTTTTACTAATTTATTAATAACTTTTGGAATTATCATTATGGAAAATGAATCTTCTTGGCACGTTCCGTATGGTACATTTTTTCCGATTTTTATTAAATTGGGAAGTATTCGAAATCCGCTCTGAATTTCACGTAAATCTCATTATCTGGTAATAGGCAGCGATACACCCTTCTTAAGTGATTTCACTGCTACGATTGTACTTCTACGTACTTGAAGTAATTTCTTCAGGTCTGGTTCAAAAAGGATAAATAGTCATAAACTCTCGTATTAGATCCACGAGAATTCTCAACGAAAACTACCAGCCGACAATAATGAAAGGACTAAGAGTTACCGGTGGCAACGTCGGCTATCCCAGTTTTCTCCTCCCCGTAGCTTGACAGGTTAGTCAGGTAACCCGGCCGAACTAACCCGGAAGCGAGTACCCGTGGGCTGGTGGGGACACCATAGACCACGCAGCTCTCGTGGGAGCAAAGGTTATGGCCGAGTTCCCGATCTGAGATTGGCACTTACAGAACGAGTTCCAAGTTTGGAAATTTAGAGTACGATCCGTCACGAAGATGACACCGGAAAAAGGCCCGGAGGAATTGGCAACTATTATTCAACTGAAGAAAAAAATTACTGCGCCTTACTATTTGAAGTCAAATTATCGATTGGTAACGAGTCCAGGTCAAAAGAAAAGTAGAATTAATTTAAAGTTGTTTTTGTTTCGCACTAGAAAATCATTAGGACGAGGGTTTACGTTTGTCTCACCCTCGATTTGAATCAATCGCCGCTCCGAAAATTTCTCTCGACTACGAATCATTTCTTTCTTTTCGTATCACATTTTCTACCATTATTAATAAATTATAATTTTTATCTTTCAACCGGCCGCCTATAAATAATGTCTCGCTCGTTCTGAACCCAACGTCCACAAGTCCCCTAGCAGACAACCCTGGGCCTAAAAGTGGAACGTTATAGGGATTGATTGCACGAACATTTTCGGGGTCGTACGCGGTGGCTGGCAAAGAGTATGGAAAAGTGTATGGGATGAATGTGGGAACTTAACAAAGCCCATAGTCAGATTATACTTCACCCATATTCGTTCCCATACCATTCCCCATATTCAACCCATACTCAATTTAATACCCTTTCCAATAGGACTTTTTTCTACGCGGGCAGTGGACGCTCCTCTATATGCTTTGCCTCGTTTAAGCGTCGGCAATCTGCGACGAGCCTTGGATTTCCATTTTTTTCCGTACAATCATGACGGGACTAGCATACGGTGATCGAAACTCTCTAACAATGCTGTGATTATTCCAGTCCGCCAAAATTTTCTTTATCGTTTCGCGATCTGCACTCGAGACTTTATACGTATTACTTCTGAACAGCCCGCTTCCATAAGGTCCGCAAGTCCCGCTTCTACGAGATTAAACGCAAACGTGACCTGGTATTCGTTAAACAATTCGAGGAAACCTCTTCGCTGTGTCCGATTCGATATTCACCTCCTCTATCGTGATCGTTTTCTTCAATACGCTCCCTTGAGCCTCGTTTGTACCCACTAGGTCTCCCCGACCGACAATACTTCCTTCTCGTGTTGCCGTTCGTTCCGTTTTAGCGTTGATGATTGGCACTTCAGTTTACCATCTGTACGTACAACAAACCTTCCACCAAAATCTCAACAGCCGTGACCGTAACACCTCGACGGCCCTGATCAAGAATTCGGGAAAATGAGCTCGATAAATACCGAGCGTCTCGTTCAGCGCTCGTCTCTCACACACACACACTCTCATACTCGGGAAAACTTAGAATAAAGTACGCGACAAATACTGACACAGATATAACACACATCCGATCGCAATACGGGACGATCCTCGTTACCACGGTCGGCTCAAGGTTGTTCAAATTATTAAAACGCTTTCTCAAATAAATCATAAAAATCTCCGGACAAATAAAATTACTCAAAACGCACGAGCACACGAACCGCCGGCGAACTGCCCGCCAACAATGATACAGATATTGGCAAATCTCGGGGGCATGACCCTATAGTGGCTCGCGAATAAAATATTTTGGTCAAATAATAATTTAGTTAATACCGCGAACAAGGAAAAATCGAAACGGCGAACGTAATCACGGTCACCTGATGATATTAGCGAGGTTCGTTCTCCGCTCCGGGTTAAGTCGCCCAGAAGCTTCGAAGTTCGCTTCCGCACATGGACGGACAGGTCACCGCGCACGTCCACGTGAATAATTATTTAAACGATAATTTCGACAACGAAGACTTACCGGAAAATATTCCTCGGGATGTCATCATAGGGGATGGAGATGCCCGCACGCCGAATACTCCCTTCCTCCTTGACCACTCGGTAATCACATGATCGAACCTCGGCCCGTCTGTCCCACATCGTAACTCGACGAGAAATGCCCCGAGTAACGCATCTCACGCGCTCGCGTTAGCCCTATCCTTACCCTGCCTAATCGCTCGCGAATTCTTCGCACCTCGGTAATCTTCGATACCTCTCGACTCCCGAGCGCGTAACGAAGGCGGATTGCCGCGCGCTCGGCACAGGTGTCCTCGGTACGGCAGCAGCGAATAATTCTTGCCCCGATTCTTCGATCACCGGGATTATAGATAGTTTTGCAGCGAACTGCACTTCGGTGCACGCCGAATGATGCTTCTTCTCGGGAAGGACTCTACGATCTTCTTGATCGGAAATTGCGACACTGACAGCAGAGCAGATGATACGGGCATTGACGAGCGAAGAACCTCGGTAGAGATAAATCTCGTACGGGATACCTCGGTATTCTCCGTTGGCCGATGCGACGATGACGATAATGGCTGGCTGGCTGGCTCCCTCATTCGCCCGGGATTATATGAAATAATTAATAATTTGTCGTTACTAAAAAAATCCTAAAGCCCTAATATTGTCCGACGGAATCACCCCTCAAGATTGAGGAGTGACAGACGGCTGTCAGTTATGA
Source organism: Amblyjoppa fuscipennis (assembly GCA_963575735.1). Classification (NCBI taxonomy): domain Eukaryota; kingdom Metazoa; phylum Arthropoda; class Insecta; order Hymenoptera; family Ichneumonidae; genus Amblyjoppa; species Amblyjoppa fuscipennis. The sequence goes on along the minus strand of OY754489.1, from coordinate 21,016,214 downwards.
ATTAAATGAATACGATGGACGTCGTCTCGATTGACGGGCATTCGTCGAGTGCTTCGAGCGAGTTGGCACTCAATCGCCTGGAGATCGATTCAGTTCAGCGCAACAGATGGACCTACCCTGTCCTGTAACGGGTAGCGACTCACCTGGTTGGGCTTCTAGCAATCCGACCGAGGTCGGATCCTTCGAAGTCATTTCCAGCGGGGCCCAACGGGGAGGCGGAGTCGTGAGCAGTTGCTCAGTCCACTTACAGGATACCCGGAAAATATCCAGATAATTGTCGGGCGAATGGAACCCCACGTAGCTTCCTTGAACAAATCGTAAACGACCCCTGCGCAGTTCAACTGCAGCTGCAAGTGCAGTGCAGTACAAGTGCTGCAAATGCTGTATGGGAGAAAAGAAATTTATTAGTAACAAACCCTACCTATACCACTCGAAAGAATGAATGATCCCCGAAGGTTACGGCCCATTCACTCTTTTCCGGGAGTTCCGACATCCCGGTTGAGTGATACCAGAAATTAACGCGATGGAGACGGATAAAATTCCGAATAAAATGAAAATAAATGAAGTTTCGTGCGAACGTATTCTGATTCTTCATTCTTCATTTTTCTTCCATCTTCGCTTTTCTTCGTTCTTCGTTTTTCTTCGTTCTACGCTCTTCGTTCTATGTCACACTGCAGAGATACGCCGATCTCCCTACTTTACGCCAGATCCGCGAGCTCCTCCTGTACCTTTAGCCAAAGGTATTCTTTACAGAAATCGGAGAAGACAGAAAGCCTCCGCAGCCGACACCAATTGGCGCGCCGCTTCTGGCCATTCTCTATCTCCAATTACTTCCCGCAGGGCGACTCTCTGCGCTTTGAAGTGTGGGCATTGGAGGAGGAAATGCTGCGATGTCTACGGCAAATTGTAGCGGCAGTTCCCCCCTTCCACGAGATTAAAGGACGCGAGACGCGTCCTGAAATTCACATGACCGGTGAGAACCTGCGTGCTGTAGTGGTTTGTTCGCAGCCGACGCGCCTCCAGCCTCTCTCGGATGCTTTCGAAGAAGGCGTGTGTGGTTCCATCCTTGGTGGAAGAATCCCAATGTGTCTGCCACATCACCAACGCCTGCTCCTTTATGCGTTGAACCGCATCTCGACAATTATTCGCGATATCTACATGCCGTCCACATCCATGTTAACTTTATGTTTGGCTCTATGTTCGACAAGTAAAATATCGACGGGAATGGCAGCAGCGATAACGCACAGCATATCTCACGGCGACGTTCTATACGCAGCCGTGGTTGATTTCAGTGGGATATGCTGCGCCGAGCGAAGAACCCCGACGTTATGTACGTTGCCACAGGTCAGCCCAACCCGCAGCAGCGTAAGCTACTATGGGGAGGAAGACCTCGCTGTACATGGATTTCAGCGCCGCATAGCGCAAACCGCATCCCGAACCCGCCATCCTTTCGAGTTTAGTGAAAAGCGACCCGACCTTGTCGCGCAAACATTTGCAATGTGTTTTAACCCCCATCTCTTTATCAAAGTGGACGCCCAGGTATCTAACCGAGTCTTTAAAAGAGATCGTCGTGTGACCGATTCTAATTGTGGGGTACCGATTTGCCCAATTTGGCCTAACTGCCAGCCTACGTTGGCGGTCGGGGCAATTCCCGCCGCGCCTATCTATCGCTAGAGGTCGAGCCCATACGGTTTTGAGGAGAATAGCCTCCGTCTTCCGTGCCGAAAGTTCGAGCCTGGCCTTTCGAGACCAACCGACAATCGCATTAACGATTCTTTGGCCTTCGATTTCGAGCTCCCTTCTTGATTCCCCGCTTGCAAGGACTAGAAAATCGTCCGCATAAGCGATGAATCGATCAGGCCACAGCTCCTCGAGTTTCCGAAGAAGCGAATCGAACATAATGTTCCAGCATTCCGGATCCAAGACTGAACCCTGTGGGCAGCCTTTCGTAGCACGCTTGGACACACTTTCTTCCCCCCACGAGAGCGCCACTTGCCGATCTTGAAAATAGCTCTGGAGCACTTTGTAGATGTTGGCCAGGCACTACCTGATGCGCAGCTCCCTGAAGACCATTGGCCACCAGACGTTGTCGAATGCTCCGGCAATAATGTCGAACAACAGTGTGACTGTTGTAACGTGCCAAAAATGGGCCGCGTTACTTAAGAAAATGAAGCGCTCATTTTTGTGAATTTTATTAGCTAACGGCCGTCCGTCGTACGTTGTAGCTCAGCACGACAGTGAGCAGCGTTACGCTACGCGCGCGGGTGCCGAAAATCAGCGACGATCAGCGAAATTTACCGAGGATGCGGTAACATGAGCGATTAAGCCGGTTAGGGATAGGACAACGAGAGCGAGAGCGTTCGGTTACTCGGGGCAATCTTCGTTGAGGTGTAACCACGAACGGTCGAGCCTGTATGTCATCTTAGCCCGTATACCGAGGGGGAACGAGACGGGAGGATGAATTCGTCATTCAGCGTTTTCCGAGGCCTAGATCTTTTACTGCCGTACTGAACGGGTGAGCTTGTCCGTCCCAGGGACGATATTTCGTCATTATTTGATTGTGTTGAGTCGTTTTGCCGTTTTGCCAGGGAAATTATTACACGTACATGCACGTCGTCGGGCGCGGGAATCGGTCTTTCCGAGAGAGCGCGGGCCTCGAGGTCACCGTGAGAGACAACGGGTCGGCTTCTCCGATACCCGCCGAAACCGAGATCAGACCCTATTCCGCTTGTTAATTAAATTCGCGTTTTAAGCCACCTCGGGATCGTGCCCACGGGGATTGCCTTTTTGTGTCGTTTACCGCGGGCGGTCAACCGGCGATTCGTGTACGCGAAGTTCAGTTGTTTATGGTCTCGTTGTCAGTGTTTAGATTTTTAGGTTATTATTGTTTGAGCGTCTCGAGCCGGCCGTACCGACGACCGTTCTGCACCGTGATAATTATTGGGGTGTGTGTGTGCGTGAGTGAAGCGTTGGGTGAGGCCCCGGTTTGTCGGGAGAAGAACATTGAATTATTTAATTGTTATTGACGCGTGTGCCGTCGTGTGTGGCGGCCACATTAGTTGAGTTTTGTGAGAGGTTTTCCTCCGGGCTTGCCCGGTTTCCTCTCAGTCGAGTCGTTCGAGTTCTTTTTTTTATGAGTAATAAAGAGAATAGTTATTTTATTTAATTGTATTTAATTTTGGGGAAATATCCGAACGCCTAACCAGCCCGCTCTACCCTCGAGTTTGGCAGCAGCGAGCCGGGCACACCAGCTATTATCTCCTCGGCGCGTACCGACGCGCCTGGCGCCCAAGGACAAACAATAAAAGAGGAGAGACGATTTAGGTTCGCGGCCGTTGGAAATCCACGCCACACCGTGTACTGCGATTCGGACTCGTCGACCATGGCGCGAAGCTCGACGATCGCTTCCCCGTGCATCTCAGGCTGGGACTGCATCGGATGTCGCATCAATCCCGAAAGCGTGCTAGGTGTTCGCTTTGCCCGTAGGCGAGATGAGCGTCGCGGAAAATCGGATCTAGGGGATACCGTTCGATCGGGAGGCTGGCCGTCTTCGATGTCGGTGACGGTGTCGGTGTCTACTTTCAATAATAGTACTCGCGCGTAAAAGCGGACTTTCGGCGAAGGTTGGGAAGTGGCTGCGCGAGAGAAGGCGAGTGCAGCCACTTCACAACCGCCGGCGGGAGTCCGCTTTTACGTACAAGTATCGCATACTACTTTTTCTGATGAATGCATGAAAGGTGCCAGGTTATGTTGCTGGCCGGGCGCGACAATAAAGGAAAAACAGACGGTGTGGTCACGCGCACGTAAATACTGTGCGCATGCGTACAATATTTATGCAACGCTTCCACTATTTATGTAACGCCTTCTTGAAAAACACCACTTTATGTCACGGCCGACCCCCGCATAAAGCAGCACATTTCATGCATGAGTGTTACAAAAAGAAATTATTCTAATTTGGATCTGGGCCTCGCTGAATGGCCTTTTCCTAAATGCTCATCAAACATGTGCAATCTTTCAGGATAGCGCGGTCTATACTTGATGGGTGGACGCATTGCTGAACGTCTATAATGGACTGGAAGTGGTGCGGTATGTCAGGGAAATTACGCTTTGAGGAATTATTATCGCGGCCGTCGGCGCTCGGGTTCACGGGCGTTGTGTACGGCTAAGGTTGTAAACTTCCGGCTGTATCGACTGAAGCTCTGCAGGAATGTATTTCCTTTTGCGTTGAGGTTAGTTTAGCATTGCGTTCATAGATTAGTCGACTCGCAGATTACAGCTGCGCGGTATACAGTGGCGTCATGGTTAAGCAACAAAACATAATTCGAATTTACGTGTGCGTTATATCTGTGGTGCGACTTTGTTCGACCACGTTGAACCAACGCTGTAGGATGACGGTTGATACGAGGTTGATGGCTGATACGAGACGGAAATAATCGGACCCGGAATGGTCACGATGCCAATATCGGAATTGGAATCGAAATGATCACGATGCCAATATCTAATTATTGGCTAGAAAAACGGGTATGAAGTCGAAAGTACATTTACTTGCGTTTATTAAATCAAAAGTACAATTAAAAAATCCTTTGATCGAATACTAGAATTTTACATCTAGAAAAAAACCCCAGCATTTTTAGAAAAATCGATGCAATAGTTTTTTAAATAGCTTGCTTATCGACTTTAAAAACATAATATGGTATATATTGAATAGTTTGTTAGTGTGGATCATGTTTTAGATGCGGAATGGAGTGAATGATAATGTCACCACCGTATAAACTCATCTACCAACACTCAGTGCCCAATAAGAATAGAGCGAGACGACAGTGTCGAGAGGGTTACGTTGAGACAATACAAAATGAGTCGGAACGAAGAGACCATCCGGTTTCCGAGCATGGCCAGCAGCCGTGTCAGCGAGGCGGAGATCCTGCGCAAGCTGTTCGTGAAGATGAAAACGTTCCCGAGCAACTCCTTCGTGAGCATTCACTCATTCCCGTTCAAACTGTTAACCGACAAGAACTCATTCTCGAGCATGACGATCTGGCTACTCGACAAGACGGAATGGACCTCGATCGAGATGAAAGAGAAACTAGCGGTCATAATTCAAACTTTGATCGAGGATCGGCGAATCTTGATTCATGCCATACTTCTAGCATGGATATCGCAATGCTGGAGGGAAGTGATCCTGACCGTGGTTCCGACGAATCTAATATAAGCGATAATAATAACGACGATACATTCGACGGAGAATCCGATGCTATCGCACATAATGACGAAAGTGACGACGATCAGAATCTTGACGAGAACGTCCGCCAAGGTGGTATGGACGAACCGTTGTACGACGGCGCCCCAGCAACAGTAGCAGAAAGCTTGATAGCTACATTAGATTTAGCACTCCGGCATAATATTTCGGGACAACTGTTAACCGATATATTAAAGTTGAACGCAATGCAATGCCCTCCCGACAACAATTGCAAAACAACGCTGCACGAGTTCAATAAATACTTTTCCGAGAAGCAAATTCCAATAGTTAGACATTTCTATTGTGAACACTGTCGGAGGACTGTTGAGCAACAACATTCAGAATGTCCGGAGTGCATGGAAGCGTCCAAGATTACCTACTATATAGAAGTGCCGATAAAAGAACAGATTCGAGCATTATTCAAACGTCCAGGATTTGCAGAAAAATTACGACATCGTTTCACCAGAGTGCGACAGAATCCGGAGCACTACGACGATATTTACGATGGGGCTGTTTATAGAGAGCTCACGGTAGCTAATGGTTTCTTGGCCAGTGGCTTAAATATCTCGTTGACATGGTACACAGATGGAATTAGCATTTTTAAATCATCGAAATTCTGTGTTTGGCCGTTTTATCTGGTGATAAACGAATTGGCGTATTGCGAAAGAACAAAAAAGGAGAACGTAATATTTGCGGGTTTATGGTTTGGTGATAAGAAGCCACAGCCGAATTTATTTTTGCAACCACTTCGATCGAGCTTACGAGAGCTACGTGAGGGTATTGAAGTAAATGCTCCTAACACAGCAATCCCTCGCATCGTGAAAGCAATAATCATTTGCGGAACTTGTGATTTGCCGGCCCGCGAAAGCTCTCTTCATGAATATGAAGCAATACAACGGTAGGTTCGGTTGTCAGAAATGTAAACAAAAGGGAGAATATTTGGTAGACGAAAGGGTCATGGTTTACCCTTACGCCGAATTTGCGTTGAGGATCCTTGAAGGAACGAGAATTCATGCCAGGGAAGCATTCGAAGCCGAAATTGCAGTTTGCGGCGTTAAAGGGCCTTCCATTTTATCAAAGATGGTACACCAAAACATGAGAGCCCTTGCAGTTGATACAATGCATTGCGTATTTGAAGGAGTCGTTAAAGCATTAATAAACTTCTGGTTTTCACCGAGTTTCGCGGATCATCCATCAAGTATGATAGAATATGTCGACGTTGTAGATAAGAGGCTCACTTCTCTAACACCGCCCTCATTCGTGCAACGACTTCCCCGATCAGTAACAAAACATTTGAGTTACTGGAAAGCGCATGAGTTGAAATCGTGGTTCTTTTACTACTCGATACCATGCCTAAGCCCCATCATGGACGAAACTTACTTTAAACACTACTTATTGTTTGTGCTCGGTGTGAGCTTGCTTTCCCGATCATCGGTATCGTTGGAGGATCTTAACATTGCCGCACGGGCATTAAACGAATTCGTTTCGATGTATGAAAATCTCTATGATAAGAGACACATGAGCAACAACGTGCATCAAATCCTTCATTTAGCTGAAAATGTTCGTCAATTCGGCCCTTTGTGGACGACCTCATGTTTCCCCTTCGAAGATTTGAATGGAAGACTGAAAAGCCTCGTGCACGGAAGCAAGTCTGCGCAGTTGCAAATATTCTCCGCTGTGTCCAAGTTTTTGACTCTCACCACATTAAAATGCGAGAAGTTAGTCCCCGGTCGACCAGCACATACGTTTTGCGAAAACTTGGATTACAAGCGAGGAAGAATCAAGCGACATCACGTCATGGAATCGGTCTACATCGCTGGAAAGTGCGAAAAGATGTCACACCTACCTGCTGATATAAGTGAAGTCTTTCAACGCTCGGATATTCATGGCATCCGGTACTATCGCTACAAGAAGCTTCTGAAGAAAAAAATTGATGTTCGCTTCCACCGAGTATACCCGTGCAACGCGAACGAATTCGACGTATGCCCTCTATGGTGGTCCTCAAGAATCAAATCAAATTGGAACAATTAGATGCTTTGTAAGAGTTTCGGACTGTCTTTGTCCAGCAATGTGCTTTTGCGAGGCTCGAGATTACGCCATAGTAAGACCATGCGCCTCGGAAAACCGATTTACCACGTGTATAGACGACGCAGTTCTGTCTATGATACATCTAGTTTTGGACTTCGAAGAAAATGAAGTCGCTGTAAACATCAATCACCTGAAGTCCGTCTGTTTTTGCTGCATAATACAGGATACTTCAGAAATCTTCTTCATCGAACCAGTGAACTCGTTGGAAGCAGAGTGATGTCATCGAGTTAGGTATTGATGTCAAATATTATCATGTATTTACAATCCATAATTATAGCTAACTTAATGACCCATTGGCCCTTATCTCGTCGACAAGAAGCAAATTCTCTTCGAAATTCTTTCGGAATAGAGACAAATAAGTTACTTCTGCACAGAGGTGGCTTACAGAGTAGGCCCGCTAAGCGCAAGCTTAGGGCGCCACGATTGCGGGAGGTGCTACGCGGTGTCGTGATCCGCAAGCGGGTGGGCGCCGCCCACTCTTCCTCGCGGTTGCGGGGGGCGCAATTGTAATCGAGCCTACGGCGCCAATTTTTGTAATCCGCCCATTCCTCTGCAATCCCTTTGGTCGCTGGGCTCTCTTTCCTTATCGCACTGTTTCGCGTAACGCGCTTAGGCTGTTTGTGTTGCGGGTACAGAGGAACCCAGGAGGGGTAGAGTATATTTTTGTGTTGAACATCCGCACCCTGCAATAGGATACCAGGAAGGACACAGGTTCATAACCAAGATAACGAGTTGCTCATCCCCCCTGATTGAAAAGCCTGGAACTGTATTATTCCCTTCGCTACCTTGAAGTCCGCGATCCGCTAATTCCGGCATTTCATTAAGACGGGTAACCAAACCGAAAGAGGGACCACGTAGTGTAATTTAACCGTGGGACATGCCGTGCGGTCCCGCCGGAGGCAAAGGACGCCTTATCCCCGCGAACAAGCCCTCCCCTGCACCGACTAACGGTCGCCAGGACTTGAGAGGAAGGACTCACGAGGACGAAACTATTCATCGCTACGAGGAAATGAGTTGGTACCAGGTTGGAGCAAAATCCACGTAATCGCACGTTTAGTAGAAATAACAAGCATCCACAAACTAATGGCAATTTGATTTCTTTTCTCAAAAACTACTTTCTGAAAACCAAAATGTAAAAAGTAACTACTATATCAAAAAACAATTTCGAATATATCGTTGAATCTTAAGGGCCGAAAGTAGTATACAGATATTCATATAACGGCAATAACATTTTTATTTACCAATTAAAAATTGCAGTAGAAACGTGGTGTCTCGGTGGTCAGTCGTATGCATGGTTTATCATGTAGTTACCATCATGCAATTTAGATTCAGTGATTTTTTGTTGTTCTATATTAATATTGTGACGTTGCGATTGACCGTTTAACGTTGAGTAGCCAACTCGACTATAGAAATCTATAGTCGAGTAGCCAACTCAACTATGAAATGCGTTTTTAGGAAAGGAAAGACCAGGTTTACACGTAGTGAACTACTCGAATCGTCTATTGCAGCACAAACTGGCGATGTGACGTGGTCGTGCAGAGCTTCAGTGACTTACTGATTCACTATCCTAGAAGAGGCTGGTTCTTATAGGTGTCCCCGTGGAAGAGTGTGGTTAGTGGGGACAATGCGTTGAATGCTCGCAATATCGTCGGAAACCGAAAAAAACGGAACCGAAAATGATACCAACAATAAAAGTGGTAAGAAAACTTTGATTTTTGTCACTCGTGCATGAATCGCGGCACTTTACATGGCAGTCTTGCGAGCCGAAAGTGGCCCATTGCATGCCAGTTGTGAACCTGTGGTGAAATGACAGAGTCGCGCATGCGCAGTTCGCATTTCGTTCACTTTCGTCCCTTGGGAGTTTACTTTTCCCGTTTTCGTCCCTGGAGACATAACCTCGCTTTTCAGTATTCGTCTCGCGCGACTGCCATTCCAAGTGCCGCAGATTCATGCACTTGTAACAAAAAATATGATGTGTAACGAGGATCGAATTGGCGATTGCGACTCGTGTGATTGCAGCCCTCGCTTCGCTCGGGCCACAAACCTCACACTCGTCGCAATCGCCAACTTTTGACCCTAGTTGCACAATATACTATTTCACACATACGTTTTATATGCTCGTCGTACCCACATAATTGGCGCAGCAAGCTAATAGTTACTACCCAATAGGTGTTGATGATATCACCAAGCACACGTAAAGACTACGAATCAACGGTCACGATATCTACTGAGACCTATGTTTTTCCGATCAGCAATTGATTTTTTAAATTGAAGTCGAAATATACAGTTTGCGGAAGGACATTCTCTTCTTGAATATCGTACAAATTCGAGAGAGTAAGCTTGTTGCATCGATTTAGATCAACGGAAACAGAACTTGTGATTGACAAGGATCTTTGACAAACCAAAGATATACTCTTCTCGAAAATTTTACATCTTCGAGAGAGTAAGCTGGCCCACGTCAAAGGTCCTCGTCGGCTTCCACATGCCTTTAAATAGGCAAAAATAATAAATAAACACTTTTGAAGACATTTTATAAAATAATCTACATGAGATTCTAGAAGAGCGAATCTAGTCGAGATTTTTCGAGTGAATCTAGGAGAGGATCTATAAGAAAGTCTAAAACACAATCTAGGAGAGAATCTACGCTAGTGTCTACAAGAGAATCTCTGTGACCTGTTATTAAAATTTTCGATACTATTCCGACTTTTTCTGAATTCAGACAAAAATCGTAACCAGAGATATAGGGTGATTTCCCGCACTGCTAAGATTGAGCACAAATATTAGAGAAACATAACGGAAAAAAGTGTTGAACACGGTCAAAACCTTCCAGCTCTTATCGATCAGATGTATAATTGAAAAAGCCGTAATGTGTGTCATGGTTCTTCTGGTAGCGGGCCATCGTATTAAATAAACCAGTTCATGTAACTGTAATCATTTTGGAATGTAACAACTGGTAAACCTTTACGGATACAGTAACATCGAGATGACGACAAATATTTCAAGCCATTTACCGCAACAATATTAACGGAATAAATCTTTGGAAACAATTGGGCGGGAGTCTTAGAGAGCGAGACTAGGAGAGCATCTAGGAGAGGATCTATGACATAATCCCGGAGAGAATCTAGGACATAATCTCGGAGAGAATCTAGGGCATAATCTAGCAGAAAATCTAAGACATAATCTAGGAGAGAATTTAGAACATAATCTACGAGAGAATATCTGAGAGCTGTTATCGAAATATTCTTGCAGATACTATTCAGCCGACACTTTCAGAATTTGTACATAAATCTGGCAATAGTAGAGCTCTCTCGAAGTATGGGTAACGTGTGATGATGACCCGTCACCGTCACCGAGAACACCGTCAGTACCTTCCGACTAATATCGATCAGTTTTTTTTTTTTTTAATTAAAAAGGGCATAATGTGTGATATGGTTCTTATGGTAGCAGGCGATGGTATTAAGTGAACCAGTTAATATAACCGTAATTATTTTGGAATATAAAAACCGATAAACCGTTACGGACCCAGAACTTCGAAGTGGCGACAAATGTCTGAGGCACTTTTATGAATTTGAGAAGGAGTCTTAGAGAGAGATTGTAAGAAAGAGAATCTATGAGAGAATCTAGGAGATAATCTAGGAGAGAACCCAGGAGAAAATCTAGGACATAATCTAGGAAAGAATCTAGGACATAATCCAGTGGAGAATCTAGGACATAATCTAAGAGAGAATAACTGCGAACCTAATATTCTTGCAGATTCTATTCTGCCGACGCTTTCTGAATTTGTATATAAATCTGACAACAGTAGAGCTCTCTCGAAGTATGGGTAACGTGTGATAATGAGGTTTTACGAACTGTGAAAGTTTAGCACATATCTTACAAGGAAACATTCCCAAGTGTCCGAACCCGATTTCGATAATTTTGATATATGTTGTAGAACTCGGAAATTTAAGGGACACGTATTTTTTTTTATCATCCCTCGTTGATATATAAGGGGTGAAACAGCCCCTCAAACTTTGGCAGAAAAACAATAATTTTTTTTTTTTTCTTAGAAGCACCTGACGATTATCAATGAAATTTGGTATACATATATCTTGAGCCAACAGGACTCAGAAATGGTAGTGTGCATCACGGACGCACCCCTTTAAGGGGGTAAACTACCCCTATCTAAATGTTTTTTTCTTTTTTTTTCGGCGAAAAATAATCGAACTGGAATACAAATAGCATCGTTTTGAAACTAAAATGATATTACAGTTTACGTGTTTTTGGTTTTTTCCCAAAAACCACTGTTTGACCAGATATATATATTTCAAAGCTTTCAATATTTCCCATAGAAGCACCCGACGGATTTCAATAAAATTTGGCAAACATATATTTCAGAGCAACAGAATTAAAAAATGATACCGTCCGACACGCGCCCACCCCTTTGTGGGGGTAAACCACCCTGATAATTTTTTTTTCAGGATAAAAGAACCGAAAAAAATATAAATCGTATACAGCCGATGCTTGCATAAAAAAAACTCCCGTTTTCGCTTGGAGGGCGAATTCCTAATTCTACTATTTTATTCTACTATCAAAAACCATAATTTAGCACACGGGATATATATTCGAAACATAGGTAATATGTGAATTTGATAATATAACATTTCTACAGATGATACTATTTTCATTCCAAATTTATTCGTTCCAATACATGTATGGAATATGGGATATATGGGAATACTCCAAGAATATTAATTCTGGAAAGCAAAAAAATCTTGGGACTGAAAATTTCAGAAAATTCTATATGATAAAAATAATGTTAACCAAAAATATTTGTAACAAAAAATTATGGCTCATATTCATGACAGTAGTGATGATCGTGGAAAAAGTGTTCGAAGCAGAATGCTTTCTTACACCATGAGCATCGTATTATAGGTAGTGCACCGCAAACAGCACATTTCATAACGGAAGATTTTTCGAAAGCAAATTCGACAGGATTTGGAAAACTTTCTAATCTGTCGTCTACATAGCCACTTTTATACCAAGCATATTGAAAAAGGGATCGATACCTAGGCGAAGATAGTTGATTATGTACAAGTGATTGTAGTTTTATAATATTGTTCCGTAAATGAAGATTAACATCGTAATTGTGTAGGATCGCATTGTCAGAGAAACGCTTCACAAAGTTTTTCCACACCCTAAAACCATAAACGTCTAAAGGTTGAATTCTTCCGGTAGTTCCTTTTGGTATAGTCATCAACACAACATCTTTATCTACAGGCTTCGTTTCTGCGATAATATTGCTGCAGTGACCGCTCCAGGAGTCCAGTAAAAGTAGGCTTCTTCGTCCAACGTTAAGAAAGAACACCTCTTTTAGCCATGTTTTGAAGTGGTCTGTAATTGCAAAACATTGCTACCAGTAATATTCATGCACATTGCAGTAATAAAAAGAAAATTATCATTGCAGTACATCATTACCTTTTGTCATTTTGCCAGATGACGAAGGGAGGAGGTATACATTCGGGGGACGGATTAATATTTTTTCTACTAGAGGACCAAAGCGACCGCCTGCTTCTTTTAATACTATCAATAGAGGAGATAGTAGTCGCCATATCACAGGAGACAATTGGCTGAATAATATAACTATGAGTTGTAGATGATATGGATTGAGCAGAACACTCGACTTTTTCCGTTCCTGCATACGTCAACGTACGTCCTGAATGTATTTCAAGCTGGAATCCACTTTGATCAGAATTATATACGTTTTCAGGCCCGTATTCTGCTATAAAAGGCTTGATAGAAGCAACAAACTCATCAGCTGATTTTTTCAAATTAGCACTGTCTTCTATCGTCTTTCTTGAGACAAACTTTGTGATTTTTCTTGAAACGATCCGATGGGCTTTTTTGAAATTGTATATCCATTTTGAAGAGGCCACGAAAGGCCTATCGCCACTCCCCTGCTCTCCCCATGCTTCCAGAGCCCATTTTTTGATGTCCGAGTCATGGACTATTAATCCAGCTTCTATAGCGTTTCGTAATTTGTTTAATGTAAATTCGGCGATAATCATCAATTTTACTTTCCGCGTTCCTCCTTCGTCCACTTGCTTTGCCCATCTCGTTAATTGACGAGGATTAGTAAGTCTGGCAAATGACTTTTGTACAGTAGAAAACTTGAGATAGCTTTTTTTTCCACTCCGCCAGTACTCTACTGCCCTTTTTTTGTAATCAAATGGGATTTCATCGTTTACAGGACTAGGGCACACAGATGAAGAAGGTCCAGCCACTCCTTCCTCACTCCAATCTTCGGCGTCTTCGACGTATTCTGCGTCTGTTCCGGGAAAGTCGTCTACGAAACCCAATGTAGATTCTTCAGATACTTCTAAAGTGTTGAAGTCCCATATACTGTCCAGAAGAATCTTTTGAATCGATTCTTTCAGAATGATTTCTTGCCGATTGACTTCAGTCGTTGGTAGATACATTGTTTGAAATGTTGCAAGTAATAAATTAAGCACGTTCATTGGATTCACAAACATGTTTAAAATATCGTAACGCACTGATAACACGGCAGGCTCCGAACGCGAAATTTTCATCACCGAATGATGAGGAGTAATGCACGCTCAGACTTTATAAAGAGCCGCACGACTACTTGGGATAACATTTGTCTATTTTCGTTCCAAATTGTTTACAGGCCTGCCGCCCGAAGTTTTCCGGAAACTTCGAGATCTATTTATATTTTTGGCGTCACGAAAATACGCATGAAAAAAATATGTGATCGGTTATTTTGATTTTATGAAGTCGAAGAACTAATCTTATCTTTATTTTTCCAGAAATATGAGTAGACTCATAATGAAACGATTACCGCATCGTAGAATCTACCGTGAGGCAGATTCGGTAAAATAAGCTTTACATGTGTGAACTGAATAAAAATAAATGCTAATGCATTTATTTTAATATATTTTTTTTATTTTATTGTAATTTTATTCGTTTCTAATGAAATGAATAAAATTGCGATACAAATAGTTTCATCTGTAGTTTCATGTTATATTATCAAATCCACATATTACCTATATTTCGAATATATGCCGTGTGCTAAATTATGGTTCTTGATATGAAAATAAAATCCTGTAAACTCTCATTGAACTTCTGACTGCCCTCCAAGCGAAAACGGGAGTTTTTTTTATGCAAGCATCCGCTGTATACGATTTATATTTTTTTCGGTTCTTTTATCCTGAAAAAAAATAAATGATCAGGGTGGTTCACCCCCACAAAGGGGTGGGCGGGTGTCGGACGGTATCATTTTTCAATTCTGTTGCTCTGAAATATATGTTTGCCAAATTTTATTGAAATCCGTCGGGTGCTTCTATGGGAAATATTGAAAGCTTTGAAATATATATATCTGGTCAAACAGTGGTTTTTGGGAAAAAACCAAAAACACGTAAACTGTAATATCATTTTAGTTTCAAAACGATGCTATTTGTATTCCAGTTCGATTATTTTTCGCCGAAAAAAAAAAGAAAAAAACATTTAGATAGGGGTAGTTTACCCCCTTAAAGGGGTGCGTCCGTGGTGCACACTACCATTTCTGAGTCCTGTTGGCTCGAGATATATGTATACCAAATTTCATTGATAATCGTCAGGTGCTTCTAAGAAAAAAAAAAAAAATTATTGTTTTTCTGCCAAAGTTTGAGGGGCTGTTTCACCCCTTATATATCAACGCGGGATGATAAAAAAAAATACGTGTCCCTTAAATTTCCGAGTTCTACAACATATATCAAAATTATCGAAATCGGGGTCGGACACTTGGGAATGTTTCCTTGTAAGAAATTAAAGGATCCTGACTTCTAAGTGTTCGGCTATCACTGTTTAGTTAATTAACCCCCGGATTGATTATTATTTATCCACAAATTGTTAGAATTAAATAATTAAAATTCAGAAAAACGAACGAAGTGAAATATTTTCCAAGGACAAATGAAAATAAATAAAATGATTGAAAAGCTAAAAGATGTAATGACTTACGATGTTTCAAAGTGAATTAGTCGTCCAGGAATATGAAAGTGAATGAAAATGGATGAAGATATCGAATTCAAAATTCCTCGTCCTTTCTTCCTTCCTTCTTTCTTTCAGGTAAATTGGTTGAAATATATGATCAGTGGTAACAGCGGATGTTGATGATAATTATAACTCCGAATGATCTCAATGAATGTTCAAGTTATTTACTTATCGATGGTTAATCGTTAACTTCCGATTTCTTTATCTTATTTTCCGGAGTTAAAATAATTAATAAATATTGGATACAATGGTTTGACAGTAACAACTTCTTCTCAACAAGAGGATCCCCGAAGAGGCTACGCTATTAGCTACTCGGCTCCGGCTACTGGGCTACTAAGCTGTGGGCTACTGAGCTACTGGGCTATTAAGCTGAACTGCGTTCCGTCTTTGGAGAGCTTCTTTTATCATTTCAATCGGAGGGGCACCCGTGTCACCAAGCTCCCCGTTGCGACTGATGTCCACTAGGCTTGCAGCTGATCGGCTGGTCCCCTACCGTTGTGATTATCGATCGGTTTTGACATCTCACGTCGCTTATTTTAATAATTTTGCAATATTGAATTTTACAATAATTTCTTGGTTTAACAAATTATTCGTTTAATTTTCGTTTTTAATTCTACGAATGTTGAAATTTGAACGGATTTTCTATCTAATTTCTATCAAAAGTTATTCCGTCGATTAATTATATTTGTTTAAATATTCCTTATAAATTCCAGATTTTCAACAAATAATTATTTAACTTTTCTTAAACTACAATAAACCCTAAATAACGATATTGATTAATTCTCTACTATTCACCATTTGCTTACAATAATTAATATCAACGATTTGACCCAAATGGTTTACCAAATTTGACTCTATGGGATTAACATTTGATCATTTATTTACTGGTCATTTCTCCATATATACTCAACTTAAATGAGTCTATTATCAATAAATAATTCTTATATGTTTATCAAATGGTTCAAATAATTATCCTCCGAGAGGTGCTGCACTCGTTAGCGCCGACGGTAAATTTCCCAATCGATCGCCTCGAGACGGTTGCACCGATTCTTCGGCTGCACCATTGCGTGCGTACGTGCGTCGCCTCGCTCCGCGTGTTAGAGCGATAAGGTGCCATCTCCTTTCGCATGTGGGAAAGATTCATGTTGCTTTTGCGTTTTAATTAAGACAATGCTTATGGACCCGAGGTATTCTCGCTGTCACTGACCTTTGACAGCAAGTCGAATAGCCTCTTTGTATAACATTGTCGATCATGTGATTATTGCTATGCCAATCACTGGATATATGTTCTATCACTGGATAGAATCATCCAATATTTTAAATGCGCGATTATCAATTATTTAACGTGCAATCACCTTTCAGTGGTTACTTCGTTAATATGATTTTACAGCTTTTATATCCTTTCAAAATTTCCTATTTTTTTATCGAATATTCCTAGATTTCTGACCAGTTGCGTCAGTGAATTTTAGGGAAAATTCACAGGACGCAACAACAGCTATTGAATATGATATTCGATTGTATACACCCCAAAAATGCATACGAGTTTGAGATTCTATTAGCTGCTATTCTGACGCCTGGACTCGCGCACCGTGACACGCATGGAGCCCCTTCCTCGACGTACCACGAAGTTGCAGGCAAATTAAAGTCCCCAAGGACCAGTAGTGAGTGGTCCGGCCGCCGATCCGCAATACTCTCTACTGAGCTAATATGCTTCTCATATACTTCCACTTTTTCCATTGGTGGTATATACAGGGTGATTCGTAACTAGTATAGAATATTTTACACACTGGTAGAGCTCGTCGTCCCGAGTAATTTGCTTTTTTTGAAAATTTTCTACGATAAAAATTGACCGAGTAATAAAGGTTTAAAGTTTCCCTATCGGTGTGCGCACTTACGAATGTGTGCGTGACAGAGCGTCGGGCTAGCATTCGTCTGTCAACTTCGGTGGGGCAAAGCACGGTTTTACTACGCGCGTGAAAATAGTCCCGCGACGAAACGTCAATCGAGGTAAATCTAACCTATAGTATAACCTAATACGGATGGAAAGTAAATGTTGAAACTTATAAGGTGATGTGTGATTAAATGATGTGAAGTGAAAATAATAATAAAAATAAAATTAATAAAATTATAAAATTTAACTGTGAAATTCTCACTCTCGCTGGATAAAAAGTTCCAGCTGCATAATTGCGACGGCAAGGTAAGTTTAACTGAGTCAGTGATGAATTCTCACAATAAAAAAATCTATTTTTATATTCTTCGCAGCATGCGAACAATTATAAAGCTGATTTTATTGTGAGAATCTATCGGTGGGTGAGTGAAAATTATAGTAAGTTTCACTCAGGCAGCGATAGATTCCCAGAAAAAAAAAAAATAATTCTTCGCAGCATGCGAATAATTATAAAGCTGATTTTATTGTGAGAATCTATCGTTGGGTGAGTGAAAATTATAGTACGATACAGTAAGTTTCACTCAGTCAGCGATGGATTCCCACAAAAAAATAATTAATTTTTTAATTCTTCGCAGCATGCGTACAATTATAAAACTAATTTTATTATGAGAATCCATCGTTGGGTGAGTGAAAATTATCGTACGGTACAACAAGTTTCACTTAGTCAGCGATGGATTACCAGAAAAAAAAAAAATTCTTCGCAGCATGCGAACAATTATAAAGCTGATTTTATTGTGAGAATCTATCGTTGGGTGAGTGAAAATTATAGTACGGTATAGTAAGTTTCACTCAGTCAGCGATGGATTCCCAAAAAAAAAAAAAAAATTAATTTTATAATTCTTCGCAGCATGCAAACAATTATAAAAGTAATTTTAGTATGAGAATCGATCGTTGGGTGAGTGAAAATTATGGTACGTTACAGTAAGTTTCACTCAGTCAGCGATGGATTCCCAAAAAAAAAAAAAAATGTTTAATTCTTCGCAGCATGTGAACAATTATCAAAGTAATTTTAGTATGAGAATTCATCGTTGGGTGAGTGAAAATTATGGTACGGTACAGTAAGAGTCACTCAGTCAGCGATGGATTCCCACAAAAAAAAAAAAAATAAATGAAAAAATAAATTCTTCAGTCAATGGCAACGAAAAACTACCAACCAATTCATCGAAGGAAGTGACATGATGCCCTTTCCTGAATCTCAATTCTGAGTATTGGCCAAAAATTTAAAAGGCCAGATGGAATTTTCCTCGTCGTTTGGAGATTCGGTAAGTCGGTAGAATGGTCGTCCGTTGAATGAATGGATTACAATTTTTTATTTTCATTCAGGTTCAAACCCAACGAAAACGTGGACATAGCTTATTAAGTAATGATTAAGGAATGTATTAATCGATCGTATGAACGGTAGAGTGTAATCGAATAACTTTGGCTACTCTCACTGTTTATGCGATCAATAAATATATTTTTTTTCTTTTTGTTCAAGTTTAATCAAACCAACGCTGAGGCTAAAAGACGATGTAGGTGGGCTATTTCTTCATCGTATAAATCAAGTTTCGACATTGGTTTAGTTAAAAATTACAATCGAAGAAAACTAATTGCGATCGAAGAATCGTAGGTGTGCGAGCGTGCGTGCATGCACCCGTGAATATTCGGATTCTTGCCAAGTCCCCTTTTAAAAGATATCAGGTACGCATTTGAAGTACCGCAGAATATACAGCAGTCAAAATGCAATAATAGTCTTCGATTATTTTTGCATGCTCGACTCTTGAATAAATGTATTCAGTACAATTTTTGATTTCCTCTTAGGTTCAAGATTACCGATCGGCCGAATAAACCTTTAATGCTCATCAATCCTATTATGACTGTGGATGTAATGAAATGGATGCTAATCGTCGCGTTCAATTGAAATCGTGAATACGGGCAATTTGACATCGTTTACGGATCCACCCTCAAGACTTTCAGCGGAAAACATTTATTTCTGACATTGTCGAGGGTGAAAGCGTCAACACAGAGATATTACGCACTGATGGAAAAATGTATTAATCGATTGTATGGCCGGTAGAGTGTAACCGAACATCTTTGCTTACTCTTACCGTCCATGCGATCAATGAATACATTTTTTTTTTTTTTGCCCAAGTTTAATCAAACCAATGCTCCCGATAAAACCCGATGTACGTGAGCTATTTCGGCATCGGATAAATCAAATTTCGACATTGGTTTCATTAAAAGTTACATTCGAAGAAAACTAATTAATTGCGATTGAAAACTCGTAGGTGTGCGAGCGTGCGTGCATGCACCTGCAAATATTCGGACTCTTGTGAAGTCGCCTTTTAAGATATCGACCGCCAATTCGAACAACCAGGAAATTAATAGCATTTTTAGCTCATTCTTAAATTTTTTCCGTAGATCAATTATTAGGCAATGTATGGATTTAAATGTTGTATTCATCCATTTATAAGATACAAAAATGGCATGGTTTATTTTTTAACAAATGTCTGCGCATTGTCTAAGTGTCCCGATATTGGCTGTCTCATTGATATCATCTTTCTTTATGAAATTCGTAAATGTTCCAGACAAAAAATGTATAAATAAAGTAAAAAAAGAGGTACTCCAATAATCCCTTTGTGATATGTCATCGATTTTTTTTTTTAATTAACAGGAAGTAACAAGGAATCAATTTGACGAATGCCGATTGCCGCATTTTTTCGACTTGCTTAAGCGATTAATCCACTGTATAAGGGGAAGTAAACCAGCTACACAGGTATCTCTGTCGAGATAATCAAACATCACCGTTTTGCTTCCTCATAGAGAAAGCTTTTTTTTAATAAGATAATTTTCCAGTTATTATCACCATCACTATTGATTTCGTCTATTGAAATCATGTCTTGCCGTGCGAAAGAAAGGAAACTCATTACGTCTTGTATTTGGAAAATCTCGATCCGCCATTGGAGCGACTAAAATAAGTTTATCGATGAGTTTTTTTTTTTTTTTTCTTTCAGGAGTCTCACGAACTTCCACTAACATTCTCATTTAAATAGAGCGTAGACGAGTCCCTGATACACCGAATGAATCACCACTCCATGCTGGTTTCGCTATTCCGCCGTTGATATTAAATAATTTGTAAATTCTGCAATGAAAAGGTTCCTCCAATGGAGTAAAAGATATTTTGCTTACTAAAGCTTGCATAAAAACCAACTCTATCGACACAATCGAATGTAAACTCCGCCCATTAACGCGAAAATGTCATCTCAATATTGGAGTGACCGAAATAAGTTTCTTAATGGATTCTTTTTCTTCCGAGATATAAATCTAATACCTTCAAAATTTCAATATTTTTTTTTTTAATTCAGCAAGTGCCACCGACATTCTCGCTGGAGTAGAGCATAAAGGAGACATTGATACACTGATTCAATAAGGACTCCATGTTGGTTTCGCTATCAGGTCCTTGACATTAATTAATTGGTCAATTCGGTAATGGAAAGGTGCTCCCGGTCGAGGTCGATAGATATCGTTTACTCACTATCGTTTACGTAAACCAGCCATATCCGCACAATCGAATGTATGTTAGCTCCGTCTATTAACGCGAAAATGTCATCGCGATATTGGAGTGACCAAAATAAGTTTCTTGATGGATTCTTTTTTCTTCCGGGACACGAGTCTAATACCTTCAAAATTTCAATATTTTTTTTTTAATTCAGCAAGTGCCACCGACATTCTCGCTAGAGTAGAGCATAAAGGAGACATTGATACACTGATTCAATAAGGACTCCATGTTGGTTTCGCTATCAGGTTCTTGACATTAATTAATTGCTCAATTCTGTAATGGAAAGGTGCTCCCGGTCGAGTTCGATAGATATCGTTTACTCACTATGGTTTACGTAAACCAGCCATATCCGCACAATCGAATGTATGTTAGCTCCGTCTATTAACGCGAAAATGTCATCGCAATATTGGAGTGACCAAAATAAGTTTCTTGATGGATTCTTTTTTCTTCCGGGACACGAGTCTAATACCTTCAAAATTTCAATATATTTTTTTTTAATTCAGCAAGTGCCACCGACATTCTCGCTAGAGTAGAGCATAAAGGAGTCATTGATACACTGATTCAATAAGGACTCCATGTTGGTTTCGCTATCAGGTCCTTGACATTAATTAATTGATCAATTCGGTAATGGAAAGGTGCTCCCGGTCGAGTTCGATAGATATCGTTTACTCACTATGGTTTACGTAAACCAGCCATATCCGCACAATCGAATGTATGTTAGCTCCGTCTATTAACGCGAAAATGTCATCGCAATATTGGAGTGACCAAAATAAGTTTCTTGATGGATTCTTTATTCTTCCGGGACACGAGTCTAATACCTTCAAAATTTCAATATTTTTTTTTATTCAGCAAGTGCCACCGACATTCTCGCTAGAGTAGAGCATAAAGGAGTCATTGATACACTGATTCAATAAGGACTCCATGTTGGTTTCGCTATCAGGTCCTTGACATTAATTAATTGGTCAATTCGGTAATGGAAAGGTGCTCCCGGCCGAGGTCGATAGATATCGTTTACTCACTATCGTTTACGTAAACCAGCCATACCGCACAATCGAATGTATGTTAGCTCCGTCTATTAACGCGAAAATGTCATCGCAATATTGGAATGATCAAAACAAGTTTCTTGATGGATTCTTTTTCTTCCGAGATATAAGTCTAATACCTTCAAAATTTCAATATTTTTTTTTTTAATTCAGCAAGTGCCACCGACATTCTCGCTAGAGTAGAGCATAAAGGGGTCATTGATACACTGATTCAATAAGGACTCCATGTTGGTTTCGCTATCAGGTCCTTGACATTAATTAATTGATCAATTCGGTAATGGAAAGGTGCTCCCGGTCGAGTTCGATAGATATCGTTTACCCACTATGGTTTACGTAAACCAGCCATATCCGCACAATCGAATGTATGTTAGCTCCGTCTATTAACGCGAAAATGTCATCGCAATATTGGAGTGACCAAAATAAGTTTCTTGATGGATTCTTTTTTCTTCCGGGACACGAGTCTAATACCTTCAAAATTTCAATATATATTTTTTTTTAATTCAGCAAGTGCCACCGACATTCTCGCTAGAGTAGAGCATAAAGCAGTTATTGATACACTGATTCAATAAGGACTCCATGTTGGTTTCGCTATCAGGTTCTTGACATTAATTAATTACTCAATTCTGTAATGGAAAGGTGCTCCCGGTCGAGTTTGATCGATATCGTTTACTCACTAACGTTTACGTAAACCAGCCCTATCGGCACAATCGAATGTATGTTAGCTCCGTCTATTAACGCGAAAATGTCATCTCAATATTGGAGTGACCGAAATAAGTTTCTTAATGGATTCTTTTTCTTCCGAGATGTAAGTCTAATAATACCCTCAAAATTTCAATATTTTTTTTTAAATTCAGCAAGTGCCACCGACATTCTCGCTAGAGTAGAGCATAAAGGAGTCATTGATACACTGATTCAATAAGGACTCCATGTTGGTTTCGCTATCAGGTCCTTGACATTAATTAATTGGTCAATTCGGTAATGGAAAGGTGCTCCTGGTCGAGGTCGATAGATATCGTTTACTCACTATCGTTTACGTAAATCAGCCATACCGCACAATCGAATGTATGTTAGCTCCGTCTATTAACGCGAAAATGTCATCGCAATATTGGAGTGACCAAAACAAGTTTCTTGATGGATTCTTTTTCTTCCGAGATATAATTCTAATACCTTCAAAATTTCGTATTTTCGGTGAGGACTGTCGGTACCTTTTCTTTTTTAATGTAGTCGACGTAAAACTCGAAATACTCCCGCAGGTGGACGCAAAGGTAATCCCTCCGTCTGTTGGAAGGCCCCGAAACGCACCACACCTTTGACACGACAGCCGCCAAATCGGCTCCCTTTAAATTATGCGGCGGACTTGATAATACATGTGTCTGACGCGATCGCGCATAAAACTCGCCCATATTGGTCGACATTTTTCGTAATATCCGTATAATATTTACGCGTTTTCGCCATTGTTACTTGCTCCCTTTTACTGCACGAAAATCGAAAATGCGAATGTGTGGTAACAATGCGTCGCTGGACCCTAGATGGTGCTCGCAGTGTTAACACATATTCGCTCTATTCGGTTCATGAAGATATTTGTAGAAACGTGAGTTACAATGGCTGGATAACAGAAGATACGAAAATATACGGACATGTTACAAAATTTCGCAAATTACGGGAGGCTGACGTGTGTGTGAATGGAAAAAATGCACACAAACAATCTTCCAAAAATAATTTTTTCTGATTCCGCTAAAAAGCCCTATTTCGTGCCTGCAACGGGTGTAGAATGTGACCGATTCTCGACGAGCGGGAGAAAACGTGACTTATGAAAGAAACATTTTTTATCGAAATAAAATTGAAAATAAGAAGAAAATAAACCAAAAAAGAAAAAATGAAACTATTTCAAAACTGTAAAAAAAATGTACTGGAATTGTAAAAAAAAAAAAAATTAATAAATAAAAATCACGAAAAAATATAAAAATTTGTTTTTAAAATGCACAAAAATGTAATATAAAAAATGTATGCCTACATTCCTAAGCCTCGGCTACAGGTAGAGCTCGTGTCGTTAGAGGCATGAAAATACGACCACTTTTTAGCATAGTTGGAAAAACAATATCATATGCTACATGGGATGCTGGCTTCGCTTTACTCAGGGAGCAAACCTCCCGCTCGATGGAATCACGCACTTTCCTTGTTTGTAAGCATAATGTACGATTGCGAATCCACCTCCATAATAATCACACATTCCACACATAATAATCACACAGGCAGGGAATTCCGCAGCTGTATACAGAACGCAGGCTACAGACCTCCGAATCACCCGCTTCTCGTATAAGCGCGTGCACGCAGAGCAGCTGAATCGAACAGCTCAGTGTGCGCGCGCCTCGACGAGAAGCGGGCGACTCAGAGGCCTGCAGTATGCATTTTAGACACAGTTAGGGGAATCCCAGTCTTGTATAGTAAATGACATTGAGAAATTGTTGGTAAGTGAATAGGGAATATATTTTTTTCTGTTGTAGAATGACCCGATCCAAGTTAGGCGTGGAACCTTAAGTGCATAAGTACAAACGGGGCGGGATTGAATACCCGAATATTGAAACTTCCAAGGCGCAAAAGCCTGAATCCAAATATCTCACTCTGTTTGAGCAATGCCGGGTGAGATATAGCGGAACGGTGGGTTAAATAAATTCACACACAGATCTTAACAGTGAAAATAAATCCTTTTATTAAATAACAAAACCCGATGGTAAAAAGCGCGCGGAAAAACACTGTACATGATGAGTAGACCGATTGTGAGCGAAACCAAAAACTGAGCGGTACCGAATAACAATAATGTTCTATGAGCAGTCCAATATGAGTACACTCTGATGAGTCAAGACAATTATATGAGAATCGCTTGAGTCGATCGGGTGAGAAAAGCTATCCGCGACGCTGTATCGCCGCGAGATGGCCGTTGAGAACGTGAGCCATTCCGGTGTGATCACGCGTGTTGCGTGGCCGAGAAAACACTCGCGTTGTGCTCCGGGTGAGCTCGAACGATATCCCGAAACCGAAGATACGTCGCCATGATGAGATGTATCGAAATTGAGCAGAACCGTGAGTTGTACCAGTGAGAAAACCGCTTGAGAACGGCGATCTACCCGACCGCGTGGTGACCCGTGTCAGCCATTTGGCGTAGATGAGCGCGATACCTGTTGCACATGGCACGTAACCCGTGCCGCCTCAGATGAGCGCGGTGCGCGTGCGTCGACGGCGCGCGTCGGCCTCGCCGGACTCAGCCGGGAGATGTTACTGACCAGCGGCCGCTCGAGCGAGGACACGTTACCGCGCTGATTCTCGAACACACTCGATACATTTTATGACAGGTCAATCCACAGAGTCTAAATAATCAATAGAAATAATCATATGATGATTATGGCTACGAAGAAAAAATAATATGAAATTAAATTCCGAAAAAGACCAAGTTTTCAAATGTATGAGACAATACATGAGCAGGTCACGTAGGCGAATATTTGGTCCCACTCCTTATACGTTTAACAATTATTATAATTTAAAATTAAATGAGACTAATTGCAAGAAAATAGATTTGTGAAAGGGATTCGCTCGCGCCCGCGGTAGGTTTATTCCTGCGGGATCAATCCTGTGGCGGTGAGTGCGCGAGGCCAATAGTGCGCGCGTTACGCCGGTAACAGTACACCTCGGCCGCATGATAGCAATTTCTCGTATCGGGTTTTTATTTATAAAAAATGAATGAGTCGCGCGACAGTATTATTGCTCGATTCGAAACGCTCGGAACACAATTAGTGAAGTTTTAGTTGTATCGCGGGTGCGTGCCAGTGCGTGGTATACGAGATTTCTGCAGTGAGAAAAGTGCATGTGGTGGTGTTTATGTTCGGCTCAACAGATCCGGCATTTATGAAGTGGGAAAATCTAAATCTCCGGTGAGTACTTTTTTGATTCTTATAATATGCCGCTCACTTATTCAGTGAGAATAATAATTTCTTGTATTAATTTTGTTTTCTGTTTTAGGTTCGTCGGAGGTGGTGGACGTCTCCTGTGGTGTGTCGGGGAACAGGGACAGCGCTCTCAGAACCATGTAGCGACTGCACTCCCTTATCTTTGCTGGAGCTAAAGGCGATTGCAACTGCGCGGTGAGTATTGTTATGTTCTTATACAATATTAATTTATATTTATTTATTTTAGAGGTGGGAATGGAGCCTACGGGTAAGCCACAGGGTTCTCCGGTGCTGGCGTCATGCGAGCCACCGCCATGGCTTTGTGGAATACCGCGCTCCACTGGTACTCTTCACGTGAGTTTCATTTCAATATGCTCGTTCGACTTTTCAGTTTATTCGATTTGTACTTGCGTTTTATTTACAGGTGTTCGTGCCCTTGACGCGGAGAGGACAAGGGGTGCCGAACCTCCATCTTTGCAGGAGCGACAGGTCGATGGAGGCAGTATCGGTCTTCGTCGAGATTTTTATATTCCTTCTGATTTCATTAAATTTAAAAATTAATATTTTATTGAGATGACTAATTTAAATGTTTATGTTTCAGCTTTCAGATGTTCGAACAAGGGAAGACGCCAGCGGTATACAACAAATTATTTTATTCAGGTGGCCTCAGTAGGAACTCGATGAACTGACAAGAAAGCAAGGAAATCTGATCGATCGTATGCGCGTAGAAAATTTTAAACTCGCCAATACCTCGGGCGATTGCGTGCTCAACGACATGTTTTCAACTATAAAAGTTTACCAGGAAAGATTGAGCTCGATAAAGAAAGAAATTACGAATATTAACATGGGAACTTTCAAGCTGAAGAAACGAACGTTGAGGTTGCAACAAATAAGACAGAAGGAAGCTCTGATTTGCGAGCATCAGAGGAAACAGGAAAGTAGATGGGAACAGTAGTTGATCGATAAACTATCGATCGCCTGATTATTCCACTGACCGCACTTCATTTATTGTATAAAATATATAAAATATTATATCGTACTGTTATCTTGCTTTGCTAATGATTTGAATCAATTTTCAGATTATTTATTTATTTTGCTTATTACACACGTTTTTAAGAACGTGGTTAAATCTGCAACAGAAAACATTTGCCTGCGACGAAAGTATGTGGCCAGCAATAAAATTAATTCTTTTTTTTTACGTGGTTTTTTAACAGCACACGACAAACGACAACGACAATTTTTTACTATTCATTGCTATACCACTTGATGTACTTATAATTTTTGGCCTCTTCGAGCAACGTGGTCAATTCAGTTCTCCTTTTTCGTTTTGGTTTTGGTTGTCCTTTATTGATTTCTCGTTCATCCTTTTTTTTTTCTTTCTGTTCTTCACTCGCGATTTCAGCCTCTTTTTTGCCCCCTTGTATGCCCTTTCGTTCGCCTATTTTTTCACCCTCTTCTTCCTGAAGCTGTCTTTTAATTCTTTCTTCTTCTTCGCGCCGCCTTTCAATTCTCTTCTCTTTCTCACGCTGCTTGTCCATTCTCTCTTCTTCCTCGTACTGTATTTTAATTATCTGTTCTTCCTCACGCTGCCTTTCAATTTTCGCTTCTTCCTCGCGCTGCCTTTCAATTCTCTCCTCTTCCTCACGCTGCCTTTCAATTCTCTTTTCTTCCTCACGCTGCCTTTCCATTCTCTTTTCTTCCTCACGCTGCCTTTCCATTATCTTTTCTTCCTCACGCTGCTTTTCCATTCTCTCTTCTTCCTCGTACTGCCTTTCAATTCTCTCCTCTTCCTCACGCTGTCTTTCAATTCCCTCCTCTTCCTCACGCTGCCTATCAATTTTCTTTTCTTCCTCACGCTGCCTTTCCATTGTCTTTTCTTCCTCACACTGCTTTTCCATTCTCTCTGATTCCTCACGCTGTCTTTCGATTCTCGCTTCTTCCTCGCGCTGCCTTTCAATTCTCTTTTCTTCCTCACGCTGCCTTTCCATTCTCTTTTCTTCCTCACGCTGCTTTTCCATGCTCTCTTCTTCCTCATGCTGTCTTTCAATTCTCTGTTCTTCTTCGCTCTGCCACTTATTCTCGTCTCCTTCGTTGTCGCGTGTCTCGATCACATCTTCCTTGCGCTGTTTCTCGATCTCTTCTTGTTCCGTGTCTCGTCTCTTGCTTTCTTGTTCATTAAGCCCTCGATCCACTCTTTCCTCATTTCTTTCTCCCTCAATCTCTCCTTCATTCTCCACACCAGTGTACCAGCCGGGTTTCATCCCGTGCAAGCACATTGAAGCTTGCCTACCCAGGTCGTGATACGTTTCGCTGTAATTAAACGAAGCACAGTGAACATTGCTTATATAGATTATCAATAGAGCCTTCATATTATTTAACATTTGAATAAAATAAAAACTTACAATTCCGAAATAGTGTCCAGGTCTCCTGTGATTTTAAATTGTTCCAAGAACTGGCCAATAAACTTAAATTTCTCCCTGATGTGGACGCGGATAAAATCGATTCGCTTGGCAGACGGCTTGCCGGCAAAAACGCTGTCAACCACTTTTCTTAGATCTGCGGCATTCAGGTTGTGAGGCGCACAACGAATTTTATTTTTGTACGGCACGATGGCACACAGCAGCTTCCCGTAGTGTTCGAAATTTTGAGAAATGTCTTTATGATATCGGCTCATTTTTCTGGGATACGATCGACACGTGATAGATTCTCGTAACTGAAAATTAAATATGTAACGCATTTCGCTGTTTTTCAACTATCAACTGTTCGCGCGCGATCCGACCTAATGAACGACACTCATTGGCTGTACGTTAAGTTCTCGTTTCTTGAATGACCGTTTCAGTGATTTTCACCGATTTTCCGAGATTTTTCTCTGATTTTCTCTGCTATATGCTAAATATTTCTGCCATTTTCTCCGCACAACCTTCAGCAGTCACAATATATCACAGCAATTCCAGAGTATTTTCCAAAAAAAATTCTGAATACCTCTGATTTTTTCTGATAAAGTGCGTTAAGAGAAGATACGAGTTGTCCCTGAGATTTACTCATTCTGTTATTCGTACCAAGAGTAGACATTTTCAGAGAAAATACTTTGTATTTTTCGGAAATGATATGATTTTCCCGGATAATGTTCGTTCAGAGAATTTCAGAGAATTTATGCGTTCTCACATAAAATTTATAATTTTCGCGCACGTGGACACGAAGATAATTCCTCCGGTTATCCTGTGGCCCCGGGCGCACCACATCTTCTTAACGACCTCCGCCAAATAGGCATCCTTCAAATTATGGAGCGGTTTCACCAATATATGCGTCTTTGACATGATCGCGCACAACGTTAGCCCGTATTGTTTATAATTTTTTGTAATATCTTTGTAATATCTCTGCGTTTTCGGCGCATCCACAATACCGAAAACGCGGAAACATTATACGGAAATTACGAGAAATGTTGAGCAGTACGGGTTAATGTTTTGCGCACGCAAAGAGTCCGTACAACTGCCATTTTCACACAGAGTGTAAAAAAGGCCCTATTTAGTACCTGCAATGAGGGTGGAAAGTCGCCGATTTTTTACGAGCGGGAGAAAATGTGATTTAGCGAGGGGACAAATTTTAAATAAAAAACTTGCAAAAAAAGAAGAAAATAATTTTTAAAAAATGAAATAATTTAAAAATAATTGCAAATTGAATAATGTATTTATTGATCGCATGGACGGTCGAGTGTAACCGAATAAACTTTGCTTACTCTCACTGTCCATGCGATCGATAAATATATATTTTTTTTCATTTTTGCTCGAGTTTAATCATCAAACCAATACTCCCGTTAAAACAGGACATACGTAGGCTATTGCTGAATCGGATAAATGAATATTCAACATTGGTTTAGTTGAAAATTACATAAAAGAAAAAGAAATAATAATTGCGCTTGAAGAATCGTAAGTGCATGCGTGCACCCGCGAATATTCGAACACTTGTGAAGTTCCCTTTCAAGATATCGGGCACCAATCGAAACTACCGCAAAATTTACAGCATTTGTAACGCATTCCTAAATTTCTACCGCAGGTCAATTATTATTAGGGACGGTGTGGAGTTAAATATTGTATTTATTCATTGATACGATGCAAAAATAGCATTGTTTATTCTAAAAAAATGTTTCCCCATTCCCAAACTGTCCCGATATTAGCTTTCTCATTGATGTCATTTTTCTTATTTCATATCATTTAAAAATCTATACTAAAGTAAAAAAGACATACTCCAAAAATCCCTTCGTGATTTGTCATTGATTTTGCTCGAAATCTTCCGAAAGGGACATTTCAGTGCATTTTAAAATAATCGTCTGGATTTTCTTTTCTACTTTCTTCACAATGTTCATTATTATTATTATTATTTTTTTTTTGTAATTTTTTCGCAATTTTATCTATTTTTTGCAATTCCTATGAATTTTTTTACAATTATTTTGAAATTATCTTATTTTTTTTTCTTTTTTCGATTATTGTCTTCTTTTTTTTTTGCAAGTTTTCTATTTTAAATTTGTCACCTCGCTAAATCATGTATTCTCCCGCTCGTCGAAAATCGGCGAAATTCTACCACCATTGCTGGTATGAAATAGGGCCTTTATTACACTCGGTGTGAAAATGGCAGTTTTACGCTTCGCGTGTGCAAAACATTAGCCCGTACTGCTCAAGGTTTTTTGTAATGTCCGTATAATATTTCCGCGTTTTCGGCGTTGTGGTCGCACCTTAAGGACATATGATACACACGTAACGATGCTCCGATGGTAACAAATCGCTTTCCCTATTTTCTCCGTGGTGGTTGATGCTTCGATCAAAATCAAATTAGGTTTTTGTAGTCAATAGATATAAGTATGAAAACCTAATTTGCTTTTGCTCGTCGTATCAATCGTTTTGGAGAAAATCGGGAAGGCGATTTGTTACCGACTGACTCTGTGTCACATGCCCTTAATAACTGCACGAAAATGTGCGAATGTTGGTAACAATGCGACGCTAGATCCCAGACGGTATTCGAAGTGTTACGACATATTCGAACATTTTCATACAGTGTCAACAAACGATCACGATGCCGAAAACGCAGCGTTTTTATAAAGATATAACGAAAAATAATGAGCAGTACGGCAAAATGTTGTGCGCGATCGCGTCCAAGACGCACATATTGGCAAAACCACCACATCATTTAAAGGGTGCGGATTTGGCGGAGGTGGTCGAAAAAATTTGGTGCACCGGTTTAGTCATCGGTATAATTTTCGCAATAGTGCGTACATTACATTGATAGATCAATTCAGTAAGATTGGCCCATTGGTGTAATTCTCGCAGTAGTGCATAGATTACATCGATTGCGATGTAATCTACGCATTACAGCAACAATTACACCAATGGACCAATCTTACTGAATTGATCCATCGATGTAATCTATGCTCGATCGAATGTTCGATCGAATTGGAGGCAGACGGGCAGGAGTTTGAGTGAGACGCGCGGTCTCGAGAAATAATTCCAACGGTTGTCGGTTATAGGCAAATAAATTATTATATTTATTTGATAGAGTAACGCACGATCTCGGACTGAACTCGCTAGCGTTCATGACTACGCATACGCACGCACAATGAAACCTTACACTTACTTACACACATAACAAACGCTCGATTTTCGGAAGACTAGCTTGATTTAAGCCTTGTCCTCAAAGATCGGACGCTCGCTACTCAGTGTTGTTATCAGCGTGATCGTAACGATGTTTACCACTAATGAGCGGGTCACATTGTTGCTGTACGATTTCCGTTACTCAACGGTGTCGCAGCTTTCGGGGAATTGGCTTTGTCGAACGACGTTCGCTGATCCGTCGTCTCGGGGTGCTGGATTGAGTCAATATATTTTTTGTTTCTCTTCGCTGCGGCTCTCGACGATAGGGTAAAATCGTTGCCTTGCATCTGCAGCTCTGCGACATCCGAGTAATAAGTGCTCTAGTCCTGAGCAAAAAATTACATCGTTTTGACAGTTTTTACATAGTCGTTAATAATAATATTTACTGTGATTTCAAGCAACCAGTGCATCACGAAATTCATTGCTACTACAGTGGAACCTCGATTATCCGAACCAATTGGTACCGAGACCAGTTCGGATTAACGATTATTCGGATAAGTGAGTTATGATTAAAAAATATTATACGTAATGAATATGAGTTAAAAAAAATATAAATTCGCATACAAACATTATATGCATACGTTGGAACATAGTATTAAACGCTTACTTTAAGCATTCTTTTTGATAAAGTCGTCAATTTTTGGTTGTATAAGTGCAGGATACAAACTTGCACACGCCTGCAACAAGTAATGCTCGACGATATGTAACAACGAACTTTTGCGGCATGGTTCGAATAATAAAGGTTCGGATAAAATAAATTCCTGTTCGGATAATAGAAGTTCGAATAAAATAAATTACAGTTCGGATAATCAAAGGTTCGGATAATGAAGGTTCGGATAATCGAGGTTCTACTGTAATTATTTTGTTATCACTTGGGGACCAATGAGTGATATTACTTCACCTATTTTAAACATTGCTCGAAATGGCCACCATTCCTTTGGACGCAGAGACGAACACGCCTCATCAGATTTGCGTGGCATCTATCGAGCATCTCCGGTGTCACAGTATCTGTGGCGGTCTGAACCCTTGCCATAAGCTCGTTCTGATCACGCGGTAGGGTTCTGCCGTATACGATATGCTGGAAATGACCCCACAAGAAAAAATCCAAGGGGGTCAGATCGGGCGATCGTGGAGGCCATTCAGCCTCTCCTGCTCGACCGATGTATCTCCCCGCGAACATTTCGTTTAAACGTGCTCGAGTAGCTAATGCCGAGTGGGCAGGGTGCCCATCGTGCTGGAAATACATTTCTCGTCGGATTTCCAGCGGCACGGCTTCCAGCAGTGGCGGTAACTCCTCATTAAGGAGATGGAGATATGTCTGGGTTGTGACGCGATGCGGAATCACGATCGGCCCAAGCTATAAAATTAATATCAGCAGCGAAAATGAGGAAAATTTCGGAGACAAGGACGACAGTATGAGGAAGCGAACGGATTTTTTTCTGAAGTAGGAATCATCGTGTTCGGGAAAAAAGTAATGATCACGGGTAATAGATTTAATAATTAAAAATGTTTACATGGCTTGCTCATTTATTAGATATGTGTGCATAGCTTTCTCTATGAGGAAGTATGTTTATCGATTTTGGCTTCCTCATAGAGGCGGCTATGTGCAAAACTGTAATAAATGAGGAAGTCGTGTGCAAATTTACTTGGCAGCTTTTTTTTGTAACATAAAAATATCGAATCATAAAATCGAAACGGTCAAAATGTACCCTAAAGTTTATTGCAGATAATCGCTTTGATAATCGTTTTGAGGTTGTTTTATGTATTTTCCTCCACTGATCACGAAGCTCTAAATAATATCTGATTGCTTGCATAGAGTTCGATCAAATTCAAACACAAGTCTTTGGTTTTAGTATTATAATTGTATGAAGTTTTAGGACGATAGCTAAACATTTACGCAAGTTACAGCTACCACGACTTTTATCAAACATTTTTAAATCGTGTAAAATCTCAAACCGAGTCTTAATGTATATGAAAATTGTACTAAAGGGACCTGACCATTCTATACGAGTATCAAATTCCAATTCGCTATCCCAAGCCGTTTTAAACGATACGCACATACATCCGGACGTCACCTAAAAATTGCACTTCTTGTTGTTTTAAATTATTTTAAGTACTCCGACACCGAATTGTCGATTTTTTAAATTTTTTACGAAAACACAATTTTTTCCCGATTGCGCTAAAATAACCACATTCCTTGCGTGCAAGACGAGCGGAAAATAGTATATTATTTACCGATGATCATTATTAACATGTGCGCATGCGCAGTACAAGTCCATTACTCCCTAGGGCTCATTACTCCCTCTCGAAGCTCTATTACTCCCGGGTCAGTAAGGGTCACTGGCGAATATGACGAATTTGCGACGCAACAAATGTGGTTATTTTAACGGAGTCGGAAAAGAATATATACCACAAGGGAGGAAGTGCTTTTTCACCTCGTATGAATTTCCGCCCTCGCTTCGCTCGGGCATCAAACTTCACGCTCGGTGAAAAACGGACTTTCCTCCCTTGTGGCATAATATACTATTCCTCTATGAGGAAGCAAACAGTATTGTTGGGTATACCATTTGGTTCCCGATAATGCCCGCCCACAGGTTAACACTCCAACGAATTTGGTGACTGCGCACTCTGACAGCACGGGGATTGTGATTTTTGTCGTTCCAAACGTGTTCATTGCGGCAATTACGCATGCCGCTTTCAGTAAATGTCGCTTCATCGGTGTATAAAATCCGCGCTGAAAACTCATTATCCGCTTCGTGATGCCTGATGAGCCATTGGCAAAATTCTAGCCGACGTTGAGGATCCCCCGGATAGAGAACCTGAACTGGAGTCTTATGAAACGGCTTCAGGTTGTTACTTTTTAAGATTCGCCACACGGTTGACTGGCTCATCTCGATCTCGCGGGCTACAATCCTCGTCGATGTTTCGGGGTCTCGTTCGAAGTTTCGGAGCACGCGAGCCTCTCTCCGGGGTGTCCGTTGCCGTACGCGGGATCCGCCGTTGAGACCTCGTAGTGGCATAATATTGCCCGTTTCCGCTACACGGCGTTCAGCCGCGGCCATGACCGCCTCGCTCGGAAACCGCAGCGCATTCGGGTAACATTCGCGATATCGTAGGGCAGCCTGGACTTGGTTCCCTTCAGCCCAGCCCAGGCACTTCACCATGTTGACGTACTCCTGACTTGTATAATCAGCCATCGCCGATGAATGCAGATGCCAGACTGACACGTCAATAATTAACAAATGACTCAAACTGACCACTTACACCAGAAATTAATCTCGATTGCTTATACGGTGGTTCATAAATTTTTAATGATTTACGATTGTGAATGGATTTGTAGAAACTGTGAAAGTAATCGTTTAACATTAAATTTAGTCATAAAATTATCATTTTCTCACAAGCGGTCAGATTATGATGCAGAAGATATATGTTCTATTGAAAATTTGTTTCAATGAAACCAACATCAAAATATGAAAATTGTGTATCGGTATAAATTCATTTAACTCTCAAATTATTGGTAGAATTGGTTTGATTAAGCTTCAGCTAGAAGGAAGAAAACTATATTCGTCAGTCGTATGGACACGATAACTGCAAAATTCTTCGAAATAAAATTCGGGCAAAAATTATGAAGGGTTTACGACTTCGGCTCGTACTCACTTTCCACTCGTCGAGAGCGACCGAATTTTCTCTCTTTAGCGACGAAAATCATTATTTACATAATACTTGTTTTACCTTATTGCAGGAAAAGCGGTCATGTTTCTGATAAGAAATAAAGGAATTATAAAATATACGGTTAAGGGGATGCTGGAGCTATTTTTTTTCTTTTTTAACCTTCTTTACCCGTTTTACCTATGGAACTAGATACTTTTTCAGTTTAGACTTAGCAGTGTTAATGTACCACCCATATGCGTGAAATTATGTATGATTATGATATTGACATAAACGCTTCGGTGTGCAGTCGAATTTTGATTGAAACTTTACAAGGAATTAAGAAAAACGAATATTATAGTTTGTGAAAGTGCATAAACGTAGTGTCACGATGGACGCACAGGCTCCGCATCGTACACTACATTACATTCATGCCGTTGCCTTCGGCTCTGATCACCTGTCGCAAGTCGCTGGTTTTCGCGACAATTTATAATATTCGATTTTCCTTACTCCTCAGAAGATTTCGACCGAAATTCGAGTGCACGCCGAATCGTTTAATATAGTCCGATAAGCTTTGAAGGATGTCCGTCGCATAGTAATAATGAATAGTGAAAACTAAGAAATGCTCTACTTAAGTCGGTAAAACAGGACGGTCCAGCAGCCCCTTAATGAAAAAATATGTTATAGAGGTTAATTTTAATCAACTATCAATCAACAAATTAAGTTTATTACGAATTGCCAGTCAAACAATTAGTTAATCTCTTTTAAATAATTTTACATTATTTTAAACAATCCTACATCTTTTTTCGTTGCACGGTGGTAGCGAAATCAGTATAAAATGATCGGTTATTTTTAATGATCCTTCGATGCGCTGGGGGTATGGTCCTCTGACGAGCTTGGGGTATACCATAAAATATATTTAAAATGATTGGCATCTTCCATTAACTTGTCCAACTTGGTCTTCCTTTTTCGCTTCGGTTTCGGTTGTCTTTCGCTACTTTCGCTTTCATTCCCGCCGTGTCCAATTCCAGCCTCTTGTTCACCCCCTTGTACGCTCTCTTGATCGCTCTTTTTTTCGCCGCGTTGATCATTTCCTTCGCAAAGTTCTTCCCCCGTGTTTTCGCCGGTTTGGTCATCGTCTCGTTCGCCTACTTTTTCATGTCGTCTTTTCTTATCTAAATGTATTCTGCGCATCCTCTCGTAGTATTCTATCTCCGCTTCTTCTTTCCGCTGTCTCTCATCCTTCTCTTCTTCCGCGCGTCGTTTCCGGTTTTCTGATTCTTCTTTGCGATTCTTCCTTTCGATCTCGACCTCCGCTTCTTCCATTCGTTGCCGCTCTACTTCCGCTTCTTCCATTCGGTGCCGCTGTACTTCCGCTTCTTCCATTCGCTGCCGCTCTACTTCCGCTTCTTCCATTCGCTGCCGCTCTACTTCCGCTTCTTCCATACGCTTTCGCTCTACCTCCGCTTCTTCCTTGTGCTTCCGCTCCATCTCCGCTTCTTCTTTGCGCTTCAGCTCCAACTCCGCTTCCTCCTTACGCTTCCGCTCCACCTTCACTTCTTCCATTCGCTTCCGCGCCACTTCCGCTTCTTCCATAAGCTTTCGCACCACCTCCGCTTCTTCCTTGCGCTTCCGCTCCAACGCCGCTTCTTCCTTGCGCTTCAGCTCCACTTCCGCTTCCTCCTTACGGTTTCGCTCCACCTCCGCTTCTTCCATACCTTTTCGCTTAACCTCCACTTCTTCCTTGCGCTTCCGTTCCAACTCCGCATCTTCCATACGCTTTCGCTCCAGTTCTGCTACTTCTTTACGCTGCCTTTCATTTTCCCCGTCTTCGTTGCTTTGCCTGTTATTCTCCTCTGCTTCGTTGATTTGTCTCTCATTCTTTTCGTCTTCGTTCCTTTGGCTCTCGACCTCCTCTTCAACATTGTTTTCTTCTCCGTCTATCTCTGGTCCATCGTCCATAGCAGTAAACCAATCTGGTTTCATGCCGTGCAAACACATCGAGGCGTGAGCACCCAGCTTGTGATACGTTTCACTACGTGAAAGGAACCTCCAATTAATTTGTTGTTTATGTATGACCTCAATGGACTTTTTAACTATTGGTTATTAAGGTAGTTCGAGCGGTACAGTCCCACTAAACGTGAATTTCAGAGAAAATTTCGAACACTTCTCGATGGGATAAAAATTTGAAAAAATCAACTACATGCGATGACTGCAAAGATTGTTTTTGTGAAATAATAATTCCAATTTGTTATTAACAAATTGAAGATAAAAATCATTATTCAACAAATTGCCCGTCAACTTAACAATTTTCCTTTATAAAAATGATTCGTTTATTTTTCTGAATACGTATGAATTCTGTCCGAATGTTTTTTAACCTTTGAAAATCACGTTTTTCTATGTTCAAGCTGTGAAAAAACGTAATTTTCAGATTAAAAAAAATTCTGAAAATTCATACGTATTCAGAAAAATAAACGAATCATTTTTATGAAGGAAAATTGTTAAGTTACCAGGTAATTTGTTGATTAATGATTTTTATCTTCAATTTTTTAATAATAAATTGGAATAATTTCATTTAAAAAATCTTTGCAGCACCTCGCATGTACTAAATTTTTTTTCAGATTTTTATCCCAACGAGAAGTGTTCGAAATTTTCTTCGAAACTCACGTTTGACGGGATTGTACTGCTCGGATGATCTTAATCGGGGTAAACGGGGCAAAACGGAGACTGAAAACGTCATTTCCAACATTTTTTGGAAGCAAGCTAAGTTCCCGTTTTGTCCCGCTTTAGCCTATATCTTTCAGATTACGAAGCTTTGAATAAACAATAACTTACAATTTTGGTGTTGTGTCGATGGATTCAGTGACATGAAATTTCTCCATAAACTGTATAATAAATTTGTGCTGCTCTCTGACATGGACCCGGATAAATTCAATTCTTTTCGTCGATGGCTTGCCGGTGTACACGTCTTTTATTAGTTTTTTTAGGTCTCCGCTGTGGAGGTTGTGCGGCGCATTCCGAATTTTCTCTTTATATGAGACGAGGGCACAGAGTAGCCGTCCGTAATGGTCGAAATTGAATGAAATATCTTTATAATATCTTTTCATGTTACAACGTTTAAGCGATGTGGCGTTAGATAGAAGACTTGACAGATGATTCTTTTAAATATGTTGATCTGTTACGAAACGCACTTCGCGGCGTTAGTCAACTATCAATGTTTCGATGGATCGATTGATGACGACAGATTTAGATAGACCTTTTTAATTCGATCTAGGGACACCTATCGTCCGCGAACGAAATGGAATTTCCGAATTTCGAAATTCATTCCATATGCTATGAAAACTTTATAGGAGAGACCGGGGCAAGATGGGCCCACGGGGCGAGATGGACTAGTGAAAAATCAAGCCGACTCGGGGCGTCATGGTCCATCCCAAAATGATTTTTAAACATAACAACCTAGATGGAAAAAAAAAATAAAAACTTTTCGTGGGCAATGACAGAAGCAGAGAATTCGCAATGTATGAAAGCGGGGCAAAATGGGGTACCCAAAAAATTATTGTAGAAGTTTATTATTGGGCATGTCTGACGAAAAAATTAAATTCCTAGAACCGGAAGTTCCATATCCCGTGGATAACCTCACTGCCGGTCGAATAACGTTGATTTTCGAAACAGAAAAAAATAGAATGGTACTGTTAATATCATTATCTTTATAATTGACGCAGTGAGCAAGTCACTGAGTGAGAATTTACGTGTTTCGGACAATTAGAAGTCTGCAACGGCGGATTATGGGCGCTTGCGCACAACTATGAATTAAACTACGCGTCGGCACACAGATCCGGCAGTAATCGTAATAAAAAATAAAACCCAGAAATATACATTCTCAAAGGCTATCGTGCAGCTTATAAATCGTTGATCCTGTCAGATCAGATCGTCAGAAAGTTTATTTATTAGACAGAAAGTTTATTTATTAGACAGAAAGTTTATTTATTAGACAGATGGATCAAATTGATCCATCGGTCTAATCGCTGCACTACTTTCTGACCAAAATATACAATTGTATATTTTGGTCAGAAAGTAGTGCAGCGATTAGACCGATGGATCAATTTGATCCATCGGTATAGTCTACATACTACGTGGTAAAAATATTCAGGTTTTTCCATGGTTATGGGCTTGAACCGCTCAGCTAAATTAACTGTATCAAGGTAAGCTCGTAAGTACATTTGCGTACCAACAATTTGTAGCGAAGAGTCCCATGAAACTTGATGCATTAAATTTGGCTTAGCCGTTCAATTTGAAAGCAATTATAGAATCGTATAGTTTTAACTGGAAGTAGTTTATCGATTACACCGTAAAACCAATTTACTCAAATTGATTCGCCGGTGTACTCTACGCACTACTTTCTGTTACAAATATCCAATTTTAGATTCTGTCTTGATTTTTGGATTAAATTGCTAAATTAAATTTATTGTATCTTGTAAATGGATGTATCACTCATACTTGATATTAAGTCTCATAATAGCCTTCCATTAGAACTATCGGTGCATTAGGGTTGCGTATGAGTTTATCTTGATACCATAAATTTCACCAAGCGATTCCACACAAAAGCCATGGTAAAAGCTAGAATTGTATATTTTTAATAGAAAATAGTGTGTAGACTACACCGCTGGATCAATGCAGTCAAATTAATCCATCGGTGTAATCTACGCACAACTTTCTAAGAAAAATATACAATTCTAGATTTTCCCATGGTTTTTGGGTTGAATAACTTGGTGAAATTTATGGTATAAAGATAAACTTATACGCAATCCTAATGCACTGATAGTTCTAATAGAAGGCTATTATGAGACTTAATATGAAGTATGAGGGATAAGATAAATCCATTTACAAGATACAATAAATTTAGTTTAGCAATTTAATCCAAAATCAAGGCAAAAGCTAAAATTGGATACTTTTAGCAGAAAGTAGTGCGTAGATTACACCGCTGAATCAATTTGAGTAAATTGGTTTTGCGGTGTAATCGAAAAACTACTTTTTTACTTCCAGTTAAAAATATCCGTTTTTTTAGATTCTGCAATAGCTTTCAAATTGAATGGCTAGACTAAATGTATTGTATCAAGTTTCATGAGACTCTTTGCTACAAATTGTTGGTACGCAAGTGTACGTACCAGCTTAACTTGATACAATTAATTTAGCTTAACGATTCAAGCTATAAACTATGGCAAAAGCTGAAATTGTAGATTTTTAACAAAAAATAGTACGTAGACTATACTACTGAATCGATGTGGTCAAATCGATCCATCGGTGTAATCTCAACGCTACTTTCTGTCCAAAATATACAATTGTAACCATTACCATAACTCTTGGATTGAATCGTTCAGCCAAATGTATTATTTGCGAATGTCGTTAAAAATTGTATGCTACATAATTTTTACGATTATATTACAGCCACAGCTACTACGACTTGGGGGTGTATGCATCTGATGCATACAAAGCATATAAAGAAGAGGAAGAACGGCGCAGGTTAGTATTTTTTATGATGAATCAAATCAAATGGATCAAAATCTCAATTTTAAATACCTATCAAAATATCCTATGTATTTTCAGAGATGACGAACTGGAATCCAGCGATTCCGATGAACGCCTATTGGCTGATCTCGGCGGCGAGGACGCCAATAACGAGGTGAGTGAGAGGCGAATCAAAGTTCGAAAAAAAGTGAAAATGATAGTAACTGATAATTTTTCTGTTACAGGTATAATCTACACATTAAGGTTTACTGTAAGGATTAAATAAAATAAATTATTTACGAAAAAAACATTCCCGCAGTTGTTTATTTGTACGCCACAGTTAACTTCTTCAACACCAGTTTGTGCTTAAAATGCCGAAATTCTAAAACTTCAAAATCAAATGCAGGCATTCGTTCTTCGCCTGGGATAAAAAAAATGCGCATGTACAGTCAACAGTTTCCAGATTCGAGCGGACGAGCATCTCTGCAACGAGCAAACATAAGTACATGCGAGAACACGCATGTAGACACCCTCGTAAGCGTCAGGTCGCAGAAACCAAAAAGCGGCTTCGAGGAAATGCAAAACAATATTTTTATCGAAGTCTCTATTTTGGTTATTCATATTTTTTAAAATTCATATGCATAGTTCCACGTATAATTTCTCAAGAACTTAAATCCAAAGGATATGTAACGAGTTGTGGAAAATTCACGGATTATCCGGTGAATTAATTCTTATCAGCGCGGTAAAACTCCACCGCAGATTCTTCGCCCAAAAAAAATGTACGGAGCTCGCGGAAGTATGGAGTAAAGTATCTACAGTCGAGTCTTAATCCATTCTGGGTTGCTTCGACGTGCGACATACTCTCCTATAATAATCATGCAACGTAATTAGACATCTTCAAGAAAAGGCCATCGATATATGCTCTTGCAAATATCTACCGGATAGATCATTTTTTAAGGATACATACGTTGAAATCGTCCACTATTCGACGCCACTTTCGTCGACAATTTTCTGGTCCGAACATACCGTAGAGGATTTTGTCAGATACTATCCTGAAAAAGCAGGTTAAAATTATGTCAACAAAATGAACGGTTAGTTGCTCTCTCATGGAGAAAGATATGTTATATCTTGCGTGTGCGTGTGCGTGTGCGTGTGCGTGTGCGTGTGCGTGTGCGTGTGCGTGTGCGTGTGCGTGTGCGTGTGCGTGTGCGTGTGCGTGTGCGTGTGCGTGTGCGTGTGCGTGTGCGTGTGCGTGTGCGTGTGCGTGTGCGTGTGCGTGTGCGTGTGCGTGTGCGTGTGCGTGTGCGTGTGCGTGTGCGTGTGCGTGTGCGTGTGCGTGTGCGTGTGCGTGTGCGTGTGCGTGTGCGTGTGCGTGTGCGTGTGCGTGTGCGTGTGCGTGTGCGTGTGCGTGTGCGTGTGCGTGTGCGTGTGCGTGTGCGTGTGCGTGTGCGTGTGCGTGTGCGTGTGCGTGTGCGTGTGCGTGTGCGTGTGCGTGTGCGTGTGCGTGTGCGTGTGCGTGTGCGTGTGCGTGTGCGTGTGCGTGTGCGTGTGCGTGTGCGTGTGCGTGTGCGTGTGCGTGTGCGTGTGCGTGTGCGTGTGCGTGTGCGTGTGCGTGTGCGTGTGCGTGTGCGTGTGCGTGTGCGTGTGCGTGTGCGTGTGCGTGTGCGTGTGCGTGTGCGTGTGCGTGTGCGTGTGCGTGTGCGTGTGCGACTTGCATCGTTTAAAACTCCTATAGTTCGGAAATGGATTGAGATAACAGGTTAAAATTTCGTACACTACTAGAGTGGTCACGTCGTGTCGTTCAATGCAATTTTAATGAAAATTGAAGCTCGGTTTGAGATTTTCGGCGATTAAGGATTCTTTCGGAAATTCTCTATGGTCGCTCTCTCTTCGGTAAATTTTGAGCTGTGGTCACAAAATTAAATACAAATATAATACTATGATCAAATACCTTTGGTATTGAATTTAGCCGTAATCTATCCAAGCAATCAGATTTTATGGAATTTTAATTGATTTAAAAATTACCAAAAACGGTTAATCAGAGTAAATTTGAAAGTATTGAGATTAAATTGGACACAGGAATTGACTAATACTGCATAATGTTTAGTATTAAATTTGGCGGCAATGGATCTAACGGTTTGAATTTTATGATATTTCACAATTTTTTTTTTTTTTTCGACATCGGATGGTATTCACGTTACCGTAAAATTACCGTTAACGTAACGTTATCGTAGCATACGCGTCCCATTCGCGAAAGACGTTACGGGAATCTCACCCCTGGCTATTGATCTATTTTGGCGTAGTTCAGTGGAACTACGCCAAAATAGATCAATGGATTCTGACAGAAACATATGCTCGCAATTACATTAGTGAAGAATGCCATGGGCATACCACCACAGAGCAATCGACTGAATCCCGGCTCAATACGTCTCGCATTTTTTGCGGTTTGTTTGAATTATTTCGTTTTAAGCTAAACGCAATTTTTTAGAAATAAAAAATGCAGTCATGGATAAAACATACGTACTTCCATGCTTCAGGGTCATCCCTTGGGGTCCCGTCGACAGCCAAACCTAAAACTGTATGCAGCAGCCTCCACTCCCAAGTTGAATTCCCTAAAATGAAGACATAATGAAAATTGAAGTACAATTAATCATCCAGATACATTAACGCCCCACCAATTGGTAACTTAGAAAATTACTCACATCGAATCCGGATGACCTCCATGCTGACAGTTTCGCGTGACGTGAAATTTTTGAGGTTGCTTAAAAACATAATACGCGAGACAAACTTTCGTAAACTCAAAAGTCTCGACGCCAATATAAAAACAAAATGCGATAATCGCAGCATGTTTTTAATTATTGTCTGCCAAAAAATATAAATTTTGAAACGTATTCGTCTTATATCCCAGCAGAAAAAAAATTCATCGAGAAACTTGTTTTGGTCCCTCCAACAAGGTCCTTATTATAGATATAGGTATAGGTCCTATTAAGGTATAGGTCCTCGTTTGGACCTATACCTTATAGGTATAGGTATAGACTTTGAAGGTACTAGACTTATATCCCGGAAGAAAAAGAATCCATTAAGAAACTTATTTCGGTCACTCCAATATTGAGATGACATTTTCGCGTTAATAGACGGAGCTAACATACATTCGATTGTGCCGATAGGGCTGGTTTACGTAAACGTTAGTGAGTAAACGATATCTATCGAACTCGACCGGGAGCACCTTTCCATCACAAATTGAGCAATTAATTAATGTCAAGGACCTGATAGCGAAACCAACATGGAGTCCTTATTGAATCAGTGTATCAATGACTCCTTTATGCTCTACTCCAGCGAGAATGTCGGTGGCACTTGCTGAATTAAAAAAAAAATATTGAAATTTTGAGGGTATTAGACTTACATCTCGGAAGAAAAAGAATCCATTAAGAAACTTATTTCGGTCACTCCAATATTGAGATGACATTTTCGCGTTAATAGACGGAGCTAACATACATTCGATTGTGCCGATAGGGCTGGTTTACGTAAACGTTAGTGAGTAAACGATATCTATCGAACTCGACCGGGAGCACCTTTCCATTACCGAATTGATCAATTAATTAATGTCAAGGACCTGATAGCGAAACCAACATGGAGTCCTTATTGAATCAGTGTATCAATGACTCCTTTATGCTCTACTCTAGCGAGAATGTCGGTGGCACTTGCTGAATTTAAAAAAAAATATTGAAATTTTGAGGGTATTAGACTTACATCTCGGAAAAAAAAAGAATCCATCAAGAAACTTATTTTGGTCACTCCAATATTGCGATGACATTTTCGCGTTAATAGACGGAGCTAACATACATTCGATTGTGCGGATATGGCTGGTTTACGTAAACCATAGTGAGTAAACGATATCTATCGAACTCGACCGGGAGCACCTTTCCATTACCGAATTGACCAATTAATTAATGTCAAGGACCTGATAGCGAAACCAACATGGAGTCCTTATTGAATCAGTGTATCAATGACTCCTTTATGCTCTACTCTAGCGAGAATGTCGGTGGCAC
Source organism: Amblyjoppa fuscipennis (assembly GCA_963575735.1). Taxonomy (NCBI): domain Eukaryota; kingdom Metazoa; phylum Arthropoda; class Insecta; order Hymenoptera; family Ichneumonidae; genus Amblyjoppa; species Amblyjoppa fuscipennis. The sequence goes on along the minus strand of OY754489.1, from coordinate 20,971,548 downwards.
TTGCTGAATTAAAAAAAAAAATATTGAAATTTTGAAGGTATTAGACTTACATCTCGGAAGAAAAAGAATCCATTAAGAAACTTATTTCGGTCACTCCAATATTGAGATGACATTTTCGCGTTAATAGACGGAGCTAACATACATTCGATTGTGCCGATAGGGCTGGTTTACGTAAACGTTAGTGAGTAAACGATATCTATCGAACTCGACCGGGAGCACCTTTCCATTACCGAATTGATCAATTAATTAATGTCAAGGACCTGATAGCGAAACCAACATGGAGTCCTTATTGAATCAGTGTATCAATGACTCCTTTATGCTCTACTCTAGCGAGAATGTCGGTGGCACTTGCTGAATTAAAAAAAAAAATATTGAAATTTTGAAGGTATTAGACTCGTGTCCCGGAAGAAAAAAGAATCCATCAAGAAACTTATTTTGGTCACTCCAATATTGCGATGACATTTTCGCGTTAATAGACGGAGCTAACATACATTCGATTGTGCGGATATGGCTGGTTTACGTAAACCATAGTGAGTAAACGATATCTATCGAACTCGACCGGGAGCACCTTTCCATTACCGAATTGATCAATTAATTAATGTCAAGGACCTGATAGCGAAACCAACATGGAGTCCTTATTGAATCAGTGTATCAATGACTCCTTTATGCTCTACTCTAGCGAGAATGTCAGTGGCACTTGCTGAATTAAAAAAAAAAATATTGAAATTTTGAAGGTATTAGACTTATATCTCGGAAGAAAAAGAATCCATCAAGAAACTTGTTTTGATCATTCCAATATTGCGATGACATTTTCGCGTTAATAGACGGAGCTAACATACATTCGATTGTGCGGATATGGCTGGTTTACGTAAACCATAGTGAGTAAACGATATCTATCGAACTCGACCGGGAGCACCTTTCCATTACCGAATTGATCAATTAATTAATGTCAAGGACCTGATAGCGAAACCAACATGGAGTCCTTATTGAATCAGTGTATCAATGACTCCTTTATGCTCTACTCTAGCGAGAATGTCGGTGGCACTTGGTGAATTAAAAAAAAAAATATTGAAATTTTGAAGGTATTAGACTCGTGTCCCGGAAGAAAAAAGAATCCATCAAGAAACTTATTTTGGTCACTCCAATATTGCGATGACATTTTCGCGTTAATAGACGGAGCTAACATACATTCGATTGTGCGGATATGGCTGGTTTACGTAAACCATAGTGAGTAAACGATATCTATCGAACTCGACCGGGAGCACCTTTCCATTACCGAATTGATCAATTAATTAATGTCAAGGACCTGATAGTGAAACCAACATGGAGTCCTTATTGAATCAGTGTATCAATGTCTCCTTTATGCTCTACTCCAGCGAGAATGTCGGTGGCACTTGCTGAATTAAAAAAAAAATATTGAAATTTTGAGGGTATTAGACTTACATCTCGGAAGAAAAAGAATCCATTAAGAAACTTATTTCGGTCACTCCAATATTGAGATGACATTTTCGCGTTAATAGACGGAGCTAACATACATTCGATTGTGCGGATATGGCTGGTTTACGTAAACCATAGTGAGTAAACGATATCTATCGAACTCGACCGGGAGCACCTTTCCATTACCGAATTGACCAATTAATTAATGTCAAGGACCTGATAGCGAAACCAACATGGAGTCCTTATTGAATCAGTGTATCAATGACTCCTTTATGCTCTACTCTAGCGAGAATGTCGGTGGCACTTGCTGAATTAAAAAAAAAAATATTGAAATTTTGAAGGTATTAGACTCGTGTCCCGGAAGAAAAAAGAATCCATCAAGAAACTTATTTTGGTCACTCCAATATTGCGATGACATTTTCGCGTTAATAGACGGAGCTAACATACATTCGATTGTGCGGATATGGCTGGTTTACGTAAACCATAGTGAGTAAACGATATCTATCGAACTCGACGGGGAGCACCTTTCCATTACCGAATTGATCAATTAATTAATGTCAAGGACCTGATAGCGAAACCAACATGGAGTCCTTATTGAATCAGTGTATCAATGACTCCTTTGTGCTCTACTCTAGCGAGAATGTCGGTGGCACTTGCTGAATTAAAAAAAAATATATTGAAATTTTGAAGGTATTAGACTCGTGTCCCGGAAGAAAAAAGAATCCATCAAGAAACTTGTTTTGATCATTCCAATATTGCGATGACATTTTCGCGTTAATAGACGGAGCTAACATACATTCGATTGTGCGGATATGGCTGGTTTACGTAAACCATAGTGAGTAAACGATATCTATCGAACTCGACCGGGAGCACCTTTCCATTACCGAATTGATCAATTAATTAATGTCAAGGACCTGATAGCGAAACCAACATGGAGTCCTTATTGAATCAGTGTATCAATGACTCCTTTATGCTCTACTCTAGCGAGAATGTCGGTGGCACTTGGTGAATTAAAAAAAAAAATATTGAAATTTTGAAGGTATTAGACTCGTGTCCCGGAAGAAAAAAGAATCCATCAAGAAACTTATTTTGGTCACTCCAATATTGCGATGACATTTTCGCGTTAATAGACGGAGCTAACATACATTCGATTGTGCGGATATGGCTGGTTTACGTAAACCATAGTGAGTAAACGATATCTATCGAACTCGACCGGGAGCACCTTTCCATTACCGAATTGATCAATTAATTAATGTCAAGGACCTGATAGTGAAACCAACATGGAGTCCTTATTGAATCAGTGTATCAATGTCTCCTTTATGCTCTACTCCAGCGAGAATGTCGGTGGCACTTGCTGAATTAAAAAAAAAATATTGAAATTTTGAGGGTATTAGACTTACATCTCGGAAGAAAAAGAATCCATTAAGAAACTTATTTCGGTCACTCCAATATTGAGATGACATTTTCGCGTTAATAGACGGAGCTAACATACATTCGATTGTGCGGATATGGCTGGTTTACGTAAACCATAGTGAGTAAACGATATCTATCGAACTCGACCGGGAGCACCTTTCCATTACCGAATTGACCAATTAATTAATGTCAAGGACCTGATAGCGAAACCAACATGGAGTCCTTATTGAATCAGTGTATCAATGACTCCTTTATGCTCTACTCTAGCGAGAATGTCGGTGGCACTTGCTGAATTAAAAAAAAATATATTGAAATTTTGAAGGTATTAGACTCGTGTCCCGGAAGAAAAAAGAATCCATCAAGAAACTTATTTTGGTCACTCCAATATTGCGATGACATTTTCGCGTTAATAGACGGAGCTAACATACATTCGATTGTGCGGATATGGCTGGTTTACGTAAACCATAGTGAGTAAACGATATCTATCGAACTCGACGGGGAGCACCTTTCCATTACCGAATTGATCAATTAATTAATGTCAAGGACCTGATAGCGAAACCAACATGGAGTCCTTATTGAATCAGTGTATCAATGACTCCTTTATGCTCTACTCTAGCGAGAATGTCGGTGGCACTTGCTGAATTAAAAAAAAAAATATTGAAATTTTGAAGGTATTAGACTCGTGTCCCGGAAGAAAAAAGAATCCATCAAGAAACTTATTTTGGTCACTCCAATATTGCGATGACATTTTCGCGTTAATAGACGGAGCTAACATACATTCGATTGTGCGGATATGGCTGGTTTACGTAAACCATAGTGAGTAAACGATATCTATCGAACTCGACCGGGAGCACCTTTCCATTACAGAATTGAGCAATTAATTAATGTCAAGAACCTGATAGCGAAACCAACATGGAGTCCTTATTGAATCAGTGTATCAATGTCTCCTTTATGCTCTACTCTAGCGAGAATGTCGGTGGCACTTGCTGAATTAAAAAAAAAAATATTGAAATTTTGAAGGTATTAGACTCGTGTCCCGGAAGAAAAAAGAATCCATCAAGAATTATTATTATTTATTTTGGTCACTCCAATATTGCGATGACATTTTCGCGTTAATAGAGGGAGCTAACATACATTCGATTGTGCGGATATGGCTGGTTTACGTAAACCATAGTGAGTAAACGATATCTATCGAACTCGACCGGGAGCACCTTTCCATTACAGAATTGAGCAATTAATTAATGTCAAGAACCTGATAGCGAAACCAACATGGAGTCCTTATTGAATCAGTGTATCAATGTCTCCTTTATGCTCTACTCTAGCGAGAATGTCGGTGGCACTTGCTGAATTAAAAAAAAAAATATTGAAATTTTGAAGTTATTAGACTCGTGTCCCGGAAGAAAAAAGAATCCATCAAGAAACTTATTTTGGTCACTCCAATATTGCGATGACATTTTCGCGTTAATAGACGGAGCTAACATACATTCGATTGTGCGGATATGGCTGGTTTACGTAAACCATAGTGAGTAAACGATATCTATCGAACTCGACCGGGAGCACCTTTCCATTACAGAATTGAGCAATTAATTAATGTCAAGAACCTGATAGCGAAACCAACATGGAGTCCTTATTGAATCAGTGTATCAATGTCTCCTTTATGCTCTACTCTAGCGAGAATGTCGGTGGCACTTGCTGAATTAAAAAAAAAAATATTGAAATTTTGAAGGTATTAGACTCGTGTCCCGGAAGAAAAAAGAATCCATCAAGAAACTTGTTTTGATCATTCCAATATTGCGATGACATTTTCGCGTTAATAGACGGAGCTAACATACATTCGATTGTGCGGATATGGCTGGTTTACGTAAACCATAGTGAGTAAACGATATCTATCGAACTCGACCGGGAGCACCTTTCCATTACCGAATTGATCAATTAATTAATGTCAAGGACCTGATAGCGAAACCAACATGGAGTCCTTATTGAATCAGTGTATCAATGACTCCTTTATGCTCTACTCTAGCGAGAATGTCGGTGGCACTTGCTGAATTTAAAAAAAAATATTGAAATTTTGAAGGTATTAGACTTATATCTCGGAAGAAAAAGAATCCATTAAGAAACTTATTTCGGTCACTCCAATATTGAGATGACATTTTCGCTTTAATGGGCGGAGTTTACATTCGATTGTGTCGATAGAGTTGGTTTTTATGCAAGCTTTAGTAAGCAAAATATCTTTTACTCCATTGGAGGAACCTTTTCATTGCAGAATTTACAAATTATTTAATATCAACGGCGGAATAGCGAAACCAGCATGGAGTGGTGATTCATTCGGTGTATCAGGGACTCGTCTACGCTCTATTTAAATGAGAATGTTAGTGGAAGTTCGTGAGACTCCTGAAAGAAAAAAAAAAAAAAAACTCATCGATAAACTTATTTTAGTCGCACCAATGGCGGATCGAGATTTTCCAAATACAAGACGTAATGAGTTTCCTTTCTTTCGCACGGTAAGACATGATTTCAATAGACGAAATCAATAGTGATGGTGATAATAACTGGAAAATTATCTTATTAAAAAAAAGCTTTCTCTATGAGGAAGCAAAACGGTGAAGTTTGATTATCTCGACAGAGATACCTGTGTAGCTGGTTTACTTCCCCTTATACAGTGGATTAATCGCTTAAGCAAGTCGAAAAAATGCGGCAATCGGCATTCGTCAAATTGATTCCTTGTTACTTCCTGTTAATTACAAAAAAAAATCGATGACATATCACAAAGGGATTATTGGAGTACCTCTTTTTTTACTTTATTTATACATTTTTTGTCTGGAACATTTACGAATTTCATAAAGAAAGATGATATCAATGAGACAGCCAATATCGGGACACTTAGACAATGCGCAGACATTTGTTAAAAAATAAACCATGGCATTTTTGTATCTTATAAATGGATGAATACAACATTTAAATCCATACATTGCCTAATAATTGATCTACGGAAAAAATTTAAGAATGAGCTAAAAATGCTATTAATTTCCTGGTTGTTCGAATTGGCGGTCGATATCTTAAAAGGCGACTTCACAAGAGTCCGAATATTTGCAGGTGCATGCACGCACGCTCGCACACCTACGAGTTTTCAATCGCAATTAATTAGTTTTCTTCGAATGTAACTTTTAATGAAACCAATGTCGAAATTTGATTTATCCGATGCCGAAATAGCTCACGTACATCGGGTTTTAGCGGGAGCATTGGTTTGATTAAACTTGAGCAAAAAAAAAAAAAATGTATTCATCGATCGCATGGACGGTAAGAGTAAGCAAAGATGTTCGGTTACACTCTACCGGCCATACAATCGATTAATACATTTTTCCATCAGTGCGTAATATCTCTGTGTTGACGCTTTCACCCTCGACAATGTCAGAAATAAATGTTTTCCGCTGAAAGTCTTGAGGGTGGATCCGTAAACGATGTCAAATTGCCCGTATTCACGATTTCAATTGAACGCGACGATTAGCATCCATTTCATTACATCCACAGTCATAACAGGATTGATGAGCATTAAAGGTTTATTCGGCCGATCGGTAATCTTGAACCTAAGAGGAAATCAAAAATTGTACTGAATACATTTATTCAAGAGTCGAGCATGCAAAAATAATCGAAGACTATTATTGCATTTTGACTGCTGTATATTCTGCGGTACTTCAAATGCGTACCTGATATCTTTTAAAAGGGGACTTGGCAAGAATCCGAATATTCACGGGTGCATGCACGCACGCTCGCACACCTACGATTCTTCGATCGCAATTAGTTTTCTTCGATTGTAACTTTTAACTAAACCAATGTCGAAACTTGATTTATACGATGAAGAAATAGCCCACCTACATCGTCTTTTAGCCTCAGCGTTGGTTTGATTAAACTTGAACAAAAAGAAAAAAAAATATATTTATTGATCGCATAAACAGTGAGAGTAGCCAAAGTTATTCGATTACACTCTACCGTTCATACGATCGATTAATACATTCCTTAATCATTACTTAATAAGCTATGTCCACGTTTTCGTTGGGTTTGAACCTGAATGAAAATAAAAAATTGTAATCCATTCATTCAACGGACGACCATTCTACCGACTTACCGAATCTCCAAACGACGAGGAAAATTCCATCTGGCCTTTTAAATTTTTGGCCAATACTCAGAATTGAGATTCAGGAAAGGGCATCATGTCACTTCCTTCGATGAATTGGTTGGTAGTTTTTCGTTGCCATTGATTGAAGAATTTATTTTTTTATTTATTTTTTTTTTTTGTGGGAATCCATCGCTGACTGAGTGACTCTTACTGTACCGTACCATAATTTTCACTCACCCAACGATGGATTCTCATACTAAAATTACTTTGATAATTGTTCACATGCTGCGAAGAATTAAACATTTTTTTTTTTTTTTTTGGGAATCCATCGCTGACTGAGTGAAACTTACTGTAACGTACCATAATTTTCACTCACCCAACGATCGATTCTCATACTAAAATTACTTTTATAATTGTTCGCATGCTGCGAAGAATTTTTTTTTTTTCTGGTAATCCATCGCTGACTAAGTGAAACTTGTTGTACCGTACGATAATTTTCACTCACCCAACGATGGATTCTCATAATAAAATTAGTTTTATAATTGTACGCATGCTGCGAAGAATTAAAAAATTAATTATTTTTTTGTGGGAATCCATCGCTGACTGAGTGAAACTTACTGTATCGTACTATAATTTTCACTCACCCAACGATAGATTCTCACAATAAAATCAGCTTTATAATTATTCGCATGCTGCGAAGAATTATTTTTTTTTTTCTGGGAATCTATCGCTGCCTGAGTGAAACTTACTATAATTTTCACTCACCCAACGATAGATTCTCACAATAAAATCAGCTTTATAATTGTTCGCATGCTGCGAAGAATTTAAAAATAGATTTTTTTATTGTGAGAATTCATCGCTGACTCAGTTAAACTTACCTTGCCGTCGCAGTTATGCAGCTGGAACTTTTTATCCAGCGAGAGTGAGAATTTCACACTTAAATTTTATAATTTTATTAATTTTATTTTTATTATTATTTTCACTTCACATCATTTAATCACACATCACCTTATAAGTTTCAACATTTACTTTCCATCCGTATTAGGTTATACTATAGGTTAGATTTACCTCGATTGACGTTTCGTCGCGGGACTATTTTCACGCGCGTAGTAACACCGCGCTTTGCCCCACCGAAGTTGACAGACGAATGATAGCCCGACGCTCTGTCACGCACACATTCGTAAGTGCGCACACCGATAGGGAAATTTTAAACCTTTATTACTCGGTCAATTTTTATCGTAGAAAATTTTCAAAAAAAGCAAATTACTCGGGACGTCGAGCTCTACCAGTGTGTAAAATATTCTATACTAGTTACGAATCACCCTGTATACTGTAACGTTACGCAAATTCGACCGTGCCGACGGGACGGTCACGCACGACGATACGATAGAATATCGACTTATCGGGATTCTTCGCGAGTAATACCTGTAACGCGATCTCGCGATCAAACGTCGTTACCGGATCGCGATCAATGCGCAAGCAGACGTGCGCGTCAATGGGGAAGTGACGACACACGTCGAAACAGCTAGCATAATCTCGAACGTGCGAGAACATTCGAGAAGCCACGAGGCTATATAAGCAAGGGAACTGAACGCCTCGACACTCAGTCTTTCGTATATCCGACACGCGTCCACGTCATTTCATAGCCCGAAAGCCCCACTGGCTAGGGTATTGCTCCGGACACTAGTCATTCCTTGAGTTAGCCCAGCTCATTAATTTAACAATCCTCGAACAAGCCCAGTTCAGTAACAATGCTCGTTAAATTGAAGAAAGCTTTCATCTATAGAAGAATTGGTCGCAAAGAAGAATAGGAAGAATTCTTAATTCGCAAAAGCAGTCGAATTAGACCCTCGCGATAGGCAAGCGATAGCTCGTAAGCATAGATCACCTTAGCGCGATACGTGATCGCGATACGCGGATTCCCCTCCTTTTTCCCAATTTCACGTTTTCAAAATAAAAATCCAACCCCTTTGGATTAATCGTCAAAACTTAAAATTACACGGACTAACGCAAAGAGGCATAAGACTCGCACGAGTCGTATCGATTGTCCGAAAACACCGATACGGATCGTGGGACAGAATTAAAAAGGCGACGAAGGCAATAGTTCTCCCATCAGAAATTTAGTATCCATGAGCACGGTCAGCTCCGTGTGCGTTAGCGTCCTGCTGCGTACACGAACGCTTTAAAAATTAAGTAAAATCAAACCTTTTGGAAAATTATTCAAAATTCTATTTGAACTTGTATTTCCTTTTTATTTTTCTTTTTTCATCGATCTCGCGCGAGTTGTATCGACTGGCCGTGAACGTCGATACAAGTCGTGCGAAATACGATCAGGTAGCTTCACTCATCGAAAAATTCCAATGATGAAATACCTCGCGGTCACCCTGACCATGTAAACGTGGAAATCTGAGGAATCCTCGGTCAACCTAAAAAACCCGATACGCTCCCGGTCCAGTACCGAACTTCCCACGTCTCTGGACGATTCCCTCGCTCGCTCGAAAGAATAGGTTCGTGGAGACAAATTCCCATATTGCGAGAGTAATTCACGTAATAAAGAGAATTTTATTATAATACCGAGCCAATAACAATCTTACAGTTAGTGTATAAGAACTCCAGCACTAAACTGTCGTTCTATGCTCGACCCGAGGGTGTCGCGCCCATTAAGAGCAAATACAACGAAACATCCTAATTCTAGTTTCGTAGCCGTGTGCCCCCCAGAAGCCTCGTCGGATGAGGTGGACATTAGGCGACAAGCACCCAATGGGCGATGTCACACCTCCCCCAGGCTACCTTGACTGGTTGAGTTCAATCACTGTATGAACTCGTTCGAACGAGTGAAGGTGGCCATCCGGTGGTTTGTAGGCGAAGCGAAGCTCCAACACGCCCTCGACGATTCAGTCCAGACTGTCTCCGGTCACACGTATGGTCTTGAGCACAACGTGCACCCGCTGAACCCGATCGTTTGCCTCCTTCCGTAGAAGTCGGTCCACCAAGAACCATTGTTTGATACCCTTGGGAAAGGATACCCAATTTGGGCACTGGGGTGACATTCCATCAGCCGTTCATCGCCGGCCATCCTTGACCAACCACTCACCCACCACAGCTAGGGTTCGCTGGATTTCATTCCGTTCAAGACAACCCCCTGAACACCATGCGACAAAGCATTAGTGAGCGAGGAGTCGTATCGCTGTTCGAACCAACAGTTTCTCATAGTGTAGTATGAGGCTTATTGGATTTCCGACAACGCAAACTCGTGCACCGTTCAAAACACGAGTTACGCAGACCAGTGACTCATAAACTCGAGCTAATGCCCGAGATGCGCCTCCTGGGTTTTCTGCAAACACTACCATTCACCAGCTCGCTTGAATTTCTTCACATTGACATTCAGAGCGTGGGTAGGGTCGCACTATGTTACCACCCTCGTGAGAAGGCCCACGCAGCGCAAAACTTCCGTCAATTCCGTGTTTAATAATCTTACAACTACGCGCAGACACTAATACAGAAATTTGTTCGACATCATTTTCTAGACTATCACAGAGCACTGACGAGATATTTCGGTGAACCGCTACTAGCACACCTCCCTCTCTTGTTGAATTCACTGCACCATCACTTATGTCTTTTCTGTATCTCACGTTGTAGTGGAGTCCCAGTTCCGCGTCGAGAATCGTCCGATGCAGCCACGTCTCAGTGAGAACCAATACGTCGTATTTCATCGTCGCAAGCTCCATGGATGCTCGCAGCGTTTGCAGTTTCGTTCGGAGTCCACTTACGTTTTGGTAATAAATATATAGACCGGCATTTGCCGTTTCCCGTTTTTTTGGTGTACTGGTCGTATCGGGCGATTCTTTTCTCCCACTGTTTCTTGCTCCTCTCTCTCCATTAGTCACGATAATCGTGGGCACACCATTCCTATGGATTACTCTCTTCTTTAATCCTGAGTTCTCCGAGTTCCTTACTTCCTCCCATAGCTTCTTGTACTTGGCTTGTTGCATCTTTGTCAAGTCAACCTTGACGTTGGCATTCCCTTTATATTTTCTCTTGTTTCTCAACACCTTGATCACGTCAGATGCTGATTTCAGGGTCGCAATTGCAGGGCGGGTTTTTTTCTGCGGATTTTCTTCCCATACGAACAACAGTAAGGGCCGATAGGTCCAAGTCGCAGATCTATCCCAATATTCCCTTCGCTGCTTCGACATCTGGTTGCTTTTGTACTGCTGCTGAGGTATTCGCTGCCTCTTGGAGATCGAAAAAGATTATATTTCGACTCCTCTTTTGCCGTTCAACCATTTCGTATGATAGCTGTTCAACCTGCACCGGTGATGTTTCCTGTCTCGGCTTGAGACTAATAAACTTCTCGCTAAGGCCCCTTACTTCCTCCCGAAGGTCATCGAGTCGCGTCATCCCTTGCAGGTTCATACTGGTGGCAATTTCCACTGCTTTCAGGTGCTCCGAAAGCTCCGCTATCTCCTCCTTCAAGCCTACGAACGATACAGACGAATCATCATTATTTCTGTTTCTGTTGGCGCCTCTAACCTCTACTTCAAGGGCACTGTAATCCGTGGTAAGTTTGTCTAGTCTCTCTAGTATCGTTGGCATCGACGTGATTGCTATCTTACACTCCTCGCAGTAGAATAGGAGCACCCGGCTTTTCAATACATACGCTCTCTGCTCCGTCGTAGATAGTTTTTCACATGTCATGTGGACGTTGTTCCTGCACCCATTACACGTAAGTTGCTGCTGGTCCCCTACATCCGGCCGCATTTGTTACAGAAAAAGGATTCCATCTCAATAATACTGAGCGACAAGCTCCCGCTCTGGTACAGAGCCGACGGCATGGTGGTATAGGTTAAAGTAGGCGAACCCTCGGAGTATCTTTATTTATTTATTTATTTATTCAATTCATACGGGCAGGGCCCATTTACAAGGCGATAGTTAACCTATCGTCCAAGCATACAATACAATTGCGAGAGTTGTATAATCCGTATTTGCGTAGTTTAGCGAAAGAAATAATAACTGAAAGATCGTGACCCATTATAGATAAACAAGATAATGCTGCGATACAATAAAAATACTAGAAATAACTACAAGACTAACAGATTGTAGCATCGAGTATGGGTCAAAGCGAATCGTAGTCACATACAAACTTACAAAATCCCAAAATAACTAAAATTCGTCTCGTTACAAAATTTTAACAGCATTAAGTGTCATAACTACCCTATCGGTACCGGCGACCGCTGTTCGACGGTTGTTCGACCGCAAATACGACCGGTCGGTTTGTGCCCAAATTCGACCACTAAGCGATTGAAAGTTCGACCGATTGCAGCGCCACCGCTGCGCGCTGCACTACGAGCGGTCAATTGTCTCGTAGTCTTGGCGAAACTATCGTACTTTTCTGTTTCGGACGCAAAGCGACCGCAAATTCGACTTGCTGCAGAAGCGGTCGTTTTTGAACAAATCGACCACAAAACGGCCGCAGAAGCGGTCGACGGCCTGGCAAATGGAGTCGGTTTTTCGTGAATCGACCACATAACAACCGTAATTACGATCGATAAGGGATCTTCCAGTGCGGTCGGTTATCGATAAATCGACTGCACAACGACCGAAGATGCGATCCTATCGGTACCGGCGACCGCATTTCGACGGTCGTTTGATTGCCAAAACGACAGGTCTGTTTATGCAAAATACTGACCACAAAACGATTGCAAAATTGACCGATCACAGCGCCACCGCTTTAGTTTTTTCATTACGAGCCGCTTTCCGTGTTTCTAGCAAAAAGGTCCAATTTTTCTGTTCCAACGTCAAAACAAATGTAATTTCGATTGGCCCTCGATTGTGCAGATGCGGTCGGTTTTCCATAAACCAATCACGAATCGACCGATGGAGCGATCGGTCACCTTGTAGCTGCGATCGGTTTTCCGTAAATCGAACGTAGAACAATCGTCGTTACGACTGGCGAGAGGTTCTGTGTGGTCGGGTTTCCTTAAATCGACCGCCAATCGATCGGAAATGCGACCAGTAAACGACTTATATCGTCGGTATATGAAATCGATTTTAAAAATAAATCGACCGCAGAACAACCGTAAATGCGGTCGGCGGTATTATTTTATTATTTCTTTTTCATCTGCGTCAATTTACAATACATTTTTTTACATAAATAAACAATAAACTTGGTATATATTATAATTATTGCGAGACAATGTAGAGGATTTGTGCTCTACTATACTACAAGGGTAGATACCCACGGTAGCGTAAAGTGTTTCGTTCGCAAATAGCAAATAGTCTGGGGAAGTCAGTTGGCTAGTGTCATCGACTGTTTTTCTTTCAGCAGGGAATTTGCACCCGAGCGCTTTTAGGTGGTATGGAGTCAGTGGAAAAGGTCGAGAGCGCCACCACATGTATACATACTTCTGTGAATTCGACGCGAAAAGTTATTAGTGTCGTATCTATTGGAGGTTTCACATCCAACATTCGATGTTCACCTATCATACGATTAGCTATGAGTGGCCTTCTGCGGTAACCTCTGCTTCCCTGGTGCGTTTGTCTTCTGTTGAACGAGTATTCCTTTGTCAGACAAAAGTTTGGTTTCATCACAGGATCTTCCTCGAATGGAACCAATGATTTGAATTAAGAGCAGTCTAAGGCCCCTCTTGCTCGCTCTTACAGCAAGCCTATGGCGCTGTTTCCTCACACTCGGCCGCTCGCCGCACTGGTTTAGCCTGGCCTTAAGAGATTCGAGACACTGTTAAGGAAAAAAAAAAGTGCCGCAAATAATTTTCGAGAAATTGTATATGTAATTGTATTTATAATCCCACCGGTAGAATAATATATTTTGAGGCGAAATTTCGATGGACTGACCTTTGGCAATGTTGCTCGATGATTTAAACAGAATGCCATTCCTCAGACGTTTTATGTGTCGTCAACGCTCGAGTGCATTCAAGATTGTGACTGTTTGTTTTGAGAATCAATGAAACCATAGAGGCGAGCTGGAAGGAAGAAAAGATTCGTTGATGGCCTAAATTTTGAAAATGGCCTATCAGTAAAAAAATTGTGTGTGCACAAAAAGTTGTAAATGCGCAGAAATTAAATTAAAAAATTAAACGGACTCCGGGGATGCACTTCATTTTATATTTTTTATCATTCACCAAAAATTTGAATGCTCTAAAATGTTTCTGCGTAGCTAGAATTTTATGAGTAACCGATACACGGACAATCAAGAATTATTCAGTATAATAAAAAAGAAATACCGTTTCAAGTTACCCGTTTGCGCGATTGTTTCACCAAACTCACACGGAAGGGTATTGTTTGTAGATTCAAGTCATCCGGTCTATAATCGTTCTGGAACTCTTTTACTATCGGTTCCAAGACTTCGTTAATCTGTTACATAATGGTTCGGTATTCTGCTCATTCGAAGTCGGTGTAGACTTTGCTCGAGTATTATCGCTGGCACCGGTGGTTCGGAATCGATACCGATAAATACTGTATCTGATGTAAATTTTACATTTTCAAGGTGTTGTGTACCAAAAGCATTGTTAACGTTCCGTAGACGTTCTACAAAGAGGCCCCATACTGTTTCATCGTCGTGATCAAAGTGTACTATATCCACGATCTCTCCATATCCGATACTATGGCAATACACAAATGAGTTGCAGAATTGAGTTTCTTGTTTATCTTCTTTTCCCCGGCACCTGTAGTCGATACCCTGAATTGTCGCGCGCATGCAATGACAGAAATTCGGGATCATATTGAACAGAATGAAGAGATTCCAATTCCCAATCAAGCAGCGGATGCTTCTCCATTTTTCCAATGCCGATGAATTTAGTTGGTACCTCTGTGTAGTCGGTTATATAGCTACCTCTCCTTGAATCGTCTGTGAGAATGTTATTTAACATTTTCTTTATTTGCGGATCAACATTTGGATCGGGAAAGAAGCTTTCGATAAACCGGGTCATAAAGTATCGCGTTACTATTTGGAGAGGCCTCGAATTACCAGCTGAGACCTTGTCCCTAATTTGTTTGTTCCATGACTCAAAGCTAAATGCGTTGTGTCCCCAGAACGGACCCCAATACTCAACTGTATCGGCTAAGTGAGTCAATAGGTGCACGTTATATCTCATGTTTTTTATTCCAAATGTATCTTGGAACATTTGGATGTACTCTCTCAGGAGTAATCGAGCGTTACTAACAAGGAAACATTCCCAAGTGTCCGAACCCGATTTCGATAATTTTGATATATGTTGTAGAACTCGGAAATTTAAGGGACACGTATTTTTTTTATCATCCCTCGTTGATATATAAGGGGTGAAACAGCCCCTCAAACTTTGGCAGAAAAACAATAATTTTTTTTTTTCTTAGAAGCACCTGACGATTATCAATGAAATTTGGTATACATATATCTCGAGCCAACAGGACTCAGAAATGGTAGTGTGCATCACGGACGCACCCCTTTAAGGGGGTAAACTACCCCTATCTAAATGTTTTTTTCTTTTTTTTTCGGCGAAAAATAATCGAACTGGAATACAAATACCATCGTTTTGAAACTAAAATGATATTACAGTTTACGTGTTTTTGGTTTTTTCCCAAAAACCACTGTTTGACCAAATATATATATTTCAAAGCTTTCAATATTTCCCATAGAAGCACCCGACGGATTTCAATAAAATTTGGCAAGCATATATTTCAGAGCAACAGAATTAAGAAATGATACCGTCCGACACGCGCCCACCCCTTTGTGGGGGTAAACCCCCCTGATAATTTTTTTCAGGATAAAAGAACCGAAAAAAATATAAATCGTATACAGCCGATGCTTGCATAAAAAAAACTCCCGTTTTCGCTTGGAGGGCGAATTCCTAATTCTACTATTTTATTCTACTATCAAAAACCATAATTTAGCACACGGGATATATATTCGAAACATAGGTAATATGTGAATTTGATAATATAACATTTCTACAGATGATACTATTTTCATTCCAAATTTATTCGTTCCAATACATGTATGGAATATGGGATATATGGGAATACTCCAAGAATATTAATTCTGGAAAGCAAAAAAATCTTGGGACTGAAAATTTCAGAAAATTCTATATGATAAAAATAATGTTAACCAAAAATATTTGTAACAAAAAATTATGGCTCATATTCATGACAGTAGTGATGATCGTGGAAAAAGTGTTCGAAGCAGAATGCTTTCTTACACCATGAGCATCGTATTATAGGTAGTGCACCGCAAACAGCACATTTCATAACGGAAGATTTTTCGAAAGCAAATTCGACAGGATTTGGAAAACTTTCTAATCTGTCGTCTACATAGCCACTTTTATACCAAGCATATTGAAAAAGGGATCGATACCTAGGCGAAGATAGTTGATTATGTACAAGTGATTGTAGTTTTATAATATTGTTCCGTAAATGAAGATTAACATCGTAATTGTGTAGGATCGCATTGTCAGAGAAACGCTTCACAAAGTTTTTCCACACCCTAAAACCATAAACGTCTAAAGGTTGAATTCTTCCGGTAGTTCCTTCTGGTATAGTCATCAACACAACATCTTTATCTAAAGGCTTCGTTTCTGCGATAATATTGCTGCAGTGACCGCTCCAGGAGTCCAGTAAAAGTAGGCTTCTTCGTCCAACGTTAGGAAAGAACACCTCTTTTAGCCATGTTTTGAAGTGGTCTGTAATTGCAAAACATTGCTACCAGTAATATTCATGCACATTGCAGTAATAAAAAGAAAATTATCATTGCAGTACATCATTACCTTTTGTCATTTTGCCAGATGACGAAGGGAGGAGGTATACATTCGGGGGACGGATTAATATTTTTTCTACTAGAGGACCAAAGCGACCGCCTGCTTCTTTTAATACTATCAATAGAGGAGATAGTAGTCGCCCATCACAGGAGACAATTGGCTGAATAGTATAACTATGAGTTGTAGATGATATGGATTGAGCAGAACACTCGACTTTTCCCGTTCCTGCATACGTCAACGTACGTCCTGAATGTATTTCAAGCTGGAATCCACTTTGATCAGAATTATATACGTTTTCAGGCCCGTATTCTGCTATAAAAGGCTTGACAGAAGCAACAAACTCATCAGCTGATTTTTTCAAATTAGCACTGTCTTCTATCGTCTTTCTTGAGACAAACTTTGTGATTTTTCTTGAAACGATCCGATGGGCTTTTTTGAAATTGTATATCCATTTTGAAGCGGCCACGAAAGGCCTATCGCCACTCCCCTGCTCTCCCCATGCTTCCAGAGCCCATTTTTTGATGTCCGAGTCATGGACTATTAATCCAGCTTCTATAGCGTTTCGTAATTTGTTTAATGTAAATTCGGCGATAATCATTAATTTTACTTTCCGCGTTCCTCCTTCGTCCACTTGCTTTGCCCATCTCGTTAATTGACGAGGATTAGTAAGTCTGGCAAATGACTTTTGTACAGTAGAAAACTTGAGATAGCTTTTTTTTCCACTCCGCCAGTACTCTACTGCCCTTTTTTTATAATCAAATGGGATTTCATCGTTTACAGGACTAGGGCACACAGATGAAGAAGGTCCAGCCACTCCTTCCTCACTCCAATCTTCGGCGTCTTCGACGTATTCTGCGTCTGTTCCGGGAAAGTCGTCTACGAAACCCAATGTAGATTCTTCAGATACTTCTAAAGTGTTGAAGTCCCATATACTGTCCAGAAGAATCTTTTGAATCGATTCCTTCAGAATGATTTCTTGCCGATTGACTTCAGTCGTTGGTAGATACATTGTTTGAAATGTTGCAAGTAATAAATTAAGCACGTTCATTGGATTCACAAACATGTTTAAAATATCGTAACGCACTGATAACACGGCAGGCTCCGAACGCGAAATTTTCAACACCGAATGATGAGGAGTAATGCACGCTCAGACTTTATAAAGAGCCGCACGACTACTTGGGATAACATTTGTCTATTTTCGTTCCAAATTGTTTACAGGCCTGCCGCCCGAAGTTTTCCGGAAACTTCGAGATCTATTTATATTTTTGGCGTCACGAAAATACGCATGAAAAAAATATGTGATCGGTTATTTTGATTTTATGAAGTCGAAGAACTAATCTTATCTTTATTTTTCCAGAAATATGAGTAGACTCATAATGAAACGATTACCGCATCGTAGAATCTACCGTGAGGCAGATTCGGTAAAATAAGCTTTACATGTGTGAACTGAATAAAAATAAATGCTAATGCATTTATTTTAATATATTTTTTTTATTTTATTGTAATTTTATTCGTTTCTAATGAAATGACTAAAATTGCGATACAAATAGTTTCATCTGTAGTTTCATGTTATATTATCAAATCCACATATTACCTATATTTCGAATATATGCCGTGTGCTAAATTATGGTTCTTGATATGAAAATAAAATCCTGTAAACTCTCATTGAACTTCTGACTGCCCTCCAAGCGAAAACGGGAGTTTTTTTTATGCAAGCATCCGCTGTATACGATTTATATTTTTTTCGGTTCTTTTATCCTGAAAAAAAATAAATGATCAGGGTGGTTCACCCCCACAAAGGGGTGGGCGGGTGTCGGACGGTATCATTTTTCAATTCTGTTGCTCTGAAATATATGTTTGCCAAATTTTATTGAAATCCGTCGGGTGCTTCTATGGGAAATATTGAAAGCTTTGAAATATATATATCTGGTCAAACAGTGGTTTTTGGGAAAAAACCAAAAACACGTAAACTGTAATATCATTTTAGTTTCAAAACGATGCTATTTGTATTCCAGTTCGATTATTTTTCGCCGAAAAAAAAAAGAAAAAAACATTTAGATAGGGGTAGTTTACCCCCTTAAAGGGGTGCGTCCGTGGTGCACACTACCATTTCTGAGTCCTGTTGGCTCGAGATATATGTATACCAAATTTCATTGATAATCGTCAGGTGCTTCTAAGAAAAAAAAAAAAAATTATTGTTTTTCTGCCAAAGTTTGAGGGGCTGTTTCACCCCTTATATATCAACGAGGGATGATAAAAAAAAATACGTGTCCCTTAAATTTCCGAGTTCTACAACATATATCAAAATTATCGAAATCGGGGTCGGACACTTGGGAATGTTTCCTTGTCAGATACTGCTTATATTCGCTAAAAAATTGCGCTTCAGCATACGTCCAGTTTGCGGTATTAGGATTAGTTAAAAGGTCTTGAAAACCCAGCATTGAGACAATCTCCTTAAGTTGCCACACCCAATTGTACTTTGGGTCCCCCAAATTGTGGTTCATCAATTCAATAAGTCTCATGGAAATTTTTCTTGGGAGTCGGTCTTTGCCCATTGCGAGGAGTTTTTTTACCCAGCCCTAGACTAGACGCATAGCTTGGTAAGAGATCGGTAGGATTCCCGTTTCTAATCTTACGGCGAACCCCGGAGTGTTTTTGGGCAATATGAGTAGCTTCTTAAAGACATTAACCTGTGCTTTCTCTAATACATCAAAGTAATTTAGACCCCACGCTGGAACGCCATATAATAGTGTCGCAGTGACAATACTGTCGTAGAGTTTCAGTGTACTATTCCAAGAGTCGGCTTTGGCCTTTGCGAGAATCGATATTACAATGCCGGTAGCGATCTTCGTTTTTTCAATGGTAGAGTTAGCAGCTTGCACCCCAAGTGAAGAGCAGGAGAACGGTTGTTATCCGCAAGCGTATATTTCTGCCTATGCTCGAATTAATTTTCTATCGTACATATAAAAGCGACGCGTTACCCCCTCCACGGGACGCATAGCCAACGACGAGCTACCGAGCCTCGAGCGCTCGCGCTACCCCCTCGAAGGGACCTCGACCCAATAGGCGGGCCGCGGCGGTAGGACCCTTGGCGGCTATTTAAGGCCGACGCGACGCGCTGCTAACAGCATTCGATGGCTCGGGGCTGAGAAGCCCAGTCCTCCCAAGCTACCTAGTACGGCGGTGTACAAATGTACTCCATGAACTAAAAATAAAACTAGCTACCGTCTTCCCGTAAGACGTTTCGTATTTTTAGTTAATTCTTTTTCTTTTACCTTCCCGTTTACCCACCGGTATCCCGCTGCCTGCACGCCGGTGAGAAGGAATAAGGCCTACCGGGAGCGACGGGCCCGGCGTCAAGCGTTGGCTCTTCAGCCGGCAGTCGTCAACGAGATGGTACCACAGGAACCCGCTCCGGCGCGACCTGCGACTCCGAGAAAGGCCAAAGCCGACGACGAAGGCATAGAGGTGCCAGCGAGCTTTCGTTACGCCGTGGCCGGAGAAGACGGAGAGATCTTTTATCTCTTCGACAGCCCGCTGCTGAGCGTCTATCCACCCACGCCGTCCATGGGAGCAACGAGGAGTAGACCCGGAGCAGCTACCAGCGAACAACCCGAAAAATCCGTTCCCTATCCTGCGCCAGCGGTCTCGAGCAGCTGTAAAGCCCCGAACCGACTCGCGGTTGGCTCACACGTCGTTACTAGCGTCGAGAAAGACATGCATCGCTGGTACGAGTGCGTTACCCACGTCTCGCCGGTGAAACGCCCAATACCTTGTCCCCGGCCTCCTATACGCGGGAGACGTGTACCGAGGCCTCGTCCCGGTGGAGATCTCGACGTCGCTTCCGAGGCGTTCATCCAGAGGAAGACGGCACCGGCTCGCCCGCCAGCTCCTCCACAGCGGACCGAGAAAACGAGTGGGCGTTCGCCCAAAAATCCCGCAGAAGAGCAAGTGGAGGGTAAGAGACCGAAGGCCTTGTCGATCCGCGTCGTCTCTCCGCTCGCACAGCGCCGCGCGCCGAAGCGAGTTCGGAGCGTGATCGTCGTGCCGCCGAGCGCGAGGCCGCGGAACATTCGCCGACGCCTAAACTTTTAGGCCGCGATCGCGACAACTGTTTCCCGCAAAAGCACGAGCTCGAAATACCGCTTCGAGATTCTCGTCACGGTATGCCCAAATAATCGTATTTCACTACTGTTTCTAAAAACTGGTCTTTGAATTTGAACGCCATTTGGCGGTTTCCGCCGCCACGTCGAAACGCGACTATCTTTGTTTTTGCGATATTAACCGTAAGATTGTTTTCGTCGCAGTATTCCTCGAGGGCTCGGATTTTCTTTTTGGGGTCTGTCGGAGAACGGGTAAAGACGACGGCATCGACGGCATAAAGAAGCGTGAGCATGTCGTCCGTACCGCTAATACTGAGACCAGACACTCCCTGTTTCTAAAAATCGCTCCATATCGGCAATGTACATGATAAAGAGAAGTGGACTGTGTTTCGCCTTGGAGGACGCCTTCTGTGACTTCGAAGGGGCTTGAGAGGTTGTCATACGCTTTACCTTGTACGACCGCTTTGTCGTAAAGGTCTTTGACGACCTTTATTATTTTAGCGCTGACTCCAAAAGACCTCAATTTTGCCCATAATTGTGCATGTGGTACGGTATCGAACGCTCGTTTAAAATCGACGAATAGGCCGTATCCGCATTTCTTTTAGATCTAAGCTGTAATTGAATGCCCGAAAAAAGCGCAAAGATGTTGTCGACCATGAGAGCATGGAGCCTCGGCCTTTTCTAAATCCAGCCTGAGATTCCGGGAGAAGGTTAACTTGCTCAGCCCATTCGTTAAGCCTATCGCAAATAATTTGTGTAAAGAGTTTCGTGATATTATTAACAAGAGCGATACCTCGGTAATTTGACGGATCAGATTTTTCGCCTTTTTTGAAAAGCATCTCAAGTGCAACAGTCGCCCAGTCGTTCGGAACGGTTCCAGTATCCAAAATTTTGTTGAACATGACCTGAACATACAGTAGCAAGTTGGGTGGTAAACCTTTCAAAAATTCATTCGAGATTTGATCAAATCCTGGAGCCTTCCCCGCTTTGCTCTTTTTCATACAGGAAACCAGTTGGTCTAGAGAAATGTCGGCGTCTAGGGAACGGTTCCCATTGTCGTACAGTTCCACAACAACATTATCGATTCTGTGCGGAAATATATTACCATAGAACGCTTCCCACTGTTCGACCGAAAGAGCTGGGCTTGCTTTTTTCACAGAGGGGCAATCTTTGACGACTTTCCAAAATTCGGAAGCATGCTTTACGTTTGCAAACCTGTCCTTTATGTTGGTTTCGTACATCGATTTTTTTTCCTAATCAGGGCTTTGTATTTGTTTCTGTACATTAGGTAAGCTGTCTTTGCAGTGAGTGCAAAATTTTCAATTCGACATATTTCTAGCGCCTTTTTGGCATCTCCCTTAGCCTTTCTCACTTCTTCGTCGAACCATGGCTTGTTAACTTTTTCTTTACGGTAACTTTGATTGCGACTCGAGCGGGCAGGGAGCATATTTGCTTGCTTTGTGGCTTCTAGGATTGCTGATTTTAAATTGTTAAATTGCTCGTCGGGACATGAGCTGGCAAAACTAAAAGAAATCTTACTGGAGAAATGCATTGCGGACCGGAAAGCCTCAGCTCGCTCGGGGCACCATCTCAGTTTATTTTGTCTCGGGAGTGGTACGGCTTTGTTGTTTAAATCCTGCGTTGAGTCAGTCGAACAGTCATTCCAAGGTAAATTTAATTCACCAGGCGAGGTAACGTCTTACCCGCAGCTGCGCCTCGCCAGGCAGCGTGTAAGACGCTGCCTGGTGAAACCTGAAAAAATATACAAAAAATAAATTAGTGTTAAGCTACATATATATAATAATCATTACGAACATAAAACGTACTGTGCACAGTGTCGATGAACCCTCGACGACCAACGTCGAACTCTCGTCAAACCCTCGGGAAGCCTTGCCGAGACCCCAAAACGAGCCCCTCGTCGATGGCGAAACCTCGTCGAACCTGAAACAGAAATAATGTAAACATAATATTAAACAAAATGTAAAAATAAGTTAAGATACACTAACACGTAGACAATACTCACCTGCAGAGATAAGCCTCCGACGAGGACTCGACGACGGCAGCTGCTCCGAAAGAGTCGAGCCAGGTAGCGGCTTACCCGCTACCTGGCTGAATCTGAAAAGGAAAAAAAAGCAAATTAGAAAATAATCACCAAAACTAAATAAGCTTAAATAGAAAATAAGAAATAAAGATACTCACCTGTTGTAGAGAACGTTGGACATGGGTCTTCCGCCCATGCTATGAGACGGAGATTCCTCCAGCGAAGATCCCCTCGTTGAAACCTGAAACACAAAAAAAAACAGGAAAATTATTATTATTCAATAATATAAAATAAACCCTCGCTAGGAGGGTCGCTGACACAATATTTAAGTCAATTAAAAATATTCTTACCTGAAAATTCATGACGAAACACTTGTTGCTCGCCGGCAACAACACGACACACAAACCTAAAAAAAATACACAAAAACACACTGACCCTCATACACACTACTTTTAATCGGTGAATTACACTCCGCACAAACTTTTCACCACCTCACAATATCAAAAAACACTTGTAAAAACACATTAAACAATATAAAACACACTCAACAATATACAAACAATATACACACAAACAATATAAAACAATAAAAACACACTCGCGAGAACGGCCGACGAGGTTAAACGCGCACTACACGAAACATATGCTCGACACTTACGAGCCACGCGAGAACCGAACTTGGCCGGAGATAGCCGAGCGCGGCGAACACTCGTTCGGCCGACCCTAGTTCTAAGACTCCCCGCGAGAGGGAGATTTTGTAAGAAAGATTCTCGCAAGCGAATATGCGACTGAACGGCGATAAATAGCCGAGGATTTCGCGAATAAAATTATGAAACTTTTCGCCTACCAGTCTCCGACTTGGGAAACAAATTTTTTAAGTCCTCTAACAGACGACTCCCACTCCCCAACCAACCCGTTTCTACGAAACGATCACATCGACCTGCTGCAAAGCGGAAAGTCATCCTGCTGCAAAGCGGAAAAATATCCTGCTGAGAAGCGGATAATAAAACCTGCCGCAAAGCGGGAATTTCAACTGCCGCAAGGTGGTTTAAACGCTGCTGGAGAGCAGCCGTCCTGCCGCAAAGGCGAATATATCGACCAGAAGTCAGCTTATCCCACGACCGATAACACAGATCAAGCATATGTGGCGATCGGAGACAAATCAATGTTACCGGCGTCGCCTAAACGCCTGAGCGGAGGCACGTTTGGAGGAGCGGGCGGAGGCGCTCACATCGGAGCTTAGGGCCCGCGAGTTTGACCGAATAGTGCGCATCGTGCATGTCGTCGCCACCGATCCGAGCCCCTGGCCGTACTCTCCGCGCTCACGGCCCGTGGCAAATACGGTGGAGGTACTTGGGCGAGGACTTTACCCACAGATTACCGAGCGGCCGCGAGCCCTCAACCTGCGGTACCTTCCGTACCCACCCGACGGACCGATTTACGTGAGACGTCCCACGCCACCTGAACCTCGGGGAGGAGGTTACGTCCCTCCAGTCGCGATACTCCGGCCGAACACCGTCCGAACCTTTTCAGTTCCGCAGCAGGGAAACCGCACCAGACCGGAAACAACTAGGGGGGTCCTCCGTGAGCGGAACCACCTCTCCCCCCGCGCGGTACGGTCCCGAGTCTACCCCGAAGCACCCCGCAAACGCCGCGACCTCCCGCCAACGCTACCGGACGTGGTCCCGACGACGCTACCAGAAGTGGTCCCGCCGTTGTTGTCGGACGAGACGCCCAAATCACTCCATGGGTTATGGAGTAAGTTGTATGAGGAGCCTGCCACGGAACCCGCCGCGAACGAAGACTCGGACAGGAAACGCGTTCAACTGGCAAATCTATTCGGCGACACCCCGGAAGTGTCCAGGGAATCCTCCGGATCGACCCCGACGACCTCCGGAAACCGCCCACCCGCGAAACTCAGACCCAATTGGTCCCCGGATAGCGACCTCAGCTCCCGTAGCTCGTTACATCTCCTCGCGAGCGCCGCCGCGATTTTCGCCGGAACTACGGAGCCGCCATCGCTGCCTGGGTTTGGGGAATTCGGTTCCCTTCACGTCTTGGCGGAGTCCGCCGAGAACACCCCCCGAGCGGGGGCCTACGACCCCGCCGAGCAGTATACCTCAATATACGAGGGGGTAGGCCAACACTCGGGGGTTTTCCGGAGGGCCCCGCCGGACTACGTGCCTTCGCGCATAGTCCCTGAACGGGAGGAACCCGCGCCCGCCGAACCCTCGAGCGAACCGTCGGCATCCGGGACTCCTCAACCGCGACTCTAGGGGAAAATCGGCCCCCACCGGTCCACATTGGACCTAACGTCAGCTCAGGCGTGAAACTGATCCCTCGGTTAAATGACCGTACCCTTCACCGGGCTAAACAGAATCTTCGGTTAAATAACCGTGCTCTTCACTTGGCTAAACCGGATGAGAAAGTAGGAGCGGGGTAAGACCCGGGTTTTAAACGGCCCTTTTAAGGGCCAAATAAAGCCATTCAAACATAAATAAGGGGCAAGTCCGCCTCCCTTACCTCCCCCTAACTTGCCAGACCCGCCGCGATAAATCGAAAGGACCGCAACGAAACCTGCACCTACTAACCCACGCGCCTGTCGTCGGTTATTGTCAAGGCAGCTTGTCGTTTCCTTCCCCAACCCTCGCGTTGAAGTCGCCGTCAATGACGAAGAGGTCGTAGTCGTTATTTTCGAGTATATCCGTGAGGGTCATCTGCAGCATCTCGAGTAGCGTTTTGAGGTCGAGGCTCGGTTTGAAGTAGATGGTCCCGACCATGATCGCCGCTGTTTCTACCCATATCATGGACTCTCGTTGCGTTGAACCAGCTTCCTTCGTAGCCCTTTAAGTTAGTCGGTGGATAGTCAGGTTGATCATCCAGCCAGGTTTCGTAGGCACAAACTACGTGGGATGACTTCGCGAGAGATGAATTACCGAGTTTTTAAAGCCATGTACATTCCAGAAGGCGAAGGCGATTTTGTTTAGGCGTCGTTTTTTGGAGCAGATTGAGAGCTGCTTGAGTTGGTCGTATATGTTGTTTCTTTGCGGTACGCCGTTGGAGTAACGACGTCTTTTTCCTTGTAGCTCCAGTAAAAGTCACTTCCGTCAATTTGCAACTTTTTGTGGCTGATTTTAACTTGTTTGCCAAGTTCTCTCTCCGCTCTGGCACGAGATCTGATTTTAAATAATCTTTCTCTATCGTTGAAGGTCAAGTCGTGATTTATGTAAATGTTGTTTCCTGCTTTTTCTCTCTTTGAGCTCATTCTAGTCGATTTCGTGGTCGCAGAATCGAGCGAAACTCGTACGATGTCCTTTTTCTTTCCGAGAAGACTCGTATCTTGAATCTTGGTCTCGATTCTGTCGATGTTGAATTTGGTAGCAAGGAAATGTGTCGTAACTTCTTTGAAACTGGAAGGTTTGGGTTGCAGTCCTTTAATTATAATAGTGTTTTTTCTAAATGATTTATCTTGCAGTTCTACCTTGCGGTTAAGTTTATCAAGGGAGATTCGCGTGTCGAGGTCCGCCGGAGCATTTTCCGATCGAGCGTCCTGAGGACGGTTTTTGCATTCGCGTATTTCGGCCTGCAAAGCTTCGATTCTCGCTGTCAGTCTTGCCTCGAGTGCCGATTCTCTCTTCTTGGTTTCTTCTCTGTCCAATTTAATTTCGGTTTAAAGCTCCTCGAACTTTTTGTTGCTCTCCTGAGTAGCCGAAAAAATAAGCGTGTTTAGGACTTGGAACTGATAGTTGTTTTCCTGCTTCATTTCCACGATTTGCTTCGCCAGCCATTCGAATTGTGATGAAGAAGGTACGGTAGGGATGACGGTTACCGACTTTTCCTCGTGCATTACAGCTGTCGTTGTGAAAAGGTTTTTGCCATTTAGATTTTGCGGTGAGCGATCTCCAGGCGTATGAAACTGGTCCTGCAAAGCTGTGAGAGGTGAGTCGATTATTATGGAAGGGTCTCACAAGTCGTCTGATTTCAGCTGACCCAGGTTTTCCGGAGATCTTGCCAGTTTGCTGGACTTGTTGAACGGATTCGGTGTGGCCGATGGGCCGCCTCCAGTAGGTAATTCTTCGTAATCCCGTTTACGCTTTTGCATGAAAAAGTCTTTAACAGAACATTCCGAATTGCAGCGGTCGCTGTGTAGAATGGTGTTTGTTGACGGTCTACCTTTGGTGAGTTTGACAGGTGTAGGACCTATTTGCTGTTTGTCGGTAATACAGGCGGCTCCGTTATCCGTTGCGCGGGAACCGGTCAGTTGAACGAGTTCCGCGTCTAGCCGGTCCACAACATCGGCGGTGGGATCGGACTTGTTGACTTTCTCGGGCATAACCGTTGTTACGAACGACAGAAAAAACAGCGAAATTGTACACTAGTTCGGTAATTTTCACGCTCAACTGATCACTTGATCGGAACTGGAGAGTCGTATAATTTTTCTGGCCACTGCACTGTATATAAATTAGGGCTGTGTGTCCCAAAAACCGTTTTACAGTAGGAGCAGACAGAATCGCGTGTTTACTCAACGACTGCACCGTGGCGCCCCCCATATGCAAACTATATCAACTCTGCACCCGAAGCGAACCTTCAAGTCGATGCCATTTATACAGACTTTAGCAAGCCTTCGATTTTGTGAATCATGCGTTGCTCGTGTCCAAACTAAAGGACCTAGGTGTCAGAGGGAGTATGCTGGGGTAGAGTCGTACTTATCGAGACGAGTTCAATATGTTAAGTATAAGGAATCGGTATCGAGACCGATACATGCGATCTCGGGAGTTCCCCAGGGTTCCCACCTTGGGCCTCTCCTCTTTAATATAATGATAAATGATATCGTTGCGTGCTGCGTTCAATCGAGATGCCTCTTGTTTGCCGATGATCTCAAAATGTATCGAGTAGTATCTTCGAGGGCGGATTGTGAGATGCTGCAAGAGGACTTGAATAACCTCATGACGTGGTGCGATCATAATGGTATGATCGCCTAAATCCAAGAAAATGTAAATCTATCTCTTTCACGAGGGGGAAAAAATGTTGAGCTATGAGTATAATGTAAATAGACATTTGCTTGAGAGGGTTTCCGTGATACCAGATCTTGGGGTTATTTTTTTATCAAAGGCTGTCGTTTGGACCACATATAGAATCATGTACAAAACAAGCTCTACGAGTATTGGACCTAGTTAAGCCTTTTACTGCTGATTTTGCGCATCAATCTACCATCCGTCTACTCTATTTAACTTTGGTTCGCCCAAAACTAATGTACGCTGCAACGGTCAGGTCACCTCACTACCTATGTTACTCGAAATGCCTGGAGACGGTACAGCACAAGTTTTTGAGACTGTATGCGTTTAGGTCAGAGGTCCCTATGGCATTAGAAGACCATAAATACTCAGGAATCTCAAAACTGGCGAATATACTTTCGTTAAATTCAGTGAGATCGTTGGGGGATGTATGTTTTCTGTTTAAAGTATTAAACGGAATCATCCGAACTGAGCCTCATCACCCTAAGAGTCCCTAGACAACATGCACGTTCCACTATTACATCTCGGCTTTTTCACGGAAGGTAGAATAGAACATACGCAGTGTTCAACTCAACACTAGCAAGAATAGCAATTCTCGGGAATCATTACAACATGCTGAATTTTACGGGGGTATCGTTCGAAGCTTTTAAAAGGCAGGCGAATACAGTGATCCTTCGATACGAATAAAGCGATGGTAAAAGAAATGCTAATGACAATGTCGACTAAGTTTCGTTAGACTGTCCTAAGATCTTCGTTTTGTAAATAAATTCATTTTATATGTATATTTATAGTCATATGTATGTGATGTTATATTAGGCATTTATGAAACTGCATATTCAAATTCAAATTCTAATTGAATGTTATTCATTGATACTTTTATGTCTCGTGTTTTCGATTCACCATGTGAGTTTTTGTAAAGGAGTTACTCCGTCAATAAATGAAATTAAAATTAATTTAATTTTTATTGTATTTGTGTTATTGTATTAATTTTTTTATTGTGTCTGGTGATTATTGATCAGATATTCAGATAGACACGGCATCGCATACATTTTTTCATACAGTGATCACGCACTAAACACCGATAACGTAAAAAAACGTGAATAAAAAACGCTATGATAATAAATAGATAACAATTCCGGGCTTCTCATGGCGCATTGGAAACTCGGCACTATCTTGGCAGCAGCGTGAAGTATGCCGCATCATTTGCGATTATGCGTAGAATGGGGATCGCCGACTTGCTTTTCGATATGTCACGGCGAACTTTTGACCGGATTTCTCTAATTATTGTTTATTACTGTGAGTTCATACCTCCGCTCACAAATGTATGGTCACAAACATAGATCACGCTATAAAGTTTTAGTATACCAAAATCTGTTAAGTCAATTTTTACCGCTCCAACGTTTATAGGCACTTGCGAAAAATCTTTGAGCCGGCGGATCGCAGTGAAACGTATAACTTCCGTCTTTTTGCCCTGGCCGGCAGTCGGGAGTAAAAATTGAAGCATATTCAGATATGATCTCTTATTTTAATTCGAATAATCTCGGGTAGTTGTAGCGATATCATGGTCCCTCCGCTTGTGAGAACGACGGTCACAAATAGCCACTTGCCGGCGGGAACAGAACTACTGCTCGAGCTAGCTTGATTCGACATATGGAAAAATTATAAGGTTGTCGGGAAATTATTGCGAGTAACCGTGTCTGCGCTTTTCAGCGTAACAGGTGCACACTTTCCCAGCGGCGTAGTGCTTTACACAGGTAAGTGTTTTAGTCTTAATACATGCATCTCACCTGTTCGGTAAGTGTAGGAATAATTACTAATTCTAATTTTTTAAATGTGTTTCAGGTGCTGGAGCCGTCGGCAGAGTTCGACGGAGCCGCTATGTTGGTTCGCGGGGAGTTCGTCCACTTTGCTGAATACGTATGAATTTTTCCAGGTTTTTAAATTCTCTTTGAATTTTGAGACTACAAATTTGTCACATATAAAAAAAAAATCAAAGTGAATTTTTATAAACAAAACTTTATATTTGTGTCCAATTTTTAAAATAAAATGATTTACTTTCACTCGTGATGAAAGTAGCTCCGAAGGAATTTTTTTTCCGTCGATACCATTATAAGTTAATTGCTTATTTCGATTATTTTTTTACTCAACAAGTACTCGTGCCTTTTCTAATCGAGAGACTTCATCGTTCGTTGCTCTCAGGTTTTCGGTCCGCTCGACACCATAATAATGTAACTAGGATTGCTGAAATTCGCGGGGATATCGTTTCTCAAATCTTTCTTTTGCCTCGGCATGTTTACATAATTATTTTGGTTCCTGATGATCTACGGTACGTAATCCCTCGGTTCCTTCATCTAGTTCCGTACGTCCGTTCTTTTCCTCCCGTTGGCAATGCTCTTGTCGGTATCTGCAGTAGCCCGTATTGTCGTCGTTGGCCTTTTCCGTTCTAGCGGAGTTTTTATGACTTGTCTTTGTCAAGCGAATTCCGATCGTCAGTCTTATTGCCTTGTATGTTTAGTAGTTTGCGATCATTTTCAGATTCGTGATTCAACATCGGCGACAGCTCGGCAGATTCTCCCTCGGAATCCGAGTGAACGTTCGATTTTCCGTTGGATGGTGAAAAATTGTTTTTATCGTAGTTCGCTGTTATTCTCGAACTGAAACTGCCCAAGTCTCCGCCGCGAATCGACGGACTCATCGCTATGTCAGAGTCGTTCTGAGGAATTGCTGATGAGAGACTCAATGATTTCACGTAGTCGTCGTTCGGTGATACCAGCACATGGTAATCGGGTGTCGACATCATCGTTAGGTAATCGTTCTTACCGCTCTGGAGGACCATAGTGTTCATGTCCATGTAAGGGGCGTTTAAATCCAAATAATGCTGTGAAGTAATTCAAGGTTGTTCGTTAGTTTGGTTATTGTGAAGAAAAAAAAAATTTGCATGATACCGTCTATGATTATCTATCGCAATCAATAGATCTTTATATTGTGATCTATGGCCGTGGATAGATATTTTATTGTGAACTACCGCGATCAATAGATCATTTTATTGTGAGCTATGGCGACCGATAGATTGTTCTGTTGTGATCTATGTCGATCGATAGATCTTTTTATTCTCACCAGACTTTACACCTTCGACCGGAAATGATGTCATACCGGAAATACGTCACTTCTGTTTTAAAAATCTCTTTATTCGAGCGGAAGTGGTGTCATACCGGATATGAGGTATTTCCCGTATGCCATTACTTCCGTTCGAAAAATGAGATTTCCAAACCAGAAGTGACATACTTCCGGTCGATCCAAACTGAATTACATTCGATATGCTACGAAAACCGATCTACGCCGGCCGGCAAACCGAAATTCGTCAGAGCTGTCAAACTGTCGTAGCAGTCTCGAGCGACTGAATGAACTTCGCCATGATCCTCGTGGCGTCATCGGACATGGCGTCATTGCCGACCAATCACGATATAAATAAAAGGGCAATAATGAGTCGCGAAGTGGTTCAATAGAAAAATCTTGAAAATTGACATATATCTTGATAGACCAGCACACCAACTTTTCGGGGTGGAGGAGTATGGCGATCGATAGACCTTTTTATTATGATTTATCACAATCGATGAATATTTTTACTGCGATCTATGGCCATTGGCAGACCCGTTTATTGCATTTTATAGTGATCTATAGATCTTTGCATTCTGAATGATAGACGAAAAACGTCAGGCTGCTGTATTCGTACCTCTTTCACACTTTCCTCCATCAAATCGCCGATGCTCGAGACTAAATAGGTAAATGTTGGCCATAATGTAGGTTTTGCGTTCCAGCATTGCAGTTGTAGTGTTCGTGGGAAGACAGACAGAGAGAGACACACGATGTTTGCGTGGCAAGACTTTATTTCGACTGACTCTCCTCGTACAATATTACCTCGTAATGCTCATCCCCACTTCACACTCTACAGCGACACTCATTGCTCACGCACCTATATACCACACTCCCTTCCGTCAAGTCGATCGCTCACTCTCATACGCATTCTTTAATCTCGCTTACGTCTATATCTTCTTATTGCTATAAACTTACAACTATTTTTTCTCAGCTTTTTTCTCGGCGATCCTCGGCGACCGTCGCAAGGTTATTGTACCCTCGGTTTCGCCCTTCCCCTCGGTACCCGGGGACGGTGCGCTCCCCTCGTTATCTGTACCGCACTTTCGCAGCTGATCCACGTGTCGCTTAGCGATTTGCTCCGATTCAAATTCGACTTCGTACGTCACTGGCCCTAGGTTCTTTTTGATTACCGCGTGCGTCCAAGAGGGTGAGTGGGCACTAAAATTCTTTGTCCAGACTTTCTCGTTGACGTTAAACACGACTCTTCTCTTCCCCCTTGAATTTCGTACTTGTCGCGCGGTCTCGAAACCTTGTTTTGTTTGTATGTCTGGCCGTAGGAGATCGAATTTTGTTCGAATTTCTCTACCTAGCATCAACTTCGCTGGCGTTTCGCCCGTCGTGCAATGTTTCGATGCCCTATAGTCTAACAATATAATGTCTATCGCTGTCTGTACCGGTTTGTTTTCTCGCAATAAGATTTTGAGCTTTCGTTTAAAGGTTTTCACAAAATTTTCCGCTGCGCCGTTCGATGCCGGATGTTTTACTGCTGAGAGCGTATGTTTTATTCCTAACTTTTTTAGGAAATCGGTAAATGTGCTACTGGTGAATTGTGGCCCGTTGTCGCTTACAATTTGCAATGGGAATCCGAAACGCGAAAAAACTTTTTGAAACGCCGCGACCGTTTTTTCCGCTGTTGTTGATTTCATAAAGAAAACTTCGGGCCATTTCGTCTTTGCATCTATTATTAATAGAAAATTTTGTCCTTTATACGGTCCAATAAAATCCGTATGAATTCTTTGCCAGGGTCGCTCCGGCCATTTCCATGGGTTTAATTCGCTTTTAATCGGGTTGTCTTTGACTACGACGCATTTGTGACACGTTCTCCCTATTTCTTCGATTTCTTTGTCCATACCCGGCCACCAAAAGAATGATCGAGCCGTTGCCTTCATTTTCACGATACCTGCATGCGATGCATGCAGCTCCGATAATATCGTGGCTCTCAGTTTCTCCGGAATTACTACGCGATAGCCCCACATCAGGCAATCTTGTTCGGTGTGTAACTCGTCTTTTTTTGTTGCGAACTGTTTGGCCTCGTCTTCGATCATTCTTTTGTCTGGCCACCCGCTCCTCAGGTACAATGTTATCCGCGACAATACTCTATCTTTTCTCGTCTCTTTTGCGATGACTTTGTGATCTAAACACGAAAATGATTCTTGTTCAACAAAGTTCATATACGTATACTCCTCTTTTTCGTTGCTATCTACGGGCCTCGGTAATCGCGACAATCCATCCGCACAATTCTCTTTCGATTTTACATATTCAATGTTATAGTCGAACGCGTTTAAAAAATCGGCGTATCGTTGCAATCTGCGCGCTGCCATGATCGGTATACCTTTCTTTGCGCCGAAAATTCGAACTAGCGGTTGATGATCGGTGCGCAATGTGAAATTCCTGCCGTACAAGTAGTCATAGTACTTCGTTACCCCGAAAACTATCGCGCGTGCTTCTTTATCGATTGGCGCGTAATTCCGCTCACTTGACGATAACGCTTTTGACGCATACGCTATGGGACGATCACCTTCGGGAGTCGCATGCGAAAGTATTGCCGACAGCCCATAATCTGAGGCGTCGCATGTTAAAATTACTTGTTTTTCTGGATCAAAGTTTATCAATACTTTTGTCGATTGTAATTCTTTTTTTGCCTTTTCAAATGCCCTTTGGCATGCTTCCGTCCAGTGAAATCGTTCCTTTTTCAAGCAATTATATAACGGTTCGAATTTCGTCGCGCGGTCCTCGATAAATTTATCGTAGAAGTTGATCATGCCTAGGAAGGCTTGCAGCTCTTTTACATTTGTTGGTCTCGGTGCCTCAACTATTGCCGCTATTTTGTCTTTGAGCGTGTGTACTCCGTTTTCGTCGATCTGGAGACCTAAGTACGTGATTTTTTTCTCGAAAAACTCACACTTCGACTTTTTTAACTTTAACCCACATTCAATCAACTTCTCGAGGACCTCGATCGAGTTTTTTACAATTTCCGTTATTGTTCCCCCTTTTATGATTATGTCGTCTAGGAAAACTGCTACGTTTCGCATTTTTGCGAGGATTTTCTCCATTTCCCTCTGAAAGTATCCCGGGGCCGACGCTATTCCGTATGCTAACTTGTTATATTGATAGAGACCCTTGTGTGTATTTATCGTTAAATATTTCTTCGATTCTTCGCTTAGCGGTACTTGCGCGTACGCTTCTTTTAAATCAATTTTCGTAAAGAATTTCCCCCCCTGTAGACTAGCTATCAGATGCTCTACCTTCGGCAGGGGGTATCTGTCTATGACCACGTTCGGGTTTACTGTGACCTTATAATCGCCGCATAATCTTACGGTCCCATCCGGTTTGATTATTGGTACGACGGGTGTACCCCAATCGCTCACTTCTACTGGCGATAATATTCCTTCCGTAACGAGTCGATCGATTTCCGCCGAAACTTTTTCTTTCAACGCGAAAGGAATTGACCGCGCTTTATGATAGACCGGTACCGCGTTTGCTCGCATTTTAATCGCAAATTTCGATTTATTATACGTACCGAGCCCCGGGGAAAATAACTTACGGTATCTTTTAACGATTTTTTGCCGTTCGTCCCGTATCGTTCTTTCTTCTTCTGTTAACGTTTTGGTTCGCTCCGAATCTACTC
Source organism: Amblyjoppa fuscipennis (assembly GCA_963575735.1). NCBI lineage: Eukaryota > Metazoa > Arthropoda > Insecta > Hymenoptera > Ichneumonidae > Amblyjoppa > Amblyjoppa fuscipennis. The sequence continues at coordinate 20,936,892 of OY754489.1, read as the reverse complement.
CGATTTTTTGTACCGCGCTCTTTTTTTGTTTGACTTCTAGGGGCCACAAACCCAATGCGTATAGCCAATCGCGTCCTATCAGTGGTTTTCCCGTTTTTCCGACGACGTACAAGTTTGCTCTCGTCGCGATCGCGCCATATTCGATTTTTATCCCGCGTAGAATCCCTAACGGTTTACGTTTCTCCCCACTATAATAGCTCAGCGTGACTTTAGCTTCCTCCAGTTCTATTCGCGGAAAGTACTTTTCCCTATCTATCTCGCTGATTATCGAAACCGCGGACCCGCCATCTATTTCCATCTCCAACGGTTTATTTTCAACTCTTATTCCCAGATACTGCGGTTCGATTTTACAAATTTTATTATTCTTAAGTGTTATTGAAAATAAGTCGGCGACACTTTCTGGGTCGCTTTCCGTTTCGGTCGCGTCCGTCTCCGCGTTCTCGGTGTCGACGTTTCTCACGTTTTTTTTTCCTTTACCTGTCTCTGCCGCTCTACATACCGCCTGTAGATGCCCGGTCTTTCCGCACGTATCGCATTGTTTGCTTAGATGCCAGCAGTTTCTTCTGTAGTGGTTTGGCTTCCCACAGCATGAGCAACGTTGTCGACTCGTGCTCTGTTGTTGTTGTCGCTCCGTTTGGCCCGCTCGCTGTGTTGATTGCTGGTCCGCACGAGATGCGAATCTCGTTCTCCTCTCTCTTGTATTCCTGCTGCCTCGGAACTGTATCCGATGAGCGTCGACGTCTTCGTTTCGCTCACTGCTGTCTCTCTCCTCGGTTTGTGGTTCCAATGTCTCGGCGGCCTTGTTTGCCCCTTCGATCGCTGTGGCTGTTTTGATTGCGTTGTCGAGCGTTAGATTTTCGACTTTAAATAACGCAACTTTTATCGCCTTGCTTCGAATTCCAGTGATGAGTTGGTCCCGCAGGGCTTCGTCCTCGTCTTTGAATTTACACTTTCTTGCTAAACCGCGCAAGCAAGCTATGTATTGAGTCGCTGTTTCATTTTCCTTTTGTCTCCTTTCTCGAAACTGTTGTCCCAGCACTGTTTCGTTTACTTTGGGCTTTAGATAATTCTCCATCTTCGTTATGATATCCTTTAGATCGGTTTCTTTCGGCTTGCTTGGGGCGCATACTTTTCGGACCACGCTGTACGTCTCCGCATCGATTTTTGTTAGAAAAATCGCTCTTTTTTTTTTCTTCGTCGTTTATATCGTTAGCTTCGAAATATAGTTCGACTCGTTCCACGAACTCCTCCCAATCGTCGCTTCCGAGTTTGAAGTCGAGCCTTGCCGTATACTCCATTGCCCCGATTCTTTTCTCGCCCGTTTCTTCTATTTGGCTCCTTTCTTCGTTCTCTTCACTATCGTCACTTAGCTCGGGCTCATTTCCCTTTACTCTTGCTTCACTTTTGCAGTTTTTCCTTAACACTCGTCGCAAATCTTCCAATTTGAATTCATCACTCGCTTCCAAACCTCTATTTTTTAACTCGTCGATAATTTCCTGCTTACTCAATGCTTGGATCCACGCGGTCCCTCGTTTTTCCGACATCTGTTACTCGTCTCATTATAGCGTGGGTTCGCTATGCTCGTCGCCACTGTAGTGTTCGTGGGAAGACAGACAGAGAGAGACACACGATGTTTGCGTGGCAAGACTTTATTTCGACTGACTCTCCTCGTACAATATTACCTCGTAATGCTCATCCCCACTTCACACTCTACAGCGACACTCATTGCTCACGCACCTATATACCACAGCAGTATTATGTCGTATCTGTAAAAATGATGTTTTTCGTTCATCTTTGGTAGCAGAAGACAATTTCTATCGCTCGAAGTCGACGAATTTTGTTAGAGAAATTTGATTACTTACACCTCCTTTGTGGCATATTCCGGTTGTTCCATTCTGTATCCCGAGATCAATCTTTGATATTGCTTCTCCGCCTTCATGCCGGGGTAAGGATTTTTCGCTAGAGTAAAGAATTCCCAGAGTACTACGCCAAACGACCATACATCCGATTGTGTTGAAAATACTTGATCCCGTATCGACTCGATAGCCATCCACTTTATCGGCAATGGCGTGTCCCCCTTCTTTTTATAATGGTCATATTTGTACATCGTCTTTGCGAGACCGAAGTCGCATATTTTCACGATATCGTTTTCAGCTAGAAGAATGTTTCTCGCTGCGAGATCACCGTGAAGAACCTGAAAACGAAAAATGTTCATACCTAATTGAATTCACAATTAGTATATTATGCCACAAGGGAGGAAAAAGCTCTTCCTCCCTTGTCGTATACGATATTTTTTTTCTGACTTCGTTAAAATAAACCACATTTTTGGTGTCGCAAAATCGTCATACTCGCCATTGACCATAGTTGACCCGGTAGTAATAGAGCTTCGAGAGGGAGTAATGAGCCCTATTACTCCCTAGGCAGTAATGGAATTGTACTCCGCATGCGCGCATGTTAATAATGATCATCGGTCAATAATAGGCTATTTTCCGCCCATATTGCACGCAAGGAATGTGGTTATTTTGGCGCAGTCGGGGAAAAAAAATTTTCCTGAGCTTCGGTATGGACAATGATATGGACAATCTGCCCATATCATTGTCAGTCTATTTATTAATCTAAAAGATCCTCGACGACTCAACATTTTCAGTGGAGGATTTATTTTTATTAAAATAAAGAAATTGCTTCATTCTTGTTTTAGCAACAAAAGAAATAATGTAGCGAAACGTTGATTAAATCATTGGTCTTAGACTTTCATACAAGAATTGTTTAGAGGACACTTTTTATTATGCAAGAATCAAGTGATGAAGCAAAAGGGTTAAATTTAATGTAACTAAAGTTCGCAACGTTGCAGCAACGAAATGAGCTCAACTGTCAATCATTCATTGATAACCTACAAATTGACCTCATATTTGAATATGAACTGAAATGGGTGTACTTACAAACTATGTGCGTGCCTGAAATAATTATGAAGCATCCTAGAGACTACACAGCTGGTTCAATATAAATGATTATGGTTCCATGCAAACGTAACGATGGATTTGCGTTCATCCGATTTTTAGTGTATTTTTTTTTTCAAACATTTTTTCGCTAGATTTTGCTCGATAATTATTTTCAATCATCCTCAAAGAAGTATATTAAGTTTTATGCGTGTCGATCGTGTGGACAACTTTCCAGAGTCCAATAATGACGAGATTAGAAATCAGCTGACATTGAATGCCCGTTAATTTTTTGTTGGCAAACATTATCTCGCCAGTTTTGGCTCGATAATTATTGTCGATCATCCTTGAAAATGTATACCAAGTTTTATGAGTGTCGATCGTGCGGACAACTTTCCAGAGTCCAATAATGACGAGATTCGAAGATACTTGACTTTAAATGCCCGTTAATTTCGTTTTGGCAAACATTTTCTCGCCAATTTTGGCTCGATAATTATTGTCAATCATCCTCGAAAATGTATACCAAGTTTTATACCTGTCGATCGTGCGGACAACTTTCTAGAGTCCAATAATGACGAGATTAGAAATCAGCTAAAGTTAAATGCCCCTTAATTTTTTTTTACTGTTTTTGACTGTTTTTGACACTCATGAACCTTGGTATACATTTTCCAGGATGATTGACAATAATTATCGAGCCAAAACTGGCGAGATAATGTTAGCCAAAAAAAAATTAAGGGGCATTCAAAGTCAGCTGATTTATAATCTCGTCATTATTATACTCTGGAAAGTTGTCCGCACGATCGACACTCATAAAATTTGGTATACATTTTCAAGGATGATTAACAATAATTATCGAGCCAAAACTGGCGAGATAATGTTTGCCAAAAAAAAATTAAGGGGCTTTCAGCTGATTTCTAATCTCGTCATTATTGGCCTCTAGGAAGTTTTCCGCACGATCGACACGCATAAAACTTGATATACTTCTTTCAGGATGATTGAAAATAATTATCGACCAAACTATAGCGAGAAAATGTTTGAAAAAAAAAATACACTGAAAATCCGATGAACGCAAATCCATCGTTACATTTGCATGGAACCATAATCATTTATATGGAACCAGCTGTGAATTGTCTAAGATGCTTCATAATTATTTTAGGCACGCACAGATCGTGTAAGTACACCCATTTCAGTTCATATTAAAATATGAGGTCAATTTGTAGGTTATCAATGAATGATTGACAGTTGAGGTCATTTCGTTGCTGCAACGTTGCGAACTTTAGTTACATTAAATTTATTATAAAAAAAAAAAAATTATTTGAAAAGTAATAACAAAAAATCTATTTCAAAAAAGATCTCTTGAAAAGTCTGACCATTAATTGCGAATACGATGAAATAAAATTCTTGCTGCTTTTCGAGCTCCAATGTGAGTAAAATCACAATCGAGCAATCAAACTCACTTTTCTTTGACTGAGATATTCCATTCCGCGCGCGACCTGAAATCCCCACGACAGCAAATCCTGAGTGCATAGAAGTGTGAGATTTTGATTCCTGTAGTGGGTGCTGTTTTTGAGAACGCAACCGTCCGGCGACAACGTCCGGCGTCCGGCGATATCTTGACAATCCGTGCTGGTTGTGTGAGAAACGAGCACCGCTCCCAGATTGCTGTTGGACGAATTTGCGATCGGGCTACGGGAGAATGAGAGTATCGCGTACTTTATTCTGTCGATACAATAAGTGACGCGAGACAGGCGAAACATAAAGTGAATCATTGATTACACAACCGCATGCACGACTGCCGTTTTTATGTCAATAGGTGTTTCAGTACCCGTGTGGAGGACAAGTCAGTCGAAAACGTGGAAATCACTTGGAAATAAACGGGGAGCTTCTGGTTATTTAACGTTAAAAAACCAGTTCGCTAAATTAAATAGTATCAAGGATAACTATCTGGTATACGATTGCGATTGCGATTAATATATTAATCGTTATTCTGAACATATACAAGATGTTTTTTACCCTTCCACAACGTTCGAGAAATGAGACATTTTTATTGCATTTTCTTGTTGTGACTGATTGCACGAAATAAGTACGATGGTTGCTCAACAGTATCGTATACCATTCACGGTATGTGCGTCGCCCACAGGATGCTGGGGATAGGCGCGGGCTTTATTTTATCGACCAAAAATTGATGCTTCAGTAGCCTTATTTGTGAATGGACTAATTTCAATTAAAAGAAAGGTTTTCTCATGGATTCAAACGAGGTAGAAGGATCACCTCGAAGATCACCATGACCATATAAAATTTAAGAACAATTCACGCCCTCGTGTAAGTATACACAATTGGGGACATACCTGTTGTTGCTCTCTACGTTCGTTATTCTCCTTAGTAAATCAAGTCCAATTGAAAAATCCAGCTTGAGAGTCTTTGGATCAATTTGGTTGATAAAATCGGCACGATGTCTGAGTAAGTAATTGCGCAAATTACCGAAGCGACAGTACTCGACGATCACTATCAGCTCACCTGTTCAATCAGCTACATAAATCGTAAAATACATATATAGGCCACATCTTAACGCCATGTGAAACATTCTCGTGGCGTGGTCACGACAGTTTAACCTCCTCTTAATTGCTTTTTTTACATTGCATTACTAACGTTTGTTGATATTTTTGGTGCAAGCACCAAGGAGATTAACAACATTCAAATGTTTGCCGAGATGCACCATGATCTTCAACTCGCTAGCTAGCGCCCTCATGCAAGTGGATCCCGTGGATTTTCGTACCATTTTAACTGCCACGGTCGAAACCGCCCCTTGTTTGTAAATAGCCAGAGCATGCGCCTTTACGACCACACCGAAACTACCGAATCCCAATTGCTTTCCAAACTTCAACCTCCCACGGGGAAATTCCCACTTCTTGTCGTACGGTAGTAACTCGGCTTGATCGCCGACAGTTAAATTGGGATTCAGATCCTGCAACGCACCTTCCTCGAAGTGCACCAGTCCAATCTCCATCAGTTGCTTACGAATTGCCTTGTGATAGTTAAATCGTTGACGATGTGGAAGAATTATAAACATATATACAAAGGAAGTGTTCACTTTTAAATATTGAAATGTTACTATTATACTATCATATTAAAAAATCCATAATTGTATTTAATATAATAATATTATTTAATACAATTATGAAACCATTTAAATTTTGGATTGCTGTGATCAATTATCAACTCTTCTGGTACACAGAAATGAGTTTGTAATGTTGTATTTCATTTCCACTTTTTGGAAGAAAAGAACACGAAAAGAATGCATGTGTTGGGCATAAGGAATTTCATAGACAAATAAAATTTTATTACGTTGCCGCGATGCATCTTGATAGAGAAGAAGATAACGAGTGTCGCACAGAGTAGCACGAGTACCACTATCGAAATGATCCATACTTTGGAGACTTCTTTCACTGTAAATTCAAATCAATATACTTACTTATAGACTATCGCGCTCCAGGTTATCAGATTGCCAGATCGATCCGTACCTTTGATCAAGATTATCTGATAATGTTCGTCATTTCCGAAACGATTCTGAACCTTGCACGTATATCTTCCGCTATTTTCGTCGCGCAAATATTTTATGCGGAGCTCTTGATAGTCGTTATGACACTCATACTGCTCGTTGGCATCGATCCTCGTATCGTCCTGAATAATTTTGAAAATTTGATCTGTAATGTAATTTTTCAATAGAGGCAAGCATGTTGATGTCTTTTTCTCAGCATGAATTTTATTTATTGCGTAAATATGATTTTATATTTATTTTATTTTAAATCTCTATTCGAATTTTTTATTCAAGTAGAACTGCATCGAAGGAAAACCTTTGAAAAGTATCTCTTGCGAAAAAAATGTTATCAATACCATTATTACAATTTTATAAATTTCATTTTCATTGATTTTAATCTCGTAATAGTGATGAGTTGAGGAATTTAGTAGTGAGGAATGTGGCGTTTTTACTAACCTGCCCAGCGACGAAGGTTAAGGGAAGGGAAGGGGTGGTACAACATGGTTTTCGCCAATGAGCAGGAAGAATCGGGAGAGTACTCTATTGGTACCCGCGACCGCTATTTCAACGGTCGTTCGACCGCAAATAACACTGGTCTCATTGTGCCTAAAAGCAACCACAAAATGATTGCGCGACCGAGCGATTGCAGCGCTATCGCCACGAAACAAACTGCTTTGACTGTTCCGACCGTAAAAGAACTACAAATGTAATTCGCCGAGGACCATCGGACCGAGGACCGATGCGTTCGATTTTGAACAAATTTACCGGATACTCCGAAAAAATCCGACTGTTGTGTCGGATTTTGCCAAAACAACTGAAAAAGTTATAGGTAGACGACGTTGTAATTGATTTAATTGATTTTGAACAAATTGACGCCAAAACAACCAGGAAAGTTACAAGTAGCCCAGCATTCGGTCGAATGTGCCATTTTTTCGCGGTGCATTTCTCTCCTATCCTATCCCTCGCAGCCACGGATAATAAGACTCCAAGTAAACTGGAATGAGACCGATCGCTTTGTTCAAACTTTTAACCTTTATGCAACTCTGATTTGACGAACTTGAGCAATGACCATGCAACTACTACAAGTCAAATCCATAAGACTATACTATAAGACTAACCCTCGCAACGATGGTTGCGAGGGTTACAGGAAAGACGACGTTAAAATAAAGGTTGTCCCTGAGTCTAGAACAAATAAAAATGTTGAACATTGCCCATTGGTCTACTTGAAGTCTGCCGACGGTCACCTTAGTTTCGTTAGAAATGCCACATACGGAGTTATGTTTATATTATGGTTCCTACAAAACTAGCTACGAGTGGTAGAAAAGTGCATTTACTCCACGATTTGCGGATGTTGTTGCGATCCCGGAGGAGACCAACGGATAATTGAGTTTACTCTGTTAAAACTTACTCTGTTGAAAATAGTACCTCGGGTAGATGCGACAGATTCTGCTTTCTGTATTCACGCGAGCCGAGGATAGAAGTGCTGAGATATATATGGTTCCGCGTAAGCATGTCCAACTCTATAGAGTGTAGGGACTCGTGGCAAAGGGCTATGTATTTAAAAATAGGGTTTCTTCTAGTCGATAGGTTACCCAAGATATAACAACAATGTGGAGATGTGAAATGTTTGGTAAAAAGCGAAGGAGGCCGTATATGAAAATATATATCTTGATTGCGTTATAAGTGGTGAAATATGTACCGGAGGAATATAATGCAAAAGCTATGTAAAAACCCGCACGGGTAAACAGGAAATAAAGACTGTGCCAGTGACGAGACAATGGAAATTTACCTTGTACCATATGATGTTAGGTTTAGGCACACCCCGAACGCGACACTTGAAAACTACAGGCAGTTTCTCAGTGCTCCGGTCAATGGCAATCGTAGTTTTGTTCATATTAGTTTCCGAAATGAACGCTGCCATGGGATCTTCAATTTAATATGTTCACAATTACACAAAAATAATTACATTAGATATTTAAGATATTGTATTGAAGGTATTAAATATTTTCTGACTATTTTTTAAATGTTGTTTTGGAGTATTTTCGACTATTAAGAAGACAATCGATAAGGTATTTATATAAATTTCTTGTGTACCGTGAATCCGGAGCGTATACGGACTGTTCACGCTCCTGGGCCCTCTTTGCGCTAGGCATACATAGTCCCGTTCGTCGGATTTTAGGAGATTTTTAATTCGCAATGTCGAACGATATGAGTAATTCGTCGCACTGTTTGTTATCGAAATTCTATCTGTAATTTTAAAATTTATCGTCACTATCGTTACGATGCATGTACGATGATGATTCCGCGCCATTTTCATCATTACGTTGTTATTTATTCAATATATTACTAGTTTCGGTTACTGCAGATTCAACATTATATCCCCAGCAAACTTTGAAGTAATAACCGCGGGCTGCGGCGCAGATAATCTCCACGTCATCACCTTCCATCAGCTCCTTTTTCATTTCATCCGTTGTCATTATGCCAAATCCTCCGGGCACGTCTGTGATATTGAAGATGCGAATTAAGAAAATTATATTTGTTAAGTATTTACTTTTAAAGAAACGCGTGAACATGAGGATGGAGTAAGACTGAGCGAGAGTGTGTGTGCGAACGATAGTTGCGCGTCGAAATCGCGAAATCGCGATAACGACTCGAGCGATCGAAAGATTATGAGTACGCTCGCGTCGTTCGATCGAGCAAGTCTGAAACCTGGCGACCGACCGTCCGAGTTCGAAGGAGCGTGTGTAGAGCGCATGAGGACATAGCGTTCTCATAGCATCCACAATTTCTCGACCGCGTTCGGGCGAGCGGCCGGTGTGCGATAATCCACCACGCATCGCCCATCATTCGTCTGCAACATTTGTCAAATTAGATTTATGCTAGCTGTAAACTAATAAATACTGATGTGCACCAACGTAAGCAATTCGCTGATTCACCCCTTCCCTTCTCTGCTCGCGACCGAAGGGGGTACGTTTTAACATATTCTTCATAAGATCTATGCCAGATCTATTCACCTTAGTACACAAAGAATTTTAATTAAACCGCATCTTGTAGGTATACAGTTAAACACACGTGCTTATTAAATAATGCATTTTCGATTCACTTTGTGATGAAATTCTTTTCGAGTTCCACATGCTCGATCATCTACTTTATAATTACACTAGTCAATACTTGCGACGTTAGCCATACTTTACCGCACAAATATTTTATTGTGAATCAAAAATCGTTTTGAAATTTACGCTCACCGGAAACGACGCCGAGATTGGTAGCCAAGTTGCAGCCGAGAGTGTTACACGCAGTGCAAGTCAAGTGACCGGACATCTCCATCGTCACAGTAACTATGGAACGGTACATCGCAGAGTTTGGGACCATTGTATTTGGAATCATTGTATAATTCTGTTGAACATAGATAAAGTTATTATCGATAAAAACCTAAGATAGTTGTTAATTGTCATGGGCGCGAAGGGATGTTACCTTGAGTTTTACTATTTCCGATCCTTCGAGAGATCGATAATTCGGTGCCTTCGAAAAGGTCCAAGTGACATTGGGCTCTGGCACTGCCTCGATTGTACAGGCGATCTCGACTTTCTTGTTTGGCAAGTAAAAAGTCGACAGTTCATTGAACATCGGTGTCGGCTTCCCTGTGAATAAAAATCGTGGCGTTACAAAATCGCAAACGGTTCCGCCATTCTCACTCATCTAAAAGTTTTTTTTGTGCCAGGCAAAAAACGTCCGTTTTGCTCCTCTCTATCCGATCGACGAAATGTACGTTATAACAATCTAATTTTCAAATGTTCATCAAATTCCAGCTACCAGATAAGGAAAAAAAATGATGAAAACCGATAAGATAAAGACATTACAAATTCTAAAGGGGTATCCGTTTTTTTATTTATTGTCAGTGAGATTCAAGATGTTATTATCGTGGGTGTAATACCTATAATTGTTAAAGAGAAGAAGATATTTGTGAATCGATCTTCGTTGGTCGCGTTGAGAGAATACCCAGCAAACACTGAGTGTAGCAGCTACATAACATTTAGGTCTTAAAAAGTCGTAACGCTGTTATATAACATCGCCATAAATGTTATGTCTTCTTTTAATAACAATTATGACATGAAATTATGCGGAAACGAAACGTAAATATTATATAATATTTCTGTAACAAAATATACGTACTATATATTACTAAAATGTTATTAAAATGTGACATAACATTTTCATTTGTGTTATGTTTTTTAAAAATTATTTTATTGGCATTTATTTAATTTGTAAATTGATTTTTGTCAAACCCGAAAGAGAAAAAAAATGTCTTACTTTTAAAACGTCACACGAAATTGTATAGTCGTAGACCGTAGGTAATTTAAAGTATAATATATATTGTTGCGTTTGTAATGTGTCATTTAAAGAGTTCCCAATTACTAGCTAATTGCACGCACGAAAATATCGATCGTACTTTCATTTGCCCTAAGTTCAGATTTTTCGTACAAAATTTTAAACCCAAGAAATCTTGGCAATGGTTTTCAAACTCCCGCCGATATTGCGGTTTCACGGTTTCGCCCCCTTGCGCACTTAAGTGATGTACGCGCATGCGCATACACAGCCGTGTCGACTCTCGTTGTTGCGTGAAGCGGTGAAATCGACAACGTGCGTACGTGCGAAATAAAACGCCGGTTGGACGTAAAAATTAATACAGGTACGTTATAATATATTGTCTGATTACGTACTTTATAATTTACTATTCCTGTAGTTACATGTTAGTTGATGATCTATGTATTCATGAGTTTGCGTGAGTCTGGTCTTCATACTGCTTTTTCTTTCAGTCCTAACCTCAACGAACCTCAACCTACGAAATCGTTAAGAAATTTTACGAAAACGTGGCAAAAAAACCACCGAGGAAAAGAGTGGGGTAAGTTTTAATTATTAATTATATTATAATTGCTTCTGCTTCTGCCCATTCGAAAAGTTGAAACCTTTAACTTTTTCGAAAATGTATTGCTTATATTTGCAACCGCATTTTTGTATAATATTTTTTTTATAAACAATATAGTAACAACAATATGCCGAAAGACGTTGATGAAGTATCACTACGAAGACGAGACCAGCTGATTAATGAACAAATTGCTCGGCATCTATCGTCATCGTCCCAATCTCGTAACGTGCGAGAGGTATATCCGGCACATGAATTCGATGGTATCGTTCCACACGATGCAGCGAAGCAATATGGCAATGTTGCTTTGTGTGAGGAAACCGAAGGGAATAACAGTGTGCCTTGCGCATCGTCACAAGCGGAGCAAGCTGTGTATGCCAGTCACAGCACTGCATCAGCCAACATTTTGCCATGTAACGTTATCGACGAAATGGAAACTAGTGAATGCGAGACTATTGAGTCTATACATTCGTCAAATTCATCGCTCACGCATGAAAAATACGATTTAAATGAATCAGATGATGAGGCAACAGCGAATTGTCAAATTTTGAAAGACGATGTAGCAGAATGCTTACGGGGAAATTTACAAGATAGCTTAAATGCGTGGGTTTCTAAATACTCTATCCGCCATAGACCAGTTAATTGTTTGTTGCAATTATTAAAACAACATGGGCTTGATGAACTGCCAAATGATGTTAGAACATTAATGCACACACCTAGAAATACCGGCGCCGAAATTATATCACAAGGTAGTGGCCGTTACAAGCGTTTCGATCTTATTACAATTTTTACTAGGGAGATACGTAAATGTTTTTCAAACATCCCAAGCGTTATTGTAATCAATATAAACGTTGATGGGTTACCGTTGTCGAAATGCTCGAGAAGTCAATTCTGGCCGATCTTAATTTTAATTAAAGCCAGCTTCCCGACAATAAAGAATATATCTACGCTGATATCAAAGAAAACTATTCCAGAAAAGAAAACGTGGCTGCTGTGCGATGTCGAGGTTGAAAAACATTGTGGTGAGCAAATAAAATTTATTTTGTCTGTTTTCGAATTTTATTTCAGTATTAGATGACTGAGTTTTTTTGTTTGTTTTTATTGCAGAAAACTTAAAAAAAGCACGAAATGCCGCAAATGACATCGATCACGCAACGACAGATGAAGAAAAAATGGGGAAAGGCCACAGAAAGCAAATAGCGAAAAAATATTCGTCGGATTCGAGTGATACTGAGGTTGAGAACACTTCATCAACAATTAAAAAAAAAGCACTCGTTCCGAAGGTGGAGAAGGGAAGAAACTGTTCTCGCGATCCTGAGAGAGCTTCGAAGACCTCACATTTCAACGACGGTGTCAAGTTGAATCCGAAAAGTGCGTACTATTATTATATTATCTCATAACTTTGTCACGATTTTTTTTTTTTCGACCATTGATTGATTTGATTGTCAATTTGTAAGAGCGATAACTGGACATAATGCATGTATGGCTTGTATTTATAATGTACTGAGTCCCCCCCATTTATTAAGTATACTTTTCTTTTAGAGCAACAGTCTATGATGAAATCGGCACCGCCTACTCTCGAAATTGATGTCGAGAGTATGCCTATTCGGGCGAGTAATAACAATCTCACAATCAAATTGCCGAGTGAAAGTCGCGATATTGAGCATGAAACTCCGTTTATTCATAACAACTTTGACAAAAACTTCAACGTCATTCCAGGTAACCCACGTGGTAGTTTCGCGTCAGTTGACTTGTGTTTTAAATAGGAATAGAATATTTTTATTTTGCGTGCGGTTTTTATTTACTATTCTAGATATGACTTCGGCTGAAAACATGCAACTAAGTAACCTGTTGAAATGTTCGGACATAACGGAACATATAGGTTCGTTTCCAAATCATATTGATTATTTGTTTTTATTTTCGATTATATGTGGATCTTATTTGAAGCAAATATTTTTTTGATTTTTTGAATTTTATAATGATGGTTTGCTTATAGATTGCAGCGAACGAGCATTCGGCGATACCGGACACCCGATAGTTGATCTCGCAACCGGCGGTCGATTCCACTCTACAATGACTGATAGTTCCGTTGAACCCGAACAAAAATGCCGTTGCTCATGCTCAGGTACCTTATTATTGTTTTTCCCTAATTTTTTTGTTTGTATTTGGATCTATTCATAGTGTTCTGTGGTTTTTTTACAGAGCAATGCAAAATGATTATACGTATGATCGCTAGTCTGCAAATCGACGTGACAGGGTTGCACGAGAAATTGAAAAGGCACGAACCGCGACGCCATGATAATACAGACAATTCCGATGCGAGATTGATAAAACAATTGTTGCCAATAAAAGATATAGCAACTATCGAAGAATTTGAGAAACTGGTGACGACCTCAGACGAAGCTAAGTCACAATTTGTGAGTATCCGAGTGATATAAAAATATTGAAAAATTCTGATTTCTCATTTTTTGTATATATATTTTTTAAATATGTTATATAGAAAGCATTCATTTTACGAATTGCCGGTAAAAATGCAAAGGAAATGATCGAACGTGTATTCGCTCGAGTTTTTTCAACGTCAGTTGCCAGTTTGGTCACCTGGAAAGGAATACGCCAAAATTTCGGAATCCACACACTGTACATCGTTGAGATGATTAAAGGTAAATCGCTTCCTGAAAAAGATGATAATTGCCGCTATTTTTATGCTTTATTTATATATGTACAGCAGCTACGGCGATATATTCTACAATTTTTAAATTTCCAATTGTAGCAATAAATAATTTATTGCAAGAGTTTCATTTATTTCAGATTCGGTATGTGATAATTTCACGGACTATTCCGAAGCCGACTTCGAAGCGACCGCCAAAGAATGGGTTCGTTTAGGGAAGCAGCGAAAAGAGCGTGAAGATAAAGCCGCGGAGAAGGGAAGAAAAAAGCCATAGAACGGACAGTACCAAAGATCTTTGCGCTTGAAAGTAAGCTTGATAAAGTAACCGAAGGTACAAAAGAAAGTGTTAGGGATCGCGAAAACCTTTTCTCCGAAAATGATTGTCTAAGTTTATTTTTCTTTCTTGATAACATTATATCCATGTGATACATATGTAACTGACAACGTTAATGATCTCAAATTTATATGATCCTGTTTTTTATGAAATAGTTTATAAGAATATAGTTTTTAAGAAAACCTTCGTTGTAACGTAGTTTATAAACACAGAATTCGAATGTTTTCTGTATGCGAAAGAAAATGGTCAAATTACAACTCGACAGACGTCGTTGAAGACATCTTCGAATTTTGTGCTTATAAACTATTAATTTGTGTGAGATAAAAAGTGAGGTAAAAATACCTATGTAAATTTATATATATATATATATATATATATATATAATGTTTTTCGCAATAAATAATGTTTAAAATAATTTGTGCAATTTATTGAGAATCATTCATTTTATAGCTACATACTGTTATGTGCATGTTACATAAATATGACGTATATACAATGAGGATTTTTCTATGCCGAAAGATAGAACCGCTCTGTAACACGAAAACGTACTTGTTACGTAAATGTTATTAATAGTTACATATTTGATACATAACTATTTCCCTATTCTGTTACTTTCTTGAGTGAGAAAAAGTTCATCACTGGTGAATCACCGGTTATCTTCTTGCTACATAACGTGTTACTTTCTGTGCGGTAACTGCTACATCAATGTTATCTATTTGTGTTTGCTGGGTAGGTTCCTGTATCGTCGAAGGTGAGATGATTTATTGTCAAACTCGTCATCCATAATGTACTTCTCACAACGTATTTTAAATTTCCGGGTTCGGTCGACGTGTCGATTACCTTGTCGCCCGAATTGTACAGCCTGTTTTTATTTTTAAACATAGACAAATTTACATCCACGGAAATTTCCCAGCTCGCAAATTTTATATTATGTGAGTGACAATCAATGATTTCTTAAATAATGATAGAGCAATTATTGAAAATATTGATACTTTATTAAGAATTTCATAAAACACATTTGTTTATCTTGAAAAATGTTTTGAAATATAAAATAGAAATATTTATAATTAATGTTATTATTATTATTTATCATTTACCATGTCAGTTTGGGTTGCGGATACGCGTTTACCTCTACGACAAACTCTATATGATCGCCGTAGTTTCTCATGCAATCACAGTATTCGGTTGATGACTTCAAGTATATGTAGTTTATCTCAGGATCTGGAGAAAAACATCATCGTAGCAAACTTTTGTTGATTCTCAACACAAACTTTATAAAAAAAAAGGCAAAAAGAAATAAAAATATCACTTTGATATAATAGCGACCAGTACTTTCCTTAACTTTGATCCTTATGTAAATTTCCGTTGTTTTCGCTGCCGAAGAAGTCGCGATTTCGCACTCATATTCGCCCTCGTCTCCGCGATTAACTATTTTGACCGTCAATTCCCTAGTAATTGACCAGTTGTCCGACGCGGTCCTTTCTTCGTAGAGGCGAGTAGTTATTCTATCGTCCTTAAACAACACGCACGCAAATTGATTCGTACATTTATTCTTTAGTTCTCATTGATCTTTTTTCGTTTGAATAATCTGTCCTCACCCACTGCGGAGTTGCCCAATGAATGGTGTACAAATTATACATTTCGACGTTTGCCGTACAATTTAGGTACAGCGTCTGACCTAGTGTAACGTTTTTCAGAGCGCCATCGATGATTTTTGGCTCAGGCGGAACATGTGGCTTCGCTAAATTATAGATAGAAAGTGTTTTTATACGCTATTAACACGATATGTGCATCTTGAAGGAAAATTCTAATTCAGTCAAAATTCTTTGAGCCTTTTAGTGGTCGGAGAAATTAGTGGAATTAACATGTTATATCATACCTATGATGAACAAGTTAAAACTTATTTCACTGGGGTTTCCTTCCTGTATCTTGCACCGATAGTAACCGACCTGATCAAATGTTATGTTTCTCAGATGGAATCCGAATCTCGGATCGTAAGACTTGTTCAAATTTATCAGCTTACTCTAATAAAAACAATTATTATTATTATTATTATTATTATTATTATTATTATTATTATTATTATTATTATTATTATTATTATTATTATTATTATTATTATTATTATTATTATTATTATTTTGTTTGTTTTGTTTTGTGGTAGATTCATTAATTTAAAAATAATCGTTATAATGAATAGAATTGGGAACTCAATCCGTTGTACACACTGGGTCGTCTGCGATGAGTATAAGTTTGTAATGCGGCGAAGTTAGACGACAGGGCAAAGTTGCGGTTTTGCCGATGACTTGTTGGAGATATTGAAACTCGTTGCTCTGGACAAAGTAACTCGTGTTCGCTGAAATTAATATAAATAATATACGGAAAAGCAAAAAATAATAATATCGCTTGCACCGCGCGCTGAATGAGATCATTGGAGAGTCCAAACGGCAGGTCTTCGCGATAATAGATTGAAATAAGAAACAAATGTATCATCAAAGTTACCTACATGTAACGTAGACGTATGTCCAGCTAACGTCGCGCTGGTTGTAGATCCCCGGAGTGACCTTAATAGCACGATCGGCACAACCATACCATCCAGTATCACCGTGAACCGTTTTGGATCTTCGAAATATAATCTTTTGCTCGTCACTCAACGATGTTTTATCCAAACTTGCCGGGGAAGTTTTGATCTGTTTAACATATTTTTAGTTAACAAATAATACTGTCTCAAAAAATAAAAGAACCCCATCAAAGCATGTCGATAACAACATTTTTTTTTCTATACAGTAGAATGTCGATTATCCGAACCCGTCGGGACCGAGCCTAGTTCGGATAATCGAGATGCAATTTTTTTTAACGGTATCATAACACGTATATAATATACATATATCAAATAATATGATTAATTTAATATATTTCTAACATGAGAGGACGCCATGAGCCTTAGTGGCGAGTGGACGTATTCTGGGTGGTGGCGAAAGAAAACAGCAAGTTTAGAGAGAACATTCGAAGCAAAGTAAGGGAAAAAGAGTCCAGAGTGACGGCGAAGGAGAGAGGAACGGATGGAGATGATAAGTTCGGAAGGAAAGGTGGAAGAAACGAGGAAATGGCCAGGAATCGGGAATAGTGGTGAAAGTGAGGTTAGCGGCAAAATCGGGAAGAAAGAATGGCTGGAAGATGGACGGCAGACGCGAGCGCCGCCATAGAAGAGTGGCAAGACGAAAAGATAGGACACAACGAAATGAAATCGGCGGTCGGTAAAAAGGAACAACGGCCATCAAAGAAGGTGATACGAGGATCGACAGACACCATCTACGAAGAAGGCCGAGCCGCGGAACGGGCAGGACAAGAATGCGTTGCGACAAGGGAACGGGGCACATGTCGCCAGTGGGAGATTTGGGATACTCTCTCTCGTTTCCGAGAGAGAGGAGGCACCGAAATAAAAGGCCGGGCAGAACGTGGAACATTGCCGGTGTACGAAACATCAACGAAACATGGTTTAATGAAGGAAGCATGGAATTGTTCGGAAGACCTTGACATTACGGCATTACAAGAAGCATGGACGGAAAAGTGATGGGAAGAAAGTGCCGCGTATGCTCGATAGACACTTTACGTGGTACATGGAACTTGTGAAGAAGAAAGGATAAAAGACCACGAAGATAGAAGGGGAAACGGAAAAGTACGGATCAGCGGACAGCGGAAAATTTGGAATGTAGAGACGAGGAGGTGCAAGGAATGAAATGAGGGAATGCACCAAAATGAAAGACTGGGGAGAGAGTCGAACATTGACAGCGTACCGAAAATCAAAGAAACATGCGCAAGAAATGTGGAAATAAATCCTCAAAATGGGGGGCGAGGGCGAAGTGAGAGATAAGTCGAAAAGTGGAAGTGGATGAGGGTTTGTGACAGATGCAGAGTGGAAGAATGATTATTGGAATTAAGAGTTATTATAAAGAGTGTGGAATGTTGGATTTTGAGTGGGTGAGAAGTTAGGAAAGATGGAACACAGAAACGTTGTAGTTAGTGAGAAAGAATATGGTATGTGACTAAAGATCTTAAGGTATACGTGATAATAAGGTTAAGCAGAGTTTAACACTACGGTATGTAATTAGAGTTAGGATGGAGATGCGAGATGGTTTTTTTTGGTAAAAGGTGAAGGAAGCCGTACATGGAAATAGATACTTGATCTAGTTATAAGGGGAACTATATACAGGGGAGCTATGTAAAAACCCTTACGGGTATACAGGAAATAAACACTATATTTCTAACATCGAGGCCTTATTTCAACGATGTTTGGAAATAAAGCAGCTCATTTTTTATTGCCGAATGCTAGCTACATATTTTTGAGCAAATCGTCAGATATTCGAAGTTTCTTATTTAATTCGAAAGAAATTGGTTCTCCCAAGCTTCACTTTTATACAAGTCACGTTGATATAGCATCATTGAGGTCTTAATCTTTCGCATTTTTCATCACTTTCCTTTGCGAGCGGATTATTGCTGGAAGACGAAAAACGCTCTTCAACACGTTTGAGCATGAGCCGCTTCGAGCAACAATGTATATAATGTTTCGCGCTAACGTTCGGGTAACCAAGTGTTCGGATAATCGAGGTTCTACTGCCCTGGCGAAAAAACTACGAAAATCTATGCTATTTCAACAATATATTATGTCTTTCTACACTAAAGTATCCAAGATCTACAACTCACTCAATTTATACAAAATTGTACTTTACCGTAGATAATGTATACAAACTCCTACAATAAGCTACAAACATCTACAATACGAAATAGTTAGTTGTAGTTTTTCGTAAAAAATTGTAAATATGTCTTACAAATTATTACTTTCAACGTCACGAATAGACGGCGAAAACATGATGGCTTTTTTTGTTTGTCTGTAATGCTTCATAAAAATAACAACATTTTCCAACAAAGTACGACGTTCTACACCATTGTAGACTTGGGTCAAAAAGGGAAACAAGTAGGTAAAGCATGATTTCTTATAATTTGTAGTGGAACAACTACTTTTTACGAATCACAACGATATTTTACAACTTCGATGGACTGTCCGGAGAAGTAAAAATGTACTAGGACGTAGTTTTCCGTATCTCCTCGTAGAAAATACGGGTCTTCACGTGAAATGACGATTTTCTTCAAACACTATCTTCCAATGAAAAATGTTCATTTGAATGCATGCATAGTTGTAATTCCGTGGAAAAAGTATAACTTTTAACACGTAACGATAATTTTCGAGAACTGTTTCGGACTTCAACCGGAAGGCAAAATATCGTGGCCATAATATACAGTAAATTTTGTAGTCAATTGTAATTAATTATAGTAACAACTACAATTTTCTACAGAAAACTAGAGCGTAATAGAATAAAAAAATGGGGACAAACTATACCTTTTTACGAAAGTTGATAGCTACCTACAAACATATTCCAAATCTGGCATTTATTTGTGGATAGTTATAAATCGTCAGCATTCTATAGTTCTGGATTTGTAATAGATCTTAGTAATCAATTGCAGTTTTTTGTCGTAGAACTACAACCTTTTACAGAAAATGATCGCTTATCGGGATCGACAGGATATGGATAACCTATAGGTATAAAACCTATTGTATAACAAATTTTCTGAAAATTGACTTGAACTATCTACTAGGATATCCTAAATTTGCCATTTTTTGTAGATAGTCGTACATCGTTGGCAATCTGTATAAAATGCTGACGATTTACAACTATGTACAAAAAAAGACGAGATTTGGAACATGTTTGTAGGTAATTGTCAATTTCCGTAACAAGTTGTAGTTTTTCCTCATTCATTTATCCCATTAAGCAATAATTTTCCGTGGAACATTGTAGTTGTTACTACAAATAATTACAATAGACAACAAAAATCTACGAATTACCGCGATTAGCATATTGCCATCAATTTACAACTTATTACGATAGTGTACAACTATCTACAAACATGTTCCAATACTCGCACTTTCTCATAGATAGTTGTAGCTTTGGTGTTGCTTAGCAACACCAAAGTAATAAGTTGTATTTTCGACAATGTTTTGCGTAGTAAGTTGTAGTTTTGGCGTAATTTTATCGACAATTTCAACGTCCAAAGTTGCAGATACATCGTAGTTTTGGTGTACTAAGTTATAGAAAATTTTTTGCCAGGGTGTATTTGAGTTTTTAACTAACTTGGTATTCGACTGTTACATCTCGACGTAATCTGCTGCCTAGAAGGCACTTTACTTTTAAATATATAGCCTCTTGCCATGAGTCCGCACACTGCATAGAGTAGGACACGCTTACGCTCAACTATATATCTCTCGGCACTTCTATCGCCGACTCGTGTAAACATAGGGGAACTGTCGCATCTACGCGAAAGTACTATTTTCTATAGGCCAAACTCAGTACGATTTACACGCTGGTCCCTTTTGGTGCCGCAATGATACCCGAAAACCGCAGTATATGCAATTTGACTCCCTCGAAGCTAGTTTTCTAAGAATCATAATATAAAAATATCTCCATATGTAGCACAGGAGCGATCTAGTATAAAAAGCGTTCGCACTACCCTCAAATCAATTATTCTCAACGACACCACCGAACGGCTACATAATCTACGAGACTCCGAACGGCGAGCAAAGCTCTGTACGGTGGAACTCTGTTCGATAGTCCTGCGAGGCTAAGTCTTCGGAAACCACCTGTTTACGGGAGAAATAAAATATAATTTCCGTGAGTACTAAACCGAATCATCAAGTCTACATTTGTGTTGCATGCTCGATCACGTGTGAGGCGCTAAGAAGTCTCAAATATTGTCTCGACGCATCGCTCATATCCAAGGCAGTGTTAGGCGACGTCTCCGTCCCTGATGTAAACGACCAACACCTTGACTCGAAAGAGAGACCGCCGTTGCGTTTCCCTCAGCGCGAACTCACCCTGAGGTTGTCGTTACGTAAACTGATGTCGTTTGGATAGTAAAATCTCATCGTCTTCGGACTCGTGCATGTCAATTCCAATGAATCGCCCTCGTCTATGTAAATTTCCGGCTTGGTTGGCGACATTACCGGCTTCCGTCCTTGACAATCTATAAAAATCGAGAAAACTGTTTTTGTACTGATGGGGACGTAACGAGAGCCGAGACTTCTCGGCACACTCTTCTCGGAACTACCGAATATACAAACTTCGAAAAGAGTCACGCGAAAGGCTGACAAAGGTTTCTTGTCGAGACAAGGGAGCTCCGTCTATACAAAGACAAGCTGATGTACCTCTGAGGGTTTCATCGTCATCGATCGGGCAATCGATGAGCTTTCTGGATCGAAACCTCGACTTGTGCAGTCGTACCTCCATACACCAAATATTATAAAACATATTGTACTAAGCTTAATGAGATTTCTGTCAATATATGGGGCATTCCACCGGACATTTTCATGCTTTGACCCTGACCCCCCTCAATAATTGTGCCATTTTTTTTCCGAAAGGTATTTCGAAAAAGAGAAGACACGTGTTTTTTTATTTGGGCATATAATTACTATTTTGAAACGTATTTTGAAACCAAATCTTATAAAACGTATTGTACCAAGCTTAATGAGATTTCTGTCAATATATATATTCCACAAGAACATTTCTAACAGCTTCAGAAGTGGGATCTGAACTAGGTTTTCACGTTATCTATAGTAGAGATTTTTTATCGAACTACGCGGATACTATTTTTATTGTGTTCGTGATAACCAAGTGATATATATTACTGTGTGCATAACACTACTGAATAAGTGAGTAAATAAAGATGGAACGTTCATGACGAAACCAGCGTAAATCTTGATCGAGATCTCGCTCACGGGAATGGTTACATTATACACCCGAAAGACGATCTCGTGACAGGCATCGCCGAGAAAGAGGAAGTTCTTCCCCGAGAACGGAGTGAACGTATGTATGCCAGCGTGCGTGAGGGCTATCGACAGTCGACTTCACTTGGCCGGGGCGGATTCAGAAGCTTCCCTAGCGGGTTCGGCCACTGTGAAAAGTCACGGCGGTTACCACCATGAACACCACGGTGGTTAATGTCAAAACGTTACCGCACAAACCACTGTGAAAACAACAGGTCCAGCGGGCCCAAAAGTTCCGAAGACAGCTTGAGACCTGGTGGCTTTTAAAATAACCACCATCCAAACCACTGTACAAACTACATTGGGTTAAATTCGCGTAAGCTTGCAATACGCTGGTTTTATCGTTGAAACTACTGTACAAACCACCGTCCGAGTAAACTGAAGGGAGCTTGCGGGACCGTTTTTGTACTGTTGAAATCACCGTACTACCGCAATTCAGATGCGCTCAAGGTACGGTTTCGAACGGATAGGCTCAGAGTTGAGTTCACTTTGAAAACACTGTTGAATGTTTCGTTGGGGGCGTCGTGGAAACCGTTGTCGGATTTGGGCTGTTTCCTGCAACTTGAAATTTCCGATGGCAACTGTTACAAGACAAAGCAATTTTTATAAAATGGTTTTGACTATTATCATTTCCGATCGAGTATTTCAAACCCGACCGGTCTGAGGAGGTAACAAAATGATCCGTTATAAAGTTCTAAGGACAATTCCACCGTGTTGCAAACTCGCTAGAGTTTATTCGCACGGTGGTTTGTACGGTCGTTTCAATGGAGGATATTTTAAAATCCACCACATCATAAACTTTCCTCGAAACTTTTGGGTCTGCTCGATCCGTGGTTTTCACGGTAGTTTGGCCCGTTACATTTTGACAATATACCACGGTGGTTCTTTCGGTGGTTCGGTCGATGGCTAGGTCCGTTAGGGTTGTAGTACCGTGTACAGATTACACGGAGTTATCTGATCGACTTACGGCAATGTTAGCCCGATGTAAGGTCAACAACGTGAGGATGAAGAAGTATTTCTTCGAAATCAGCGCAATCAAGGACCGTGCAAGTGCAGGAAACGGCAATCGAAGGAACAAGGCTGCGGGCGGACGTTGACGCGGGTAGCGAATGCGTTACCTTACGCAAGGCACATGCGTTGCATCTGGAGATTCAATAGACGCGGAAGTACCATACGTTGTTAAGGCCATTCTAAGGTTTGATGTCGCCGAAGGATCGGTTGACGTTCGCGTGCTTCATGACGAGATCCAGGATGTACCGCTGATAGTGGGTCAGCCCTTAGTCGATCAATTTAGTCGTTGCATTTGGAGATTCAACAGACGCGAAAGTACTGTGTGTTGCCAAGGCCATTCTAAGGTTTGATCTGGTCGAAGGATCGGGTGACGTTCGCGTGTTTCATGACGAGTTCCAGGATGTACGCTGATAGTGGGTCAGCCCTTCCTCGATCAACCATGCATCACGATAATGCAACGATACAACAATCTACGAGGCTTCGAGAAGATCGTGGCAACCCTGCCAGGCATGGATCAATTGCCACCGCAGAAGCCGTAGACGTCAGGGTATAACAAAAAAAATTATACATGTCCAAGGTATTAACAGACAAGTTAAATTTCAAGTGGGTGAAATTCGACACTCAAATTTAACAGAATGTGTTGTTACTACTGGTGTTGCAATTTTATTTTGCAAAATGTTCAACTTTCTTGACATGGTCTGTCAAATGGAGAACGAAGGCAAGGGGGTCAAATTCGATCGAAGTGAGCCATCAGCGGTAGAATAGCGTGAGGGTTCTAGTCTAACACGCGGAAAGTCCCGGGGTCGAGCGCAATTTTAAGTCATTAGGTTTGTCTTTCTCCGAAACGCGAAATATAGTATTCTAGACTGGTATAATTTATTATAATAATTCTAATCAATTTTTTCCAACAAATCAATCAATCACATGAACACATACACACGATTGATGATGTGTTGATGATTGTCAATACCAGGGATGAGCGATGTTTTTCGATTAATCGAAAATCGATTCTTTTTGTCACAATCGATTATTTTTAACCGATGTTTGTGAACATCGATTAATCGATGTTCGATGTTTTTCTCGGAGACATCGATGTAAAAAAAAAATTCTTTATTGTACGGGGAAGCAATAACAGTGTGCTTTTTAGCTGGTTATTCCACGACTTGATGAACCCGTGTCGACTGGTGAAGCGGCGAACAACGTGACGCAACCCGGCGAAAAAACAGACAAAGGAAGAAGACGAACGTGAGGCTACATGAATGTGACGAACGTGCATTGCAGTACTTTTCCAGGAGATAATGGATTCAGGTAAGATATAGACAATCATATTTAAAAGCATTTATTATTGAATGATACCTCAAAAATGTAAAGCGAACTGTGTACATGTGATAATTATCGATGATAAAATAACGTATCGAACATAACCTTCCATTCCTATCTAATAAGTCAATGATTCATTCGGCAACTTCTTTGATATCTTGTTTATGTCTAAAGAATATGTCTAAAGAGCAGTTTCTCCATATTTTTCCAAATTAATCGACAAGATCCAGCTGAGCTCTGCGGTCTAGACCGGACGACTTATGTACGACTTAAGTGTAAGTATTTCATAGTAATATTGGATAATGATTTTTATAAAATATCCATCATTTCACAATGGTCTTTTGTTATAGCTAATGACAATGCTGCGTTTTTGCAAGTGAAAGAACTTCTGGCAACTCGTCGAATGCTAAACACAGACGATGAAATCGAAACAATATCTCGGTCGATTGACGATGTGGAGTAGTAAGTTTATCTATTGAGTATATTCCAGTTTACTATCATATTTCAATACAACTCTGTCACAGATATAATTTATTTTTCGTATCTTTTAAGCATGGCAATTGAGTTTAGTCCGGAAAGCTTGTCCATAATCCCGACAGCGTTGACCGCTTCGGTGAACCCCTCCACTACTCCAACCGCTTTGTTTCCTTTGGTGGAATCGCCTTCTGCTTCAGTCATCAATAATGCAAAAGGTGTTGATGGTATTTATTATCTACTTTTATTCATCTGATATAAGTAAATTGGTCTATTTCTGTTGTTACTCGGTATTTTTAAAATCATAGATCGTGGCCACCTCAAGGAAGCTGGGACTAGCTCTGAATTACAAACTTCGCAGGACAAGCCCTCTGCTAGCAGTAGTATGTACTTTATTCTCGTTTTCTATATAGCACAACATTTGCAATTGTTGCTAATAAATTTATGATTTTTCAGACTTTGCAGCGCTTACTCTATCTTCCGGGCGTACAAATAAGTCGTAAGTACAGTACTTATAGACTTTAATTGCCATTCTCATAAAGTAGCATCCGCCATGTAAATGTAGCTCTCATCTCAATTTTGTTATTAACGGTGCGTTTCAATGCATAAATATATTTATTTCAGTTCAAAACAACCGAGTATAGCATAGCGTCACTTCACAAAAATCGATACATCGAGTACCCGATGTAACATCTGCGACAACGTGTTTAAGCACGGAGGAAACACAACAAATTTAATACAGCATCTGAAGATGAAGCATCCAACGTTTTTCACTCCGCTTCCGAAGAAGTCTCTAGTCGTTGACAAGGAGCGCCCGAGGTCGGAATTATGCGAGAACAGTGAGGACGTTGACGATCCTTCGTGTCCAAGCGAAAACACTCCGCCGAATCAAAATATTCGGAAACGACAAAGACGGGAATCTCAGGTATAATTATTATATTGAATAGTAATCAAGTTCTTGTCGATTGAACCCTCGCCCCCATGGTTATAGATTTTGTCTCTTAATTTATTAACGATCTCGTCGATTTTTTT
Source organism: Amblyjoppa fuscipennis (assembly GCA_963575735.1). Taxonomy (NCBI): domain Eukaryota; kingdom Metazoa; phylum Arthropoda; class Insecta; order Hymenoptera; family Ichneumonidae; genus Amblyjoppa; species Amblyjoppa fuscipennis. The sequence continues at coordinate 20,910,779 of OY754489.1, read as the reverse complement.
TTCGTTTCGCATAACATCAATAATTGTCATCATCTATTTACGACTATTAGAGTTCCGAGGTCGTGAAATTCCGTACAACAAAGTTTGCTTTTGCGAAGCGCTCCACGAAAGAGTATGTGAAATGCAAACGGTAAATTAATTGGAGGACTTTGAGATCGAGGCGGAATAAATGTTTCGGCACTGTCGTATCTATTGGATATTCTAAATTATATAATCCGAAAAAATGTTTTCTATATTGTCGATGCGTTAGACCTTTGTCAAAGTTATACAATTTTTTTTTTCTTTTTTTTCTTTTGGTTGTTTTGCGAATCATTCTCCTATTGTGTAACTACAACACTCTGTCTGTTTAAAAAAGTGCGTTTTGTCGGTAATAGGTAATCTCCCTCTCGCTATATCAGATACACAGACACTCATAGAAATATTCACACGATGCTCATGATGCAATTAATTTAAATCCCGCAATCAACAAATACATTTGACTGCAAACATGAACATTTCTAGGAGAAGAGCCAATCGGTGCGAATAGATGACGCATTCAAGAAAACCAGTTCCTTCGCTGGTGAGTACTAATATAAGTAAACTTTATTATATTATGATATCAAAATTCATTGACGACTTTTTTTGTGTTTTCTATATTTAGATGGGGGTTCGTAATCTGACAGAATTACGAATTCGATCGTGTACATGATTGCTACCGACAAAGTGCCACTGTCGATAGTTGAAGCCGAAGGATTCATGGCAGTAATGAAAACTTCGGTTCCTCTATATCGTGTCCCCAGTCGAAGAACGATAATACGACTCATCTATTCGAAGTATGAAGTATTGAAGGATAAGTTTAAAGCTAAACTTCGAAGTGTAACCGCCTACACTTTAACGTGCGACAATTGGACCGACGTGAGTAACCAAAGCTATCTAGGGGTAACGATTCATTGGCTATCGCCTGACTACAAAATGGAAAGTGGATGCTTGGGAGTTATTCCGCTGCATTAAAGCCATACTGCACTGTATTTAGCCGAGACACTTCTAACCGTACTTCAAGATTTCGATTTAAATTCCGATAACGTCGTCGCGGTCGTTAGCGATCGAGCCGCGAACATAAAAAAGCCGTGACCGACACGTTTGGTGCATCCAAACAGCTTGCGTGTTTTGCACACATTATTTCGAGTATCGTACCAACTGTAATCGCGTCGATGCCCGATGTTGCAAACCTTATCGCAAAAGTCAAGAACATCGTAACACTGACAAAACGAAGCGTAGTTGCGTCGGACGAATTGAAACGGCTTCAAATTCGAGATGGAAAGACGGATGTTCTAAAATTTATTCAGGATGTTCCAACTCGCTGGAACTCGACGTTGTATATGCTCGAAAGATTCCTGATTCTCGAAGAGTACGCTTACCCAATTTCGCTAAAATGCAACCGTGCCCCAGAAATGCTAAGTCGCGACGAAATTTCCATGTTGCACGATTTCGTATCGCTGTTGCAACCGATTGAGAACGTTATCGCTCAAATAAGCGGTAGTCTGTATCCAACATGCAGCATTATACATCTTATCGTGCACTGCATGCGCGTGGCGATACAGAACTGGAAACCGGAGAGGTCGAGCGGTGAGAGAATCGCAACGACAATCAGTACCGAATTAAAAAAAAAAATAGTAAATACGATTACGATCACATTTAAAGATGTCGAAACACACCCGATGCTTGCCATGTCGACGATATTGGATCCGAGGTTCAAAAAGCTACACTTTGAAAGCGCACTGGCCGCTGCCACGGCGATTAACAAAATTAATTCTTTGATCAAATCATTGACGACGTCCGAAAAGCCTGTAGCAAGCTACGCTAAGGCCAAGCCTAAGGCAAACACGAGGGAACGAAAAGTATGGTTCATACATGATGATTTAGTAACGAGCAGTATCACTTCTAGTGCGGATCAAAACGAAGGCCTCTGTCTCGAACGACGACAATATCTTAGCCAGCCCGTGATAGCAAGAACCGAAGATCCGCTTAAGCATTGGCAAACGCTTAAACTTGCGTATCCCTCGCTCCACAAGATCGCGATAAAATATTTAAGCGTCGTCGGAACATCGGTTCCCTCAGAACGTCTTTTCTCCGAGGCTGGCGCTATTAAGGTGGACAACAGGAGCAGACTGTCGGGTGATCTGCTGAATAAACTGCTTTTTTTAGGATCTCTTTCACGAGAGGAATGGGGAATCGTTTGATTCACCACGGGCTTTGTTTAGCCACGGGGAACCGGGCTTTGTTTAGCTGGAATTTTCGTTCTAGTTTAAGTATACTGTAAGCATACACTTGAACAGGCATATGCATTTGTCTGCATTTTTTTTTAATTATTATTTTCATTATTTTTCTGTTCAGTCATGTGCTTACCTAGTCGTGCCTAGTCGCATGAAACGATTTAAAACATGCTATGAATTGCTGTGATTTTCGTTCCAGTATTAGTATACTCCTAAGTACTAAGCATTGTATACTTGTAAGGAATATGCATTTCTCTACGTTTCGGTTTATGTTCTTTTTTCATTCTTGTATGCTCGACTTGTCCCTACATAATAATAATATTATTACCCCGTTCCCGCTTGTAACAATAGATGGCCTTATAATGTATTAATACACCTGTAAGTTCCTGTATCCACGTTTGTATTTAAATGTCCCAATACCTTTAACCTGATTATTTTAAGAATATTAATATTCTCCGCAGTACAACCGAATCGAGTTGCAACTTCCGGCTGCACATCTTGGAGCCAAGAAAGTAGAAATGCCGCAACATAAAAAAAATACACGATGTCGATTATGTCTAAGCTGAATTTCGACTAACATTCCAATTTATTGTAGACATGTACACATTCGAATAAAATGCAATCGATTCCTTATTTTCAATTAGCTTGAACACTGCATGTATATTTCCTACTTTTTATATTAGCGTACACGCTTTTATCGTTAACAATATCTGCAGTCGTTAAAAATTTCATTCGTTGTCGAATTCTACTGTACCGACATCAAATAATCGATATTTCGATGTTTCTTCAAATAAATCGATTACTGATAATCGATATTTCTATTAATCGATTATTTTAACATCGATGTTTTTTCACAACATCGCCCATCCCTAGTCAATACTGTCATTTTGGGTAGTGATGGGTGATGTTCACTCGATGTTCTGAAAATCGATGCTTTTCACGAGTTGCATCGATTATTTAATTCGATGTTTTAATGCATGGATTCATCGAAACATAATCGATTATTACGGCAAATAATCGATGTGTTTTTACTGTCAATGCACAGGCGCAGTAGAAAATGAAGTTTTTTAATTCAGAGGTTCGATGACGAAAATTTCTGTGTCGTTTTGACTACGGCGTAATCATTAGGTAACTGCATAATATTTTGACTGATTCGTTTCATGTCAGGTGTACTCTTTGCACCTCTGCCTATTCGGCTTTCGGTATGCAATATACCGTGCAATTTTCATGGCGCATGAAGTGTAAAAAAGTTATCATATTGTGCAAATCAGAGCGACACGGTACAAAAACATTGTAAATTTAATTTACCGCACTAGAAGTTTTCATGTAAAAACTGATACATTCAATTTAATGTACAATTGTAATGAAAAATTAGTATACTTTTTCAATGAAATAGAAAAAAAGTTGAGAATTGAAATTTGCATATCGCTTTCTCATAAACGTTGGAAATTGAAATTGTCCTATCGTTTTCTCAAGACGTTCCTTTATTTGCGAAGCTTCTTCTATGAGAAAGCATTTTCTGTATTTTTGGCTTCCTCATAGAGGAAGCTTTGCAAATAAAGGAAGATCTTGGGAAAACGATATTTATTTATTTATTTATTTATTTATTTATTTATTTATTTATTTATTTATTTATTTATTTATTTATTTATTTATTTATTCATTTATTTATTTATTTATTCATTTATTTATTTATTTATAGACGGGAAAATCCGTTTTACGTTCGTTTAACATAATAAATCTTTGACATTTTTATAGAAAGAAATACAATTTAATATTATACACTTTGTGTCTTAAGAAAATAGATATTTAGTGTAGAAAAACAGCGGTAAACCGTCGACTAGAAATTTACTCGAAGCGTAGAATTTGGTTTTGCACCACAGTCTTGAAGTTTTGGACGGACTTTCCGAAGAAGAGTTCCCGGTCCAGATTGTTGGCTAGATTGGCGATTCGGTAGACTCCGGATCTCGCCGCAAAGGTACTTCTTACCGTCGGAACCTCGAATGTTGGTACCCTCCTGAGCGCTCTGTCCGGTGGGTCTCGAATTCCGAATCTTAGGGTCAAGTATCGGCAATCGTTCTTTCCTGAGACAATTTTAAAGAGGAATATTTGCTCGTTGAGTCTTCTTAATGATTCGAGACTCGGAATCCGGAGGATGGCTGCTATATTCGAGTAGTCGTGGTCTCTCGGATTCATTGCCTGGCCCAGTTTATACGCTCCTAGCCGGAGGAACTTGTGCTGGATTCTCTCGAGTTTTTGGGAGTGAGCAAAGCACGGGTTCCATACCTCGGAGGCGTAAGTTACAGTAGGTCTCACTAACGTCATGTACAGTGTCTCTGCCCTTCGTAAGTCCGCTGCGATGCGACTGATAAATCCGAGCGTTCTCAGCGAGCGCCTGGCCCCATCTTCGATGTGCGGTATGAAGCTCAGCGTACTATCGATTATCACCCCGAGGTCCTTCATCATTCTCACTCTCTCGAGCTGAGTTCCTCCAAGTGTGTAGTCCCACTCAATATTACCTCTCTTCCTCGATAGGGTCATGGTCTTACATTTCCCGATGTTGAGTCTAAGACGATTTTCTTCGCACCAGCTCCACATACCGTTCAAGTCGACCTGTAATCTATCGCAGTCTATGTTCTTCTCTATCCTCAGGAAAATCTTAACGTCGTCGGCAAACATAAGAAATCTCGAGTACGCAAAGCACGCAGCCATATAGTTGATAAAGATGAGGAAGAGTAGTGGGCCGAGGTGAGAGCCCTGCGGAACTCCAGGGCAGACCTGGATGTTACGCGAACAGAAGTTCTGTAACGAACCTGTTGAGTTCTGCTTCTCAGATAATCTTCAATCCACCTAAATAGTGTTCCGGTGATGCCCAGGGTCTCCAACTTCGCTATTGAGCGGGAGTGCCATACCGGGTCGAAGGCTTTCGCAAAGTCGGTATATACCACGTTGATTTGTTTTTTTGCCTCGACGCCCCCGGTGGTGTAATCCTCGTACGCCATTAAGTTCGATATTGTGGATCTTCCTTCGACGAATCCATGTTGCTCCTTAATGATCGTGCCTCTTACGTGCGGTGACAAAAAACCAGTCATCAGGTCGTCCAGTATCTTTGGGATAGTGCTTATGATGGATATTGGCCTGTAGTTCGACACCACTGTCCTCTCTCCGTTCTTGTGGATTGGCACTATGAAGCTCTGTTTCCAGATTCGGGGGAAACTTCCCGTGGCCAACAATAGGTTGAAGAGGTGCGTTAATGGACCTACCAAGATTTCCGCACACGGCTTTAGGATTGATGGTGGTATTCCGTCCGCTCCTGGGCCCTTATTTACGTCCAGATTCCTCACTTTGCGCGAGACTTCTTCTGTTGTAAACCGTGCCATATGTAGGTTTACGGTGTTTATCGCGGGTGGAGGTTGGCTCCCGTCAGGGCGGTCTTCAACATAGACTGACTCGAAGAAGTCTGCGAAAAGCTCCACTGCTTCCCGTCCCGTGTCCGCTTTTTTTTACCGTATCTCATCGTGGATGGCAAGCCCCTCTACGAGCAGCGAGCGTTTACGAACCCCCAGAAGGCTTTAACGTTGTTCGGTATCTCGTAAGACTCCCTCGCAATCTGTTTGCTCAGTCCTCGCAATCTTCAAAAAGCCTGATATTGTTCCTGTGAGCCGGTTCTCTTGTAGTTCATATGCGCGATCTTCTTCTCTCGAATGCATCATTTCAGCTCCTCGCTGAACCATGGAGGGTCGCTGCAATTTACCTGCCTCTTCTTGGGAATGAACAGGTATATTGCTTCGATCATCTTCAAATAGAAAATTGCTGTGGCTGCCTCGACTGGCAAATCGGCCTATATCCCATCCCACGGTACCGTCGAGAGGTACTCGGTGAGGGAGGGGATATTAGCCTGTCTGAAGTCGTAACCCGTCTCGTGGAATTCAAGGGGCCCTATGGTATCGTATCCAATCTCGCAGAAAAGAGTTGTGTGAAAACTCGCATCGTCCTCTACCATTGGCTCTATGTCAATCGCAATCGTAAGTCTTCTTTGGCTGAAGATTAGATCCAGAATGTTTCCGTGATCATTCATTAGGTTCACCTGTTGATCCAGTCCTAGGAATTCGCACCTTTCGCTAAGGATGGACGCCTTCTCTCTGTACGTTGCCTCTGCCCGTGATGAGTCGCAGTGGACTCCGTCCCCTTCCCTCACCCAGAAGACATGTGGGAGGTTAAAGTCCCCTGTTAAGATAACCTCATGGTCAGGCAGTAACTCGGCGATTCTCGTGGTTGCTCTGATCGTCTCATGGTACGATTCTGTTTCCGCCGTCGGCGGGATGTACACTCCTCCGATAACGATTTTCAGGTTACCCCTTACTACTGTGACGAAGGCCTGCTCGGCAGTTCCATCATCTTTTTGGCATTCTGTCTGCGCCAGCATGCCGAAAAGAAGCAAATTCATTGCCCTCAAGCGCCTGTCCTCGGTCTCCTCTTGGAACTTTTCGAAGTGTCCCATCATGACCTCGGGTTCCGTAATGGCTTTTGACATCTGCGTGACATCGTATTTTAAGCTTGCGAAGTTTTTTATCGAGGTTCCATTTGTGTTCGTGTTCGCCTCCAAAGCAACTTCCACCGCTTCGACTGCAACACGCAGTGTGCCTACGTCGTTCTTGACCTCCAATACCTCGACTACGGTTGCTTCGATCGTGGCTCTAAGGGCTCCCACATCGTTCTTGACCTCCGATACCTCGCTCTGGAATTTGTCCAGCGGGGTGTAATTTTCCTTGACCTCGGCTACCTCCTGTTCGGGGGCCCTCACATCTTCCTTGAGGCCATCGGACGCTGCTTGCTTCTCCTCCAGCTTCTTGAGCGAGGTTTTCAACTGCACGTTCTCATTTTTGAGCTCCTGCGTTGCCTTATACAGGGATGGAACATACTCAAGTGTTCCATGGCACTTGTCGCAGTAATACAGCATCAGTCTCCTCTTCAGCTCAAGAACCTTGATCTCTGACGCAGTCAGTTGGGTGCACTGCGGATGAAATTTTTTTTACATCCGTCGCATGTTATTGTAACTGACTTGGCCTCGGTACTTTGCTCTTTACAGATTCCACACTTCCCCTGGATGGGCTTCGGCGACAGCATCTCCTGAGAATTCTGGAATTCCTTTCAACAAGTAGACAATAACGCGACAAATAAACATAAAATAATAAATATACTCGCAGGGAAGCCCCTGGACAACCTAACCTAAAATACTCCACGCGCGAATCTGCTAGTCTGGGACGGATCGACTCCTCGGATCCCAATCTGCAGTTTTTACTGATAAAAAATAATATACGGAAACTCTTTTATGGCTGGTGGTTTTTCTATCACTCGTAATCCTCGTTTTCGTTCTTAAATTATGTACAGTTATCGTGATTACCGTCTCTACCCAGCGCCACCTAGGCGGATATGACAATTTCAATTCTCAACTTTTATGAGGAAGCGATATGAAAATTTCAATTTTCAACTTTATGAGGGAGCGCTATGAAAATGTCAATTTTCAACTTTTTTCAACATCAACGTCTTGTTAGACTTTTATGCAAAACGGCTGGGCGATTTAATTTCAGCGCTTAAACATACTCCATCGTCACGCTTCACTTTGTCGGATCTACGCTTGGCGCGAAAAAATACATGGAAGTATTTTTTTTGTTGCGTTTTGATTTTTACTCAAGCAATCCCGTCAACCCCGTCATATCCATCATCTTGTGTATGTTTTACTGTAGATCACGATAAGCACGTGAGCATTTCCGCGGTGTCATCGGAAAGCAAAGAAATCGCTGTTTAAAAATACCTAAAATCACTAATTTCTGCAATTTTGGCTGTAAAAGTTCCCGGTAAACTTTTTCGTCAGTTGTTGCTCCGGGACTGTACTTCCTTGTATTTTTTCACGCTGATTATGGATCTAACATGTATATTATTCATACATGAGTATTTAAGACAGAAAAATGCGTCGCGAGAACAAAAAAAAATAAAAAATTCAAAGTGAGATAAAATTTAAACGGTTCGATCGATTTGCGTGAAATTTTAATGGGACCATGGGATGGCCATATTCTATCTGTGTACGCGTTTTTAGCCGGATAGCTGAAAAATTGTGAGCGCTACAGTACGCACAGACATTTTTTTCGCCCGATAGCTAAAAAATTGTGAGCGCTACAGTGCGTACAGGCATCAAAATGGTGTACAAAAAAAACAATTGAACATTTTTGGATGACATTTTGACGAAACGTTGACTATCGATCACACATAATGTGTGCCAAATGTCAGCTTGATCGGTCGAGGCGTTCTGGAGTTATAGCGGTTTGAATTTTTCGCGTCCGTTTCACGCACGCACGGGCGCACGCACATCCGGAATTTTTTCTAAATGTGATTTTTCGATGTTTTGGAACATTCTGAATACGTTTTCATTTAAGTCTCGAATTTTTTTTTTTTTTTTTCGTCATCACAAAGCTTCCTCTATGAGGAAGCAAAAAATTATCAAACTTAAAGTACTTTTATAATAACATTAAAGTAAATTATTAAAAATAAAGTATTCCAAATGTTTTTAATACATTGAATATTACTTTTTCATCACAATTGTACATGAAATTTAATAAACGTATTGTTGCATAAAAACTTCCAGTACAGTACATTAAATTTCATGAGATTTTTTTACAGACTTGAAGTACACAAGTATTTTTCAGTACTTCAAATACTTTTTTTACGATTTCAAGTCCCAAGTACAAGTACTATTTGAGTACACACTCGCATTATGGATAGGCGATGAGTGGCATGACATCCCGTTTCCGTTAATATATGATTATGTCTAAACTTTTCAAGATAAGTATAATTTTAACAAAACAAAACGAGATGGGTTCCCTTTGCTTTCTGTATGAAATATTTTATAGATCTTTTTTAATGAAAAAGGGTGAAGGATAGATTAAAAAATTGTCTTAAAACGACGAATTACGAAAATTTCAGGTAACGATTTCTTACAATAAATTTTGCCGTATATTTTGGCCGTTTAAATTTTATAAAATATACAACTCTATATTACTATTCAACGTATTTACAACTTAACTTACTTATCTTACTTTAGCTTTCTTAACTCTGTCGGTAAGGTTGTCCGTGTTGCACTTAGGAAAGTGCAACATTCCGTTTTTCTTGTAAATATAGAGTTTAAATTAATGCCGGAATTTTCTGATTAAACGATGCATCGATTTTACATCGATGTTTTTGAAAAAAAAAATCGATTCAGAAACATTGATTTGTTTTGTAATCGATTATTTAGGCCTCGATGTTTTTTTTTTAACATCGCCCATCACTAAATTTTGGGTATCGTGGCGCCCATGTATTACCAAATGTTTATTTGACACGTGCTAACCGTCGTAAAAAAATGGTGTACTGATGACATATTCCGTCGCTTCCACCGTCGAAACCACCTTTTAATACGCGTAGAGCGTCATAGAGAGGTGCTACGATTACGATACATATGGTACGTTTCTGCGCAATGCTGAACTTTATATCGAATCTCGGCGGTTAAGGATATCCTTACCAGAATTGCAAGGGGGGCACGGGATAGGGGCTCCGCTGAACGCGGTAGTCACTGTGCGAGAGAGAGGTTGATACAAAGCAAGGGTGCTAGAAACAGAGAGCCACTTTATTTTCTTGGCGGTAATTGAAAACTAAACCGCAAACCCCTTTTTTATTCGGACTGTGACGTGGTACGTCACAAGTCCCTCGCCATACTCGGCTCGAGTCCGCCGCTCACCGAACGTTAGACCCGGGTATTTTTTACGTTTTTTCTGGTTTATATTTTATGTAAGATAGGGTCTAAATTCCCCTTTTATTCTTCCCTCCCGTTACCCGCTGTGTGAGTGTGCGCGGCTCGAAGGCAACGGCAAGATTTACCCCGACAGCCTCAAGGAACAGCCCAACGACCCAGCAAGCCCCAGGACCTGCAAAGGAACGAGAGCCGACGTGCTGACGCCGAGGAAGGTAGAAGGATCGTGGATGAGGGGAAAAAGCCGCCAACAAGACCATCCGAAAGCCTCGAAAAGCGCGCTGAAAAATCGCCACTGCCCGCCCTGCCTCACCGCCGCCGCTGTGATTATCGACACACGGCATCGATTGACGATCCAGCGACACCTCTGTCGCCACTCCTCGCCGTCTGGAGGAAACGCCCGTCCATGACTCCGATTACGGACCAAAGCCGACGCACAGGTGCTCTCGTTCCCCACCATAATCACCAGCGCCAGACCCGACGAAGAAGAAGACATCGCCATGCCCCCTTACTCTCCGAGCCGAGCCGCGTGGTGTGGACGTGTGTGAGGTCGGGTGTCACTAATTTTAAAAGAAATTATGTTGTGTGATAGCCGAAAGCGAGTGTGGATATTTTCACAGGTTTATAAGACGACTCGGCTGTACCCCGTTAAATCCAGACTCCGTGTAGGACAGCACAATCCGCCCATTAAGACGAATAAGTGATAGCCCAGGAATACGAATTGGACCATTGTAAGGATTTTATAACGACTGAGGCTGTCCACTGATTCGAGGAAAAGTATTATAATCGAGATGCGAGTGCATTGAGTGAGTGAGCCCCGACGATTTTCGTAAGTTTTTGCCCACATTTTTCCCGACCCGTTTCACCCTTTTCCTCCCCCGAGTACGCCCTATTTTGGTAGAAATTATTATTAAAAGACTTTGCCTCGTGGTCGACACGTGGGCGACGTCCTTTGTTACACGAGCAAGGAGAAATCGCGCGCGTGGTGAGCGACGTAAAACGCGTAAAATACGTTATAAGTGATAGTCTTATTAGTCAAAGTTTTTCCCTCCCATCCCCCTGAGCCCTTAAGACATTTTTTCTATAATTTAGCCTTAACCGAGGTAATATTGTAAGAAGCCATCGGATTCATGTACCCTCCCCCTGAGCCCCCTCTCCTCTCCTGAGCAAGCTGGACTGTCCGTCGAGACAGAGATATTTTTTCAAGTACAGATTTTTTTGAGTTTGTTTTTTTTTTGAGACGAGATCCGTGCCGTCTGCACGATCTTTTACGGTGCTACACCGTTAAAGTAACAGGCGCCCATAATTGAGTTTGTAGTGATTTTCGTGAAACATTTGTCTGACCAGCTTTCCCCTACGAACCCCTCGAAGTCCCATTGACTGTCCCACAAAGCCCCCTTAAAATCCCCATAACTTCCCCAAATTTATTCCGAATATTTCCCCCTTTTGCGTCCCCCTTTATTAGCGTTTTTTGAGTATTTTGAACCAAATGCATTTTCAGTTTTCCCCGATACTATTGTTAAAAATTGAGTATTGAGTGCCCCGACCATTTTTCTCCCTTCTTCCCCGTTATTTGCGACTGCCCCGCATTTTTTTAGCGATTATTTAGATTATTAGTTCCGTTTCTTCTGCGATTATTTTCAAGTGATTATTTACCATTTTCATTATTATTTCGTTACCGATTTATTGTTTTTGGATTCTGTCTTCGACGTACCCGTAACGGCGTCGAAGCAGAAATTATTATTTTTATCTTTCGTTCGACCTTCGGCGTACCAGTAACGGTGCCGAAGCTATATTTTTGGTTCATTTCAATATTTTGGTTAGACGCTTCAACGTACCCGTCGCGGCGTTGAAGCGAGAATTATTATTGTTTTTGGTTTCGTCTTCAACGTACCAGTACCGGCGTTGAAGCGAAAGTTATTATTATCATTTTTTGTTCATCTTCGACGTACCATTACCGGCGTCGAAGCTACCATTATTATTATTCTCTCTCAACATTTACAGTTCTATTTTTTTGTTATTCTTTTGCCTTATTAAAACCACTGTTATTATTGTTCCCGACGAGTATTATTTCTATTCTGTTTGACCCGTCCCCCCCCCTTTTTCGCTCCGTTGCACGATTTTGGCCAATTTTTAGTTTTCAAATTTATCGATGATTTCGCCGGACCCACGGGGAATATATCACCACAGGACATAATCTATTTTAAAGTATACTCGACACGCGGCTAGGTTTTATTCAAATCGAACAGAAATTGGCGCAGAAAAACGCTATATCGTACAATTTTTTAGGTTAGATCGTATCCTTCCCATGTTAAAGTACATAACTTTGAAGTAACGTTGCAAAAAAACTAGGACGCCAAAAATACTTTATAAAATTCCAATAAATAAAGCATGTTTTTTTCTGTAGACGATATAAGTTTAAACAAAATCGAACACAAACAATTTTTGGTAAGGATATTGTCCGAGAGAATCGGTTGACGAACGGGATCGGATAGTACTCGGATTTGCGAATAAAAAGCCCATAGGTAACGACGAACAATATAAATCTTTAATATTTCGCTAACTATTTACAGAGGTGCTGTCGATGTGTGAACGCGGCGCGCGAGCGTCGTTAACTGCCGGTGTCTTGATCGGCGAGCGAGAAGCGAGCGTCCGAGCGAACGGGTATAGGTATAGGACGTAAGGTCAATAACCGGGCCCCGAATTTCGAACGCTCTCGGTGCGACGAACGAATCGAAACATTATTCGCGCGATCCCGAACATTCCGCCCGCCTCGTCGCGTGACGAAATGTAAACACTCTTGGTTAGCCGCTGCTCTTCGAAAGGTCGCCTCGTTTCGCGAGAAGGCAGAGCTTGACGATCGGTCTCTTGAACGTCGACCGAGCGGTTTTAACCGTGACAACGCGGACGTGTCCGTCTCCTCCGGGATGAGTGGCGACTACTCGAGCGAGTGGCCACTTCGTCGGAGCGGTGAGCTCGCTGGTCACGAGCACAAGATCGCCAATGTGCAGCGGGGTTTGAGGCGTGTTCCACTTCGGCCGAACCTGCAGCTGGTGCAGGTATTCCGAGGCCCAGCGATCCCAAAAGCTGTCCCGCATCTGTTGGATGTGTTGCCACCGTGACAAGCGCGATGTAGGCAGATGAGTAAGTGCAGGCTCTGGCACAGCCGATAGCGGCGCTCCGATTAAGAAGTGACCCGGCGTGAGCGCATTGGTGTCGTCCGGGTCGTCCGTGAGCGCCTGCAATGGCCTCGAGTTCAGGCACGCTTCGATTTGTACGAGCAGCGTAGCCATTTCTGCAAACGTAAGCGTCGTTTCCCCGATGACACGGCGCAGGTGCTGCTTCACGGATTTAACCGCAGCTTCCCAGAGACCTCCGAAGTGGGGTGCTGAGGGAGGGTTAAACCGCCACTCGACCCCGTCGTTGGCGAGCGCCGTAGCAATCCTTTGCTGTCTAGATGACGCCGATGCGAAGAGCAAGCGAAGTTCAGCGTCGGCCTCCACGAAGTTAGTACCACAGTCGCTGGCGATCGTGCGACAGAGGCCCCGACGTGAAGTAAACCGCTTGTAAGCGGCAACAAAAGCGTCCGTCGTACAGTCTGAGACTGCTTCCAGATGCACCGCCTTCGTCGCAAAGCAGACGAAGACGGCAATGTATCCCTTAGTAGACTTTTGCCCGCGACCCTTGGACACGCGAGCTGAACTGGCCCGGCACAGTCCACGCCAGAGTGGCAGAACAGCCGCTCACGGTTGACTCTCTTCTTCGGTAAGTCCCCCATGAGCTCAGTAGCGGTAGCAGCGCGAAAACGTAGGCATCGGATACAGCGTCCAATAAGAGTCTTCACCAGCGGACGTCCCGCGATGATCCAGATCCGCCGGCGAAGAGTTGCGAGGGTCAGCTGAGTGCCGCCGTGGAGCGTCAGGCGATGAGCTTGCTCGACCAGCAGCGGCGCGAGTGGTGATTCGCGTGGTACAATGATCGGGTGTCGCTCGTCAGGGTCGAGAACGGCATGCTTCAGCCGACCCCCGACGCGCAGTAAGCCATCCTTATCGGCAAAGGGGTTGGGTCGGAGCAGCTGCCCTTTCGGTAGCGCCGTACGCGACTCGAGCGCGCGCATCTCACTTCGGAAGAAGCGGAGTTGCTCGAGTCGGATCATCGATGCCAGAGAAGCCGAAAGCTCAGCCGGCAGGAGCGTCGGCGAGAGCTGGCGGTCCTTGCCTCGTAGCTCGCCTCGAAGCCGAGCGTTCGCAGCGAAGCGGCGACACCAGGCGACGATACGTTGCAATCGACTAAGAGTCGAGTAGCGCGAAAGAAGCTCGATGGAGGCTTCAGGCTCCCTCGTTGCCACGTGTGATTGAACTCGCTGCTCCGGAGGGTCGGTGCATCCGCATCCAGGCTGAGGCGGCCATGTGTCCGGCGGAGTGAGGAGCCACTGTGGTCCAGTCCACCAAAGCCCGTGCTCTTGAAGCTCGGATGCGAGTAAGCCTCGGAACGCGCAGTCCGCTGGATTCTGCTGCGACTCCACATGATGCCACAGCGCCTCAGGCAGCGCCCGCTCGATCTCGGAGACGCGATTAGCGACGTACGTCTTCCAGCGCACCGGGTGCCCTCGGATCCAGGCCAGCGTGACCGTCGAATCAGACCACAAGTGGACTGAGCACCGAACAGCTAAAACCTCGAGGATGCGCTTAGTAAGCCTGACGAGCAGGTGAGCTGCGCATAGCTCGAGTCGAGGAAGCGATATTTGCTTAACGGGAGCTACCTTCGTCTTGGCAGCGATGAGAGCGACCGACCGCGACGGATGGCTGACGCAGAGGTAGACGACAGCCGCGTAGGCCCTCTCCGACGCGTCCGCAAATCCATGCAGCTCGATATCATGTGAAGCGGACTGTAAGTTAAGCCATCGAGGAATCCGCACGCTTGAAATGTGTGAGAGATGCGAGTAGACCGAGAGTCACTCATTAGACTGAGCAGTCGGCAGCTGCGCGTCCCAGCCGAGCTTCAGGAGCCACAGCGACTGCATGAATATTTTAGCCTTGACGACGACCGGCGCAAGCCATCCGAAAGGGTCGAAGAGCTCAACGATGCTGGAAAGAATTCTCCTCTTCGTAAGCGGGAGCTCCCATTGCGGAGTCTTGAGCCGGAAGACGAAGCAATCACTGTCTGCTCGCCACGCGAGGCCGAGCATACGAAACGATGACTCCGACGGAATGTTGAGACTCGTTCCAGCTGCGAGGAACGACGGTGAGAGGTGAGAGAGAAGCTCCGATGAGTTAGACGCCCATTTGCGAAGCCCGAAGCCGCCCGCCTTAAGCAGCTGGATGGTCTCGCGCTGCCTTGAAAGGGCGGTCGCGACGTCGTCTGCTCCCGACAAAACGTCGTCCACGTAGACATCGGCGAGAAGCGACCCCGAACCCAGAGGAAAGCGGTCCTGTTCGTCAAGGGCGAGCTGCTTGATGACCCGTAGCGCGAGATACGGCGCACACGCGAGCCCGTACGTTACGGTGCGCAGCCGAAAGGTGTCTGGCGTCGCGCACGAGGGCTTTCGCCAGAGAATCCGCTGGAGATCTCGGTCGTCGGGGTGGAGAAGTATCTGCCGGAACAACTTTTCCATATCAGCCGAGTACACGACAGCGTGCTGTCTCCAGCGGAGCATAACGTCGAACAGTTCAGGCAGCAAGGCCGGACCCACGTGAAGGCAATCGTTCAGAGAGTTCCCGAGGCTGGTCTTCTGCGAACCGTTGAAAACCACTCGCAGCTTCGTGGTTTCGCTGGATTCGCGGATCACGCCATGATGCGGCAAATTATATACTGCCGCCGGTTCCTTGACTGCCGGAGGCACGAGTTCCATGTGTCGGAGCTCTTCATATTCGCTCAAGAATTTGTTGTACCCCTCAGCGAAGCCGCTGTCGCGCGCGAAGCGCTGCTCCATGCGCGCGAGCACGCGAGAGGCTGCTGAGCGCGAATCCCCGAGAGTCGTCGCCGACTCCTTCAGCGGGAGTCGTACGATGTAGCGTCCGGTCGCGTCCCGAGAATGCGACGAAACGAAGTGAGCTTCGCACCTTTCATCTTCCGCGGAGAGGAACGAAGGCGCGGAGAGTTCTTCCTGCTCCCAGAAACGCTGAAGAGAAGTCAAGAGCATCGGGTCGACCGACGTCTGATGACTGGCACACGATGCGCCCGTGCCTCCCTGAAGAGACGTCCTTCCCGAGAGGATCCATCCAAAATGCGTGTTTTGCGCGATGGGTGCGTCCCGCGACCCCTTCATAACGCCTGGAAGGAGGAGTTGAGCGAACTCCTCGGCTCCGAGCAGAAGGTCGATCCGCTTCGTCGACGTGGCGTCGGGGTCGGCTAAGGTAAGCCCGTCGAGGTGAGCCCAGTGAGCCGATGCGATCGCTTGCGGAGGCGCGTACGATACCAGCCGAGGCAGCACCAGTGCGTCGATCTCTAACTTGAAGCGCGAGTCGAGACGCGACGAAATGCGAAGCGCGACCTTCCCGCGCACCGTGGCCGCTTGCTTCGCCCCGATACCGTTCACTGCTACCGACGCGGCAGTACGCGGAAGTCTCAATTGCTGAGCGAGAGACTCAGACACAAACGACACCTCGGAACCCTGGTCGAGAAAAGCTCGTACGAGGATCGGCGCGCCGCCCGCCGTGAACGCGTTGACGAGCGCGGTCGCCAGAAGGATGCGCTTCGAGGAGTCCGCGGAAGCGCGGGGAACGTTGTGCGCGGCGAGACTGTTAACGGGAGGGGCAGCAGTCCCTTCCGACGTTGACTGCTGCGACGCGTCTTCCCGTGCAGCTGCTGGAAGTCCAGGAGGATTCGTTTCGGTGCCGTGAATCATCGTGTGGTGCTTCGCCTTGCAGACTTGGCACAATTTCTGCGAGCGGCATTCCCGAACAAAATATCGTCCGAGGCAGTTCAGACAGAGCCCGTTCGAGAGCACGAAGGTCTTCCTCTCGTCGGTCGGCCTGGCGCGGAACGCGTCGCAGGACACTATAAAATTATCCTGCCGGCAGAATGCGCACTTCCTTCCTCCTGCTGGTGCGGTTGAAGCCTGGTGAGACCTCACCCGACTATTCGGCTTCGAGTCCGCCTTAGGCTGAGGCGCCGTTGTACCTGGAGGCTTCGCTGGCGCTGCAGTCCCCGATCCGGCAGGCTCGAGCGCCTGGATAGCGCAGATCCGTGCTTCGAGGAAGGCTTGGAGCTCCGTGAAGGTCGGCGGAGTCTTCTGAGAGCCCATCGACGCCTCCCATTCGCGGCGAGACTGCTTGTCGAGCTTCTGCACCGTGAGGTGCACGAGAAAGTCGCCGTGACCGTCGACAGCGCGTCTGAGAGCGCGCAGCGCTGCCACGGCATTCACGGTGCCGTTGAAGAGCGCCTTAAGCTCCGATGCCGACTCCGACTTCATTGGCTGCAAGGAGCAGATAATCGAGAGCTGAGAACTCGTCAGGAGTCGAGTGTTCTCGTACCTGTCGGTCAGAGTTTTCCAAGCAGCGTCGAGATTCTCTGCGGTGAGTGGTAGCGACGCGAGTAACGCAGCTGGCTCCTTCGCTACGCCCATTGTGAGGTAGTGGAGTTTCTCGATTGATGAGAGCGCAGTGCTGTTGCCGACCATTGACGCGAACAAGTCGCGGAACGAGGGCCACTCGGCAAAGTCCCCGGAGAATTTGGGCAAATTGATCTTCGGCAGGTGCTGTCCTCCCGTCGGCGGCGCCTTCGGAGCGGGAGCCTCCGACGTCGCCTTGAATTGCCGAACGAGGTCCAGGAACTTCCCTTTGTTTACAAAGTAAGCGTCTTCGGTAGTCTCGAACACGTGGTCGGCGAAATAGGCTAGCTTCCGATCGTCGTCGGTTACGAGATCCTCCATCTCGTCATGTCGATTGAAGAACTCTTCCCACTGCTTGTCGAGGGTCGCGATCTTGGCCTCGACGATCCCGAGAGTGATGCTGGCGCGCCCAACCCTCTTGAGATTCTCACACGAGCGGATGATGTGCCCCGATGCACGCTCCTGTTTCCTCAGCAACTCCTCCATCCTCGATGGACCCGCGCAATCGTGCGCGATGCGAAATTCGAAGACTCCGTTCGAGCTAAGCTCGGAACCGCGAAGTGAGTGCGAGCAGGTCGAGGTAAACAAACCTCGGCGCCCAGCAGAGTGAGAGAGCGCGACCGAGCGCGAGAGCTCAGGCTCGGGCCTATACCCGACCGCAGTAACGGCTCGGTAGCGGCCGGAGAGATACGAGGTGAGAACGCGACGCGCATTATCCCAAATTCGCCAAACGTGAGCTTCACGAGTCGCGAGAAAAAGCGAGAGGTAGAGAGAGAGCGCGCACGACAGTCGAGGGCGTCAACCGGGACAGCGCGCGCGGCACGAGGGCATTGACCCACGCTTCGCGTCAGCTGACGCCCGAACTGTCACCGAGACGGAAGCTCCGAGGGCCCGGCGCGAGCGCGGCACGGCGATAAACACGGCGAGGCACGGTGACCGTGAAACTCGCTCGCGATTCGAATTGTCCTTTCGACGGCGATCGTCCAACGGTTCCTTGCACGCCACGAGAGGAACCAACACAGCGCAGCACGTCCACCGATTCCACGCCCGTACCGCGACAGTCCAAGATAGTCTCCTGAATTATCGAGAGGCAGATCCACCAACCCCGAGATGAACCCGTTACAAGATCCGAGATGACCCGTGAGACCCTCCACCGCGATTACGCATTCGAACTCACCCATATCCGGCTCGAAGGACCACTAAATGTCCGGGAGAATCGGTTGACGAACGGGATCGGGTAGTACTCGGATTTGCGAATAAAAAGCCCATAGGTAACGACGAACAATATAAATCTTTAATATTTCGCTAACTATTTACAGAGGTGCTGTCGATGTGTGAACGCGGCGCGCGAGCGTCGTTAACTGCCGGTGTCTTGACCGACGAGCGAGAAGCGAGCGTCCGAGCGAGCGGGTATAGATATAGGACGTAAGGTCAATAACCGGGCCCCAAATTTCGAACGCTCTCGGTGCGAGGAACGAATCGAAACATTATTCGCGCGATCCCGAACAGATATCCTTAACCGAAGTCTTTCCCTTCCCCTCGTGATAAGACTACTGGGGCTATCAAATTTCCAATACTTGACTAGGCACTTTCAACCATTTCAAGATTCAGCCCGATAATACCTTCAATATTCTACAACTGTTCTGAAAGCAGGATGTAAAAAAACCAAATACCTTAAAAGAATTTTACGCCGTAATTGCTGTTGACGAATCTTAAAATTATAAAATTTGTATTTTTTAAATAAATTTTATATGACGCAGTCTGTGATAACCCACGCGGAAATTTATATATTTAACTTATACGTAACAATATATTTATATTATCAGAGATTTACAAAGGTAACATGTTATATTCGTTATATAACAATGCTTACCAAGAACCTTCGATTAAGGTTCCCCTTTTTGTCCGAACAGTGTGCAATCAACGTTCTACCTGACGCTGATTTAAGGTCGGACAGACGAGCAGTCAAGTCTTGATTGGTGCTCGATTAATGCTTTACTACTGATGCTTTTTACTGATCTGTTAATGCTTCATTTACTTGTTCACTGATGCTTTAATACCATTCTATGGCTTTATCCATTATCGCTTTATCAATTTATTCATTAATGCGCCGTTATTATTAACACATAATTATGTTGCAACCATTAATGCTCGATTTATGCTTTCTTCTGTCTTTTTGAATTACCAACCGCCAGTACACTTTGTACGCTTGATACACCTTCTCGATTAACGACAATCGGACGTTAATCTTTCCCGATGAGAGTTTAATATTTTCACGACCTACTTATCGAGTTACGCGCCCAGCTCGCAACGGGTGTATCCGTAGTCAACCGTAAGAGTCAGGAGTTCCGAAGAGATTGGTGAGTGCCTGCTCGTGGTTCCTTATATAGGGGTACGAGCAGGCATGTCAGCATAATTTTGGCAGTGTCAGATATTTCCTTATAATTGTTTAAACAATTATTCCGACATCCGGATTCCTGCTTCGATATTTCTCAATATCTGACTCGACTAATTTAATTACCAATTAAATGCTATTTCGTCGGTACGTTGACCCGAGATGCAATACTAGCTTCTCCGTCTCTGTCAATCAGAATTTGGAGATGCTACGATTGCGAAATGCTTAACTCAGCAATTACGGAGCCGATGCTCAAATTACCGAGTCGCTATTGCCTAAATGCTGACTCGAATTTAATTCTATTTCGCAACGGCGTGTTCCTCGCGTGCCGCTGCTTACTTCGATTATTGGGCAATGATGTTACCGCAATAATCGACGTATCGAGGTACCCGGGGTACAACACATTGCTTGAAAGTTGCGTGAATTTTTTTTTTTTTATTCGGGCAAGTCTCGAAAGTCATGAATTTTGGGGATGTGATTATCACAAACAACGGGTAGAACCCAATAACTGTCTGGACGATTGATTAAATAGGTTAGGAAATCCAACTTAAACGTTTTTAAAAACCGAATGTTCGGACATTACGGGACATTTTGATAAAATTACAAACATCAATTGGTATTTGTTATTAATTTATTAGTAACATTTTCGTTTTCTATTATGCAGAATGAATCTCTTCAACACCTCCCATACGTTTGATTCATTTGACATTTTTTATCCCATCGACAACTGTTTCCAATTGTCTCTCAACTCTCTCCGAATCTCTTCTTCTTGTTCCTTGTTGGTTTTATGCCTCAACGCCAAGTATCAGTTTTTCTAATCTCACTTGAGGTCAGACTGTACGCAAGGATTACCTTACGGCGAGTCTAAATCCCCTCTTGCTCGCTCTCACACGACCCCTATCGCGCGGTCTCTCCATGATTATTACTAGTTTTCATGGCAATCATCACTTGTAACTTTATCTATTGTTTATATATTCAAAATATATCGTGTCCTAATTCCAAAATTATGTCGGACGTAAAAAAAAAGCAGTAACAAATCATGATCGTATGCTTGAAAAATATTATTCAAGTACTGTGAAACGTTGCTGCAGTGTAAAAAGGTTTCCTCGTAAATACTGATGATGAACGTGTCTTGATCCAGGCCAGCTTCTCAGTCACAATTCATAAATAATCTATTAAAGTTCTCTTCCACAATCATTATACAAGTTTCAAAAATAAAAATTTCAAGTTTCGGATAGCCGAGTAGCTACGGTCACAGTCTACAAATCGGAAGTTCCCAGGTTCGAGTCCCTATGGTGGTAAAAAATGTTTAATGTTTTTTCAGCGTATAAGTTCTTCACACGAATAGAATAATCATCTGTAATACGAATGTGAATTAACTAGACCAAAAAAGTGAGAATTAATCAAGAAAAAGAAAGTTGAAAATAATTTTTAACATTTTACAAATGACATTTTGCACATATTTTAGATATATTTAAAATATATTTTTCATGTATTTCAAGTATATTTGCAATACACTTTACATATATATTACATATATCCAATATATATTTTAAATATATGCACATATATGAAAAACGGCAAAATCTATCCAAAAAAATATATTTTACATATATAGTATACACATTTGAGATACATGCGCTCATATATTCAGAATACATCTCGAATATATTATTAAATACATTTTAACATATATTTGAAATATATAAATTTCCGTGTGGGAATAGGATAAAGCGGGGCAAAACGGAAGCCTGCGGTAAAATGAACACATCTTTCATTGGCGATAAGATTTTGTATTTTTTATGGCTCGCAAAAAAAAAATGATAAAAATCGTCCATTTTGCCCTGAGGCTCCGTTTTGCCTCACTCTCTCTTGCGTGTGTAGCAAAAATGATGGTACCGAAATAATGAACGTTGATACCATACATTTTTCATATTTTTTTCGGTGTTTTGAGATCGGTTCTGAAAACACGTGTAACGTCAAAAATACGGCACAGACTCGAAAGAGTCTCGTTGCCGACTAAACGATAAGCTTGCTATATATAGAGTGCACACAACGATAAAAGTTCAGTTTAAATAAAAATAAAGATTTTTCTTGCACATTATTATCGGCGATAAGTATATACGTTTTTCACTATTATTACCTCGAAACAGTCCCAGGACGAGGAGTGCTGGAAACCATTTCTTTGTCAACCTCATCCTTCGCTATAAGGTTAACGTGGGCAACGCCTACATGCCTCTCTGGAGCGCGTGATCAAGATCGAAATTTTCTTATCAGGTCGATAGTTGAGTTACAGGCACTTTTTTTGTCGAATAATACTCATATGAGCCAGTTGAGAACAAAGTCGCACCCACACAAAATGTTTGCGTTCACATCGACGAGCGGTGCTTTTTTACACGAAGTATGCAAGACGTGGAGATATGCGGGCAACGCAGAAGTCACACTCTCTCGATCGCAAGTGACTCTGCCGGTGACCGAGGTTTCCGAAAACAAACTCCAACAGCCAGTCGCTAGTTAGAGACACAGTGACAGGGGCCATTTGTGGTCATCGTCATTCGATCGAGCTCACGAATAGTCACGACCAGTTATCGCCATAGGATGTGGGCGACGGAGAGCGGTCTACGGAGACTATATTTTAACGCTGAAAGCTAAATTTTAACGCCGTAATTTAGGTAAAGATTTCGATGGTCATATGCATTCCAATAAATCGTGAAAGTTCCACAAAGGGCGAAGTTTCTTCTGCATCAGTGTTTATCATCACCATTCACAGGACCCTCGACATTAGAAAAATGTGTTGTATTATTGTAATAACGGAACAACTCCTTTACACAAAACTCAAGTTGTGAATCGAAAATACGAGGAGTATAAAATTTGAATGTATAATAGTACTGTAGAATTTGAGTATTAGAGATGAGCTTGATTATAAAAAGAAGACCTTAGGAGAGCCTAATGAAAAACTTGATGATAACCTAATGATCCTGTCGAGGCTTCCCTTCCTTTGATCTATTCGTACCTCAAGATCAGTCCATTCGCCTACGTCTAAAAGGCCCCAGTGAAATTGAGCGTGTCGTAGTTTTCCGAGCGTTGCTAATCGTGCGATTTTCGAGTTGATCGCTGAGTTTGTTTTATTCCGACTTTCATAAAAATGCCGAGATGTAGTGAAACGTACATTGTGTCTAGGAACTATCAGGGTAATGAGATTAAAGGGTACCGATGACTTTTATGCTGCAGTTTAATCTTTAAACACACTTTTTTTTTGGTTGTATTTTTTCCCATTCTCAGGCATCTGCGCCTATACAGGGTCGGCCCCAGTCAGTAGCCAGTCCCCCCTTGCGGCCGCATCCGACTTCCCCCTCCGTATCGCATTTGCCGAGGCATAGTTTCACTATGCCATGGGCATAGGGAAACTACGGAAAACCTACATTGATACAGCTGGTCTCAGGTTCGATTCCTAGCATCGGAGCTTCGTCACGTTTCACCGAGAATGTAAACATGGAGTACAGCTATATACATCCGACACTCACACTTGATGATGATGGATATAACGGAGTTAAAATAATTAGATAAAGCAGTGTCATTTGAACTTTGCGAGTAAAAATTGAAAGATCGAAAAAAAATTTGGAACACATAACTCTATGTATTTTTCACGCCGAGCACAGATCCTACATCCGTTTTGACCAAAAGCGTAAGGTTTGTGTATTTTTTCGGGCTAAACCTGAGTCAGCCAGCAATTTTGCCAAAAAGTTAATACGTCGTTGATGTTGGAAAAAAGTTGAAAATTGACATTTTCATAACGCTTCCTCATAAAAGCTGAAAATTGAAACTTTTATATCACTTTCTCATAATGGTCCTTTATTCGGAACGCTTCCTCTATGAGGAAGCCAAAAATATACTAAATTCTTTCTAATAGAAGGAGCTTTGCGAATAAAAGACCATTATGAGGAAGCGATATGAAAATTTCAATTTTCAGCTTCTTCAGTGTATATTACCATAAACATTGAAAACACAATTTTTTTCTTCTTTTTGTTGTCATTTTTAAATTCTTTTCGAATACAATTTTTTAATTGTATCTCGGATTTTTTCAAATATCCTTTTTTTCAATTGTGTCAATATACCTGTTCAAATACAAAAATAAAACGAAAAAAAAAATTAATTTCTTGGATTTTTCGTCGTAAACAAGACTTTATTTCAATAACGTCCTACTTCCACTTCGAAGGAAAACAAGAATCATGATGATACCATGAGTACCGTTTTCGTACTCGAGGTATGATTTCTTTGCAACAACGATAAATATCGGCGAAATTTCACTAAAAATCGAAAAAAATGAAATCTCTTAAATTTCTCAGGTAACACTTAGCTTATGAACAAAACAATAACGTACTGATTCCACCTGAAATGGGAAACGAAACAAAACTTTTAAATTGTTAGAATTAAATTTCTTTATAGAACGCCTGTCGGAGACTCTTCGAGTTGAATTTTTCAAAATAGACGAAAATACCAATTTTCACTTAGTCTGTACGTCAGGTATCACTTATGGAACGGTACCGATTTTTTATCTTGTAGCATGGTCCTTGCCCTTCGACAAAAGCCTGGACTAAAGTCGATATCTCTCTTTACCACAGAGTTATGCATTTTTCGTAGGAACGCACTAATTGGCCGTTCTTCATCGTTATTTCGGTCAGATAAGATATTCTTATGAAAAATTCGTAACTCCGCTGTTAAGAGAGATATTGAGTTAAATCCTGGCGTTTGTCGAAGGGCAAGGACCATGTTACTGGATAACTAGAGTTGTATATAAGAATTTTTATAGACTACTTTAACTAAATTTTGTCTCAATTCTAAAAACGTATTCAATAGCCAAAACAAATTTTTATTATAATAAGAAACCTAATACATAGAATTTATTTGTAAATCACACTCATGGAAGCCAGTACAAATATTAAAACAGATGCCCAAACAAAATTGTCATAAATTATAACCGAACGCAAAGCCTAACTTTTATGGCGCAATTAACATCGAAAAGCCGTATCATAAGTACCTTGTATATACAGAAAACACGCCCTTCTAATGTTAGTCATAGCATAAAAACGAGGCGCGCAGCGTAACGGGCAATTATTATAATGGAGCGCGACGACAGATGGTCGTGCCTATGGTGAAAAGCGAAGCTTTTTGCCACTTTTAGTTTCCAAGTTTGTGCATCGGACATCCGTATCATGCTCAAACTTAAAAACTTGTGAACAAATCAAAATATCCTTCGCCGTCTTAATTCATCATATAGTTAACATATAGCTCAATAAATTTAGAATTATTTAGACATCTGTAAATAAGTTTTGTTAAAAAAATCTTTTAAAGTTTTATCTACTTTTTCGCGAAAATGACTACACGAAATTTGTGAATAAGAATTCAGAGCGGAAACGCGAGGTGTGCATAAAATATCGTAATGCGTAGCGCAACGTATGAATACCATTTCACAGCACGTAGTACGACGTGTATATCATTTTACAAAGCGCACAGTGCGATGTGTACAGACTGTGAGTGCCTTTAAAAATGTCCCTGCGGGACACTTTCATGAAGTATGAGCCACAAAACCTCAAAACGACGTTTGAGCGACAAAACCTCAAAAGACAAGCCCCGAAGGGGCTCCAAACCCCTAAAGGGCTTGTTTTTTTTACCAATATTTTTAAATAATAATGACTGATTTGCAGTCGGGATTTTGAAAAAATGTAATTTCTTATTTCATTTTATTCTTTTCGAATTCTACCGTTTATACAATTTTCTGATACAATTTTCTAAGTGGCATTCGTCTCCAATATAATTTTTTGAATCATGTATGTCTCCAATACTATTTTCTACGTGTCTTTCTTCTTTGAAGACATTTTTTATGTATCGTTCCTCTCTAATGCAATATTTAAAAAGTGGAACGAAGAGCAACAACACATAGAAAATTGTATCGGGGAGGAAAGATACATAAAAAATTTCATCGAAGAAGAAAGACACATAGAAAATTATATCGCTGACATACATCAGGTAGGAACGACACAGACAAAATTTCATGGAAGAAGACAGACACATACAAAATTGTGTCGCTGACATATATCACTTTGCAAATATGACGTTACACTACAGCGATCTAGTTAGGACTATATATGTAATTAATATCGATCAGAAAAAATAAAATAAATTAGGTTAAGTGCGTAATTTATATATATATTTTTTTATTGTGTCTGGTGATCATTTACATCAGATATTCAAATAGACACTGCATCACAAATGTTTTCACACAGTGATCACCCACTAAACACCGATAACGTAAAAAAACGCCTATAAAAAACGCTTTGATAATAAATAAATAACAATTCCGGGCGTCTCATGGGGCGTTGGAAACTCGGCACTGCCTCGGCAGCAGCGTGAAGTATGCCGCATCATTTGCGATTATGGGTAGAATGGGGATCGACTTGATTTTTCGATATGTCACGGCGAACTTTTAACCGGATTTCTCTAATTATGGTTTATTACTGTGAGTTCATACCTCCGTTCACAAATGTATTGTCACAAACATAGATCACGCTATAAAGTTTTAGTATACCAAAATCTGTTAAGTCGATTTTTGCCGTTCCAACGTTTATAGGCACTTGCGAAAAATCTTCGAGCCGGCGGATCGCAGTGAAACGTATAACTCCCGTCTTTTTGCCCTGGCGGGCATTTGGGAGTAAAAATTGAAGCATATTCAGATATGATCTCTTATTTTAATTCGAATAATCTCAGGTAGTTGTAGGGATACAGTAGTCGCTCTGTTTGCGAGAGCGACGGTCACAAATAGCCACCTGTCGGCGGGAACAGAACTACCGCTCGAGCCAGTTTGATTCGACATATGAAAAAATTATAAGGCTTTCGGCGAATTATTGCGAGTGACCGTGTCTGCGCTTTTCAGCGTAACAGATGCACACTTTCCCAGGAGCATGCTTTGCACAGGTAAGTGTTTTAGTTTTAATACGGTGATCTTACCTGTTTGGTAAGTGTAGGAATAATTATTAATTCTAAATTTTAAATGTGTTTCAGGTGCCGGAGCCGTCGGCAGAGTTCGACGGAGCCGCTATGTTGGTTCGCGGGGAGTTCGTCCACTTTTCTGAATACGTATGAATTTTTCCAGGTTTTTAAATTCTCTTTGAATTTTGTGACTACAAATTTGTCACATATAAAAAAAATCAAAGTGAATTTTTATAAACAAAACTTTATATTTGTGTCCAATTTTAAAAATAAAATGATTTACTTTCACTCGTGATGAAAGTAGCTCCGAAGGAATTTTTTTTCCGTCGATACCATTATAAGTTAATTGCTTATTTCGATTATTTTTTTACTCGACAAGTACCCGTGCCTTTTCTAATCGAGAGACTTCATCGTTCGTTGCTCTTAGGTTTTCGGTCCGCTCGACACCATAATAATGTAACTAGGATTGCTGAAATTCGCGGGGATATCGTTTCTCAAATCGTTCTTTTGCCTCGGCATGTTTACATAATTATTTTGGTTCCTGATGATCTACGGTACGTAATCCCTCGGTTCCTTCATCTAGTTCCGTACGTCCGTTCTTTCCCTCCCGTTGGCAATGCTCTTGTCGGTATCTGCAGTAGCCCGTATTGTCGTCGTTGGCCTTTTCCGTTCTAGCGGAGTTTTTATGACTTGTCTTTGTCAAGTGAATTCCGATCGTCAGTCTTATTGCCTTGTATGTTTAGTAGTTTGCGATCATTTTCGGATTCGTGATTCAACATCGGCGACAGCTCGGCAGATTCTCCCTCGGAATCCGAGTGAACGTTCGATTTTCCGTTGGATGTTGAAAAATTGTTTTTATCATAGTTCGCCGTTATTCTCGAACTGAAGCTGCCCAAGTCTCCGCCGCGAATCGACGGACTCATCGGTATGTCAGAGTCGTTCTGAGGAATTGCTGATGAGAGACTCAATGATTTCACGTAGTCGTCGTTCGCTGATACCAGCACATGGTAATCGGGTGTCGACATCATCGTTAGGTAATCGTTCTTACCGCTCTGGAGGACCATAGTGTTCATGTCCAGGTAAGGGGCGTTCAAGTCCAAGTAATGCTGCGAAGTAATTCAAGGTTGTTCGTTAGTTCGGTTATTGTGAAGAAAAAAAAAATGTTGCATGATACCGTCTATGATGATGTCTCGCGAGCAATAGATCTTAATATTGTGATCTATGGCCATCGATAGATATTTTATTATGAACTACCGCGATCGATCGATCATTTTATTGTGAGCTCTGGCGATCGATAGATTGTTCTGTTGTGATCTATGTCGATCGATGGACCTTTTCATTCTCACTAGATTTAACACCTTCGACCGGAAATGATGTCATACCGGAAATACGTCACTTCTGTTTTAAAAATCTCTTTTTTCGACCGGAAGTGATGTCATACTGGATGTGAGGTATTTTCCGTATGCCATTACTTCCGTTCGAAAAATGAGATTCCCAAACCAGAAGTGACTTACTTCGGGTCGATCCAAGCTGAATTCCATTCGATATGCAATGAAAACCGATCTACGCCGACGGGCGAGCCGAAATCCGTCAGAGTTGTTAAACTGTCGAAGCAGTCTCGGGCGACTGAATGAACTTTGCCATGATCCTTGTGGTGTCATCGGACACGGCGTCATTGTCGACCAATCACGATATAAATAAAAGGGCAACAATGGGTTGCAAAGTCGTTCAATAGAAAAATCTCGAAAGTTGACATATGTCGTGATAGACCAGCACACCAACTTTTCGGGGTTGAGGCGATCGATAGATCTTTTTATTGTGATTTATCGCAATCGATGAATATTTTTACTGTGATCTATGGCAATTCGCAGATCCTTTTACTGTGATCTATGGCAGATCCTTTTATTGCATTGTATAGCGATCGATAGATCGTTGCATTCTGAATGATATATGAAAAAAAGTTAGGTTGCTGTATTCGTACCTCTTTCACACTTTCCTCCATCAAATCGCCGATGCTCGAGACTAAATAGGTAAATGTTGGCCGTAATGTAGGCTTTGCGTTCCAGCATTGCAGTATTATGTCGTATCTGTAAAAATGATTTTTTTCGTTTATCTTTGGTAGCAGAAGATAATTTCTATCGCTCGAAGACGACGAATTTTGTTAGAGAAATTTGATTACTTACACCTCCTTTGTGGCATATTCCGGTTGTTCCATTCTGTATCCCTCGTTCAATCTACGATATTGCTTCTCCGCCGTCATGCCAGGGTAAGGATTTTTCGCTAGAGTAAAGAATTCCCAGAGTAGTACGCCAAACGACCATACATCCGATTGTGTTGAAAATACTTGATCCCGTATCGACTCAATAGCCATCCACTTTATCGGCAATGGCGTGTCCCTCTTCTTTTTGTAATTGTCATATTTGTACATCGTCTTTGCGAGACCGAAATCGCATATCTTCACGATATTGTTCTCGGCTAGAAGAATGTTTCTCGCTGCGAGATCACCGTGAAGAACCTGAAAACGAAAAATGTTCATATCCAATTGGATTCACAATATTATATTATGCCTCAAGGGAAGAAAAACCACTTGGGGTATACCGTAAGGAAATATAATATCGTATACTCCCTTGTGGTATACGATTTTTTTTTCTGACTTCGTTAAATTAACCACATTTCTTGCGTCGTAAAATCGTCATACTCGCCATTGACCATAGCTGACCCGGGAGTAATAGAGCTTCAAGAGGCAGTAATGAGCCCTATTACCCCCTAGGGAGTAATGGAATTGTACTGCGCATGCACACATGTTAATAATGATCGTCGGTCAATAATAGGCTATTTTCCGCCTGTATTGCACGCAAGGCATGTGGTTATTTTAGCGTAGTCGGGAAAAATATATATTTCCCTGAGCGTCGGTATGGACAATGACATGGACAATCTGCCCATATCATTCAGAAAAGATCTTCGACGACTCAACAATTTCAGTGGAGGATTTATTTTTATTAAAATAAAGAAATGCCTTCATTCTTGTTTTAGCAACTAAAAAAAAATAATGTAGCGAAACGTTGATTAAATCATTGGTCTTGGACTTTTATACAACAATTGTTTAGTGGACACTTTTTTATTATGCCAGAAATAAATGACGAAGTAAAAGGGTTCAATTCACTATTTAAACAAAATAGTGATTTGAAAAGTAATAACAAAAAATGCATTTAAAAAAAGATCTCTTGAAAAGTCTGACATCTATGTCTGATAACTATGTGGTATACGATTGCGATTGCGATTAATATATTAATCGTAATTGGGGTAGCGCTGCGGAGCTTGGGTAGCGTGCATCGTGTTCTGTTGAGTGCGTACATTACAGTGGTTTACGTGAGATTATAATTACTGTGGAAAGGAAAGTGGCTTGAAAAAGGGTTGAGCAAGGGGAGGAGTACACGGGGAACTGTTATCTAGCAGGGGCCTGATCGTGGGCGGAAGCTTTATCGGTTTTTTCGAAGCCGGCAGAAGTGAGGTTAGCTGAAAGAGCCGCGAGGATGGGAGTCGAGCGGGATAGCAGGGCCTCGGAGTGGTCGGAGGTGGGAGCGGAAGTTGCTGGAGAGTTACCAGCCGATAAGGAAGGTCCCGAAGGGAACAGCGGAAAGAAGGCGAGGAAGACGGTGGGTCTGTGCAGGGAAGAAAAGGAAGACCAAGGAAGATCGCGGAAGTGAAAACACCGAAAAGACTGGAAGGATACTTTCTGAGAGCCAACACCGGAGGAGAAGCAGCGTTTTCAAAGAGGGACAAGTTAGCCCATACGCCCGTAATCCGCAACAAGACAGCGCAGCTGGGGAATATTGAGACGGCAGGGATGCAGTCCGGGCAGCTGGAGAGTGGATGCGAAGACGAGGAGAACGTCGATGACCCGGGGCAGCCCAAGGACACAGCGCGAGAGCAAAGTGAAGTGGCGACGGCGTCGGGGCAGCATGAGTGCTGTGCTGAGCGGGTGCGTACGGAAGTGCAGCAGGCAAACTCGATAGCTTTGGACATGGCAAGTAAGCTAAGTCAGTGGTTTAGGGAAGAACTTGGAAAGTTGAGGGAGGAGTTAGCAGTCCAAAAATGCAACTGCAAGTGTGGGGCTACGGAAAGCTCGACCAGCATTTTACAGGAAGAAATTGAAAGGCTGAGGATGCAGAGGCAAAGCGACTTCGCCAACTGGGAGAAGGAGAAAAGTGTGCTGGAGAGTGGCATCGGAAGGGGGCAGAGTGCCCAGAATCTGGAATGTGAGGAGAGAAGGGATGCAATTAGACAGTTACAAGATGAAATCGAAATTCTGAGGGAGCAAAGGCAAGCTAACTTCGCTGAATGGGAGAAGAATATGAGGAGCAGTTGAGGAAGATGAGCGAGTCGGCGAAACAGGCTGAGCAGGCGGACCTAAGGAACAATTTGTCGAACGTGTCGGCGGGATCATTGGAATCGGACAAGAACGAGAACATCTGTATAAGTGGGACACAGCAGGATACAACAACCGAATTCAATACCCAAAAAACAGGTATTGGTGGAACGTCGTCGAGAGAGAGTTCGGAGCGACGCCAAGGGGAGAAGGAGAACTGGCGGGGTCCTGTGGCCAACGTGGACCTCCCGGAAGCTTTGTCGGAGGCGGAGTTTGGTTGGGAAATGCTGGAAAGGAGAAAAAGGAAGCGTAATGTCTTAATCAGAGGCATACGGGCTGGTGGCAAAGGTGTCGACAAGGAAATCGAGAAGATTCTTAGGGTGGGACTGGGCGTGAAGCCAAATATAACTAACGTACAGAAGCTGGGAGCGGGCTGGCTGGTTACGGTCGGATCACTGGAAACCAAGAAAGTGATCATGCAGAGGAAGTAGGAGCTCAGGGGAACAAACATTTGGATCGAGGATGACTTCACGCCAAGGGAGAAGGAAGTCCAAGGCTTGGATAAGAAATGAGGTAGCAAAGAAACAACGAGCGGGGAAATTTGTCAAGCTGGGCTACTTGAAAATACTCCGGGATGGAGTCTGGTGGAGATGGAACGAGAAAGAAGGATTCTTGGAAAGGTCGCCCTTTCGAGAGCATAAAGAGCGAATGTTGTAAAGTAATTACTTGGAATGTTGCGGGTTTGGGTAAGTTATGGGAAGCGAAAGAGTTTATAGAGGAATTTGATGTCGTGATGCTGCAAGAGACATGGCTAGAAAAAGCTAGGGAGGGGGTTGTACTCAAATCGTTAAACAAGGGCTACAAGTGGTGGTCTAAACCAGCAGTTAGAGTTAACGTAAAAGGGCGGGCGAGTGGCGGCCAGCTTATTGGCGTCAGAGCAGAATTGTTCGAGCACTGTTCGGTATCGGAGTGGAAATACGAGCTGATCGTCAAGATTGTACGTGAGTCGCTAAAGAAGGATGTGTGGATAGTGTCTTGTTAAAATAATGTGGGTTTTAAAGAGGTGGAAAACGCTCTGATGGAGTGTGATGGATGGTATGAGAGAGGGCGCTGCGGTAGTGATCGCAGGGGACCTAAATGCCAGAATCGGTACCAAACAGGGGTTAGTATAATATAATTCTAAATGGGCCTATAATTCTAAATGGCAGGGCAAAAGGGGATGAGGACGGCAAGTTAACGTTTGTTGGGGGAGGGGAAAGTTCGGTCCTCGATCTCGTAATCACAATCGAAGATGAGGAAATAGACCTAGTGAGAAGCATCGGAGTTCTGCCTAGGATCGAGTCGGACCACCTGCCTGTCTCCTTCCAACTAAACATGGGCGCGGGAAGCGCAGGGCGGGGACAAAATCAGAAAAAGTTGGAAAGGAGAAAGAGCACAAAAATGGTCTAGAATGTGCAGAAAGTGGAAACGTATGAGGCGGAAGTAAATAGTCTCTGGCTGGAGAAGGACGAGACAGATTCAGTGGAAAGTAGATGGGGAAGTCTGAGAGACGCAATTCGCAAAGCGGCGGAGAGGACTGGAATGATTAAGACTTTCGGGGACACTCAACTGGGTAGAAGTTGGTTTGGTGGGGAATGTAAAGAGCAAAAAAAAGGGTTTGGGCGGCGCTAAAAAATTTCATTGCAGTAAAAAACGAGGTTAACAAGAAGTCTCTAACGGGGGGGAAAAAGGAAGCTTAGAATTATTTGTGAGGAAAAAAAGAAGGGAATGGTTTGAAGAAAAGTGGCAGAGAGTCAATGAGAGTAAAGATATGATTGAATGGTGGGAAGCAATTAGCAAATTTAGACCAAGGAAAGAGAGGGCCGGGCAGGACATAGCTAAGGCAGAATGGACCGAGCATTTCAGTAAACTGTTGGGAGCTCGCGATAGAAGGGAAGAAATACAGGGGGGACAGGAGAGGTGGGAAGGTCTGGGAATAGCCGAAGGTTCGCAGGACGTTTGCTTGGACGAAGAAATTAGTATGGTAGAGTTGATAGACGCGGTAGGGAAAATGAGGAACAGGAAGGCTGCGGGGGAAGACGGGATAGTAGCGGAGTTCATTAAAGCAATACCGGCTGGGAGATTTGGGGAACTTCATGGAATCTTGAATAGAATCTGGGACAGCGGGCAGCTGGTAAACGGTTGGGAAATTGCGCGGATCTTGCCGATCCATAAAGCAGGGGATGAAGCATTAGCATCGAATTATCGCGGCGTCTTATTACTGGATATCGGCTATAAATTACTATCGAGTGTTATGGTGAAAAAACTTAACAAATGGATTGAGCGGAGGGGAATAATTAGGGAAAGTCAAGCAGGGTTTAGGGAAAAAAGGGGTACGAGGGACCATATATTTGTGTTAAATTCATTAATTAATAACAGGTTGGAAAGGAAAGGGGGGAAATTATACGTAGCGTTTGTGGACTTCCGGGCTGCATTTGACAAAATATATAGGGGAATTCTCTTTACGAAGCTGTGAGAGAAAGGAACTAGAGGCAAAATGCATGGCATGATCCAGGGTATTTACAAGAAAACGTTGAACGAGGTGATTACAGCTGAAGGCATTACGGAAAGTTTTGAGACAGCGAAAGGTGTCCGGCAGGGGTGTCCGTGAAGTCCAACGCTTTTCAATATTGCGCTGGACGACATTGATTTTGAATGGGAAAAGAATAAGGAAGGAGGGACGGTAATGGGTGGAGTAAAATTCTATGCTTTGAAGTACGCGGACGATATTGCGATTTTGGCGGAAGAGGCGGAAGGATTGGAAAAAATGTTAAAATCACTAAAGAGGTTTGTAATGCGAGCTAAAATGGAGGTTAGAGCAGAGAAAACGAAAATCGTAATTTTCCGAAGCGGGGGTAAAAGAAAAATTAATGAGGTATGGGAATTTGGGGGCAAACAGATAGAGGTAGTAAAGGATATCTTGGCTTTTGGTTCACGACAAGGAATACGGTAGGAAAGCACCTTAAAAGTGTGGTGGGGAGGGCGCAGAAATCGGTAAATTCGGTATGGGGAATAATGAAGAGAGCGAGGGTAGACAAGTTGAAGCATACGTTACAGCTCATGGACTCGTTGGTCAAAGCGGGGGCGCTGTATGGGATAGAAGTATGGGGCTGGAGAAAACGCGAGGAGATTGAGAGATTGCAAGGCAGGTTTGTAAAAATGGCAATGGGCTTAGCTAGGAATACGCCCGCGTATCTATGGAAACTAGAGTCGGGGAAAAGAGGCATTGAGGTTGAAGCGCGACGGAGAGCGGGCAAGTATGTGGTGGAAATTTTGAAAATGGATGAGGGTCGGTGGCCTAAGGTTTGTTTAAGGGAGGAATTTAGGGGTCTGATCAATGGAAGTCCTTCAAAGTGGGGACAAGAATTTAGAAAGCAATGGAAGAGGTAGGGGAGGGGAGAATGATAAGCTTGATCTGGGAGAAAGGGCCGATAGTGCTAATAGAGAAATTGTTCAAACAAGGGGTGGAAAGGAAAAAGGATCAGGATATTCAAAACGACTGGGTGATGGCAGAACGCTCCACTTTTTGTAATTATTATACTGAGATCAAAAATAGATTCGAGCGGGAAAGATACTGGGACGAGGAAGGGTTTGGGGCATTGAAGGAAGAGTGGGCAAGGTTAAGATGCGGTAATGTGGGCATGAGCGGGAAAAAGGGGTACGCGAATTGGGCTTGTCATATATGTCGCAAAGAGGAAGAAAGCCTGTGCCATATCTGGCAATGTGGGAAAGCTAGGAAAGAGATTAAAAAAGAGTGGGTGGAGGGGCTCGATAGTTGGATGGCCGGCAGGCTGGGGGCCGACTTGGTCTGGGAGCTGATGGTGACGCTGGGCGGGAGGCCGGTAGTTGAACTCTGTGAATACGCAAGAGCTTTTGAAAAGACGGCGAGATCAAGGACGAACGCACAGGATTAGTAGTCTAAAAGGTAAAAGGGGAGAGGAGGGGGATGCGGCCTGTAATAATAACAAATTAGTAGAGTATTAATTTAAGTATTAGCATTAGTGGTTGAGTGGCCAAAATAAAAAGAAAAGCCTAGTGATAAGTGTGAGTTGATATTTATTAGAAAAGTGTTCTTTTTTATTTTTTATGTTATGTATCGGGATTGTATAACCAATATGTACGAGATTTATGTAATGAGGGAGTAGGTATGAGTGTGTAAACTAGGAATGATTGTTGTTGGTATGATTCCCTGCTTAGAAAATCTTATTGAAACCAATAGAAAAAAAGTAATGGGAATGAACCGTGTTTTTTGTCCAAGGAATTTCCAATTCACAGAGGTTATTCCGATAGAAAAGTTGAATAGGAATTTATATGACTTACCTTTCGAAACGAATCGGGAACCATGGCGTTTGTTTGGTCCGTATCGGTATGGTTCCTATAGTACGCTAATCGGAATTGTACAGAAATGCATGATACATTTTTCAATTGGTATTAACGGGAATGTAAGAAAGTATTTTTATGAGAATCAATTGGCATCTGCCATTTTTTCATAGGATGCAATTGGTTTCTATAGAGGTGAACCATGGAATTTGTTTGGTCCGTATCGGCACAGTTACTATAGTATACCAATCGGAATCGAACGGGTTTCAACCGACTAATGGCACACAATCCATTCGGATTGTATAGACATGCATGACGAACTTTTCAATTGGTATTAACGGGAATGTAAGAAAGTATTTTTATCAGAATCAATTGGCATCTGCCGTTTTTTTCATGGGATGCAATTGGTTTCTATGGGGGTTAACCATGGAATTTGTCTGGTTCGTATCGGCACAGTTCCTATAGTACGCCAATCAGAATTGAACGGGTTTCAACCGACTAACGGCACACAATCCATTCGGATTGTATAGGAATGCATGACGAACTTTTCAATTGGTATTAACGGGAATGTAAAAAAATATTTTTATCAGAATCAATTGGCATCTGCCGTTTTTTTCATGGGATGCAATCGGTTTCTATGGGGGTTAACCATGGAATTTGTCTGGTTCGTATCGGCACAGTTCCTATAGTACGCCAATCGGAATTGAACGGGTTTCAACCGACTAACGGCACACAATCCATTCGGATTGTATAGAAATGCATGACGAACTTTTCAATTGGTATTAACGGGAATGTAAGAAAGTATTTTTATCAGAATCAATTGGCATCTGCCGTTCTTTTCATAGGATGCAATTGGTTTCTATAGGCGTGAACCATGGAATTTGTTTGGTTCGTATCGGCACATTTCCTATAGTATGCCAATCGGAATCGAACGGGTTTCAACCGACTAATGGCACACAATCCATTCGGATTGTACAGAAATACATGACGAACTTTTCAATTGGTATTAACGAGAATATAACAAGGCGTTTTAATCAGAATCAATTGTCATCTACCATTATATTTCATAAGATGCAATTCACCTCTATGGGATCGCGTTCAATCATATCGATACTAAGCCTATTGTTTTGTTTGGATTCAAATAAGCTTTTTTACCGACTTGAGAGGGAAAGAAAACTTTGAAACACTGAAAGGATAAATAACAACAATTTGTCATAGCAAATTTGCGAGAAGTTGCGAATTTCGGCATTTTTAAACGGCGCTATTTCTTCTTTGCGATGAAATCACGGAATATTCGTCGGGTCTATCTTGCGTAGAAAAGCCAAATAAAAAATAGTATTTGATCGAGTTATCAAACTATTTTGTCTCAATTAAATGATGATAGATAAATTCGCTTGCAATTTTTTCTATTCGAATCACAACACCTCAAAATATGTTCCTTTTCCAATTCTTTCAGCACTTACGTAAAGACTGAATCCTAAGAGACTCATCATCATAGACCATTTATCGAAATTTCTCGTTTCAATATATGCTTATAATAAATTAAACGCTAAACTACTCCTGGGCGTAGCTATAAGGCAATGTTATAAATTTTACAGTTGTTTGTACCAAACTTAACTATAAAATTATTATATGCTTTCGGTTCCATGTGCAGCTTTTGGTTCCAGTCTTGTGTAGCCGCCAAATAGTGGCCGGATAAATTAACGACATTTTAATAAAATAATTGTATAAATACCATCGATGCGGCTATTTTTCATTGATTTAATGTATTTTTTACTTAAAAAGCTTTTTCTATAAAAAAATACCAAAATGATTTCTCATACAAAAAGCTTTGTGAATAAAAGGGAATAACAGAAGTGAACAATGTAAAATATATCTCACCAACCCGCGAAGTATCACCATTTTTAAATTTGGATCCCAGTCTCATATTTTTATCAAACCAATACAAAAACGAGATATTCATTACAGTTATTTTAATGTATATTATATTCTTATATATATATATATATATATATATATATATATATATATATACAGGGTGATTCGTAACTAGTATAGAATATTTTACACACTGGTAGAGCTCGTCGTCCCGAGTAATTTGCTTTTTTTGAAAATTTTCTACGATAAAAATTGACCGAGTAATAAAGGTTTAAAGTTTCCCTATCGGTGTGCGCACTTACGAATGTGTGCGTGACAGAGCGTCGGGCTAGCATTCGTCTGTCAACTTCGGTGGGGCAAAGCGCGGTGTTACTACGCGCGTGAAAATAGTCCCGCGACGAAACGTCAATCGAGGTAAATCTAACCTATAGTATAACCTAATACGGATGGAAAGTAAATGTTGAAACTTATAAGGTGATGTGTGATTAAATGATGTGAAGTGAAAATAATAATAAAAATAAAATTAATAAAATTATAAAATTTAAGTGTGAAATTCTCACTCTCGCTGGATAAAAAGTTCCAGCTGCATAACTGCGACGGCAAGGTAAGTTTAACTGAGTCAGCGATGAATTCTCACAATAAAAAAATCTATTTTTAAATTCTTCGCAGCATGCGAACAATTATAAAGCTGATTTTATTGTGAGAATCTATCGTTGGGTGAGTGAAAATTATAGTAAGTTTCACTCAGGCAGCGATAGATTCTCAGAAAAAAAATAATAATTCTTCGCAGCATGCGAATAATTATAAAGCTGATTTTATTGTGAGAATCTATCGTTGGGTGAGTGAAAATTATAGTACGATACAGTAAGTTTCACTCAGTCAGCGATGGATTCCCACAAAAAAATAATTAATTTTTTAATTCTTCGCAGCATGCGTACAATTATAAAACTAATTTTATTATGAGAATCCATCGTTGGGTGAGTGAAAATTATCGTACGGTACAACAAGTTTCACTTAGTCAGCGATGGATTACCAGAAAAAAAAAAAAATTCTTCGCAGCATGCGAACAATTATAAAGCTGATTTTATTGTGAGAATCTATCGTTGGGTGAGTGAAAATTATGGTACGTTACAGTAAGTTTCACTCAGTCAGCGATGGATTCCCAAAAAAAAAAAAAATGTTTAATTCTTCGCAGCATGTGAACAATTATCAAAGTAATTTTAGTATGAGAATCCATCGTTGGGTGAGTGAAAATTATGGTACGGTACAGTAAGAGTCACTCAGTCAGCGATGGATTCCCACAAAAAAAAAAAAAATAAATAAAAAAATAAATTCTTCAATCAATGGCAACGAAAAACTACCAACCAATTCATCGAAGGAAGTGACATGATGCCCTTTCCTGAATCTCAATTCTGAGTATTGGCCAAAAATTTAAAAGGCCAGATGGAATTTTCCTCGTCGTTTGGAGATTCGGTAAGTCGGTAGAATGGTCGTCCGTTGAATGAATGGATTACAATTTTTTATTTTCATTCAGGTTCAAACCCAACGAAAACGTGGACATAGCTTATTAAGTAATGATTAAGGAATGTATTAATCGATCGTATGAACGGTAGAGTGTAATCGAATAACTTTGGCTACTCTCACTGTTTATGCGATCAATAAATATATTTTTTTTTCTTTTTGTTCAAGTTTAATCAAACTAACGCTGAGGCTAAAAGACGATGTAGGTGGGCTATTTCTTCATCGTAAAAATCAAGTTTCGACATTGGTTTAGTTAAAAGTTACAATCGAAGAAAACTAATTGCGATCGAAGAATCGTAGGTGTGCGAGCGTGCGTGCATGCACCCGTGAATATTCGGATTCTTGCCAAGTCCCCTTTTAAAAGATATCAGGTACGCATTTGAAGTACCGCAGAATATACAGCAGTCAAAATGCAATAATAGTCTTCGATTATTTTTGCATGCTCGACTCTTGAATAAATGTATTCAGTACAATTTTTGATTTCCTCTTAGGTTCAAGATTACCGATCGGCCGAATAAACCTTTAATGCTCATCAATCCTGTTATGACTGTGGATGTAATGAAATGGATGCTAATCGTCGCGTTCAATTGAAATCGTGAATACGGACAATTTGACATCGTTTACGGATCCACCCTCAAGACTTTCAGCGGAAAACATTTATTTCTGACATTGTCGATGGTGAAAGCGTCAACACAGAGATATTACGCACTGATGGAAAAATGTATTAATCGATTGTATGGCCGGTAGAGTGTAACCGAACATCTTTGCTTACTCTTACCGTCCATGCGATCGATGAATACATTTTTTTTTTTTTTTGCTCAAGTTTAATCAAACCAATGCTCCCGATAAAACCCGATGTACGTGAGCTATTTCGGCATCGGATAAATCAAATTTCGACATTGGTTTCATTAAAAGTTACATTCGAAGAAAACTAATTAATTGCGATTGAAAACTCGTAGGTGTGCGAGCGTGCGTGCATGCACCTGCAAATATTCGGACTCTTGTGAAGTCGCCTTTTAAGATATCGACCGCCAATTCGTACAACCAGGAAATTAATAGCATTTTTAGCTCATTCTTAAATTTTTTCCGTAGATCAATTATTAGGCAATGTATGGATTTAAATGTTGTATTCATCCATTTATAAGATACAAAAATGGCATGGTTTATTTTTTAACAAATGTCTGCGCATTGTCTAAGTGTCCCGATATTGGCTGTCTCATTGATATCATCTTTCTTTATGAAATTCGTAAATGTTCCAGACAAAAAATGTATAAATAAAGTAAAAAAAGAGGTACTCCAATAATCCCTTTGTGATATGGCATCGATTTTTTTTTGTAATTAACAGGAAGTAACAAGGAATCAATTTGACGAATGCCGATTGCCGTATTTTTTCGACTTGCTTAAGCGATTAATCCACTGTATAAGGGGAAGTAAACCAGCTACACAGGTATCTCTGTCGAGATAATCAAACTTCACCGTTTTGCTTCCTCATAGAGAAAGCTTTTTTTTAATAAGATAATTTTCCAGTTATTATCACCATCACTATTGATTTCGTCTATTGAAATCATGTCTTGCCGTGCGAAAGAAAGGAAACTCATTACGTCTTGTATTTGGAAAATCTCGATCCGCCATTGGTGCGACTAAAATAAGTTTATCGATGAGTTTTTTTTTTTTTTTCTTTCAAGAGTCTCACGAACTTCCACTAACATTCTCATTTAAATAGAGCGTAGACGAGTCCCTGATACACCAAATGAATCACCACTCCATGCTGGTTTCGCTATTCCGCCGTTGATATTAAATAATTTGTAAATTCTGCAATGAAAAGGTTCCTCCAATGGAGTAAAAGATATTTTGCTTACTAAAGCTTGCATAAAAACCAACTCTATCGACACAATCGAATGTAAACTCCGCCCATTAACGCGAAAATGTCATCTCAATATTGGAGTGACCGAAAAAAGTTTCTTAATGGATTCTTTTTCTTCCGAGATATAAGTCTAATACCTTCAAAATTTTAATATATTTTTTTTTAATTCAGCAAGTGCCACCGACATTCTCGCTGGAGTAGAGCATAAAGGAGTCATTGATACACTGATTCAATGAGGACTCCATGTTGGTTTCGCTATCAGGTCCTTGACATTAATTAATTGGTCAATTCGGTAATGGAAAGGTGCTCCCGGTCGAGGTCGATAGATATCGTTTACTCACTATCGTTTACGTAAACCAGCCATATCCGCACAATCGAATGTATGTTAGCTCCGTCTATTAACGCGAAAATGTCATCGCAATATTGGAGTGACCAAAATAAGTTTCTTGATGGATTCTTTTTTCTTCCGGGACACGAGTCTAATACCTTCAAAATTTCAATATTTTTTTTTTTTAATTCAGCAAGTGCCACCGACATTCTCGCTAGAGTAGAGCATAAAGGAGTCATTGATACACTGATTCAATAAGGACTCCATGTTGGTTTCGCTATCAGGTCCTTGACATTAATTAATTGATCAATTCGGTAATGGAAAGGTGCTCCCGGTCGAGTTCGATAGATATCGTTTACTCACTAACGTTTACGTAAACCAGCCATACCGCACAATCGAATGTATGTTAGCTCCGTCTATTAACGCGAAAATGTCATCGCAATATTGGAGTGACCAAAATAAGTTTCTTGATGGATTCTTTATTCTTCCGGGACACGAGTCTAATACCTTCAAAATTTCAATATTTTTTTTATTCAGCAAGTGCCACCGACATTCTCGCTAGAGTAGAGCATAAAGGAGTCATTGATACACTGATTCAATAAGGACTCCATGTTGGTTTCGCTATCAGGTCCTTGACATTAATTAATTGGTCAATTCGGTAATGGAAAGGTGCTCCCGGCCGAGGTCGATAGATATCGTTTACTCACTATCGTTTACGTAAACCAGCCATACCGCACAATCGAATGTATGTTAGCTCCGTCTATTAACGCGAAAATGTCATCGCAATATTGGAATGATCAAAACAAGTTTCTTGATGGATTCTTTTTCTTCCGAGATATAAGTCTAATACCTTCAAAATTTCAATATTTTTTTTTTTAATTCAGCAAGTGCCACCGACATTCTCGCTAGAGTAGAGCATAAAGGAGTCATTGATACACTGATTCAATAAGGACTCCATGTTGGTTTCGCTATCAGGTCCTTGACATTAATTAATTGATCAATTCGGTAATGGAAAGGTGCTCCCGGTCGAGTTCGATAGATATCGTTTACTCACTATGGTTTACGTAAACCAGCCATATCCGCACAATCGAATGTATGTTAGCTCCGTCTATTAACGCGAAAATGTCATCGCAATATTGGAGTGACCAAAATAAGTTTCTTGATGGATTCTTTATTCTTCCGGGACACGAGTCTAATACCTTCAAAATTTCAATATTTTTTTTTATTCAGCAAGTGCCACCGACATTCTCGCTAGAGTAGAGCATATAGGAGTCATTGATACACTGATTCAATAAGGACACCATGTTGGTTTCGCTATCAGGTCCTTGACATTAATTAATTGGTCAATTCGGTAATGGAAAGGTGCTCCCGGTCGAGTTCGATAGATATCGTTTACTCACTATGGTTTACGTAAACCAGCCATATCCGCACAATCGAATGTATGTTAGCTCCGTCTATTAACGCGAAAATGTCATCTCAATATTGGAGTGACCGAAATAAGTTTCTTAATGGATTCTTTTTCTTCCGAGATGTAAGTCTAATACCCTCAAAATTTCAATATTTTTTTTTTAATTCAGCAAGTGCCACCGACATTCTCGCTGGAGTAGAGCATAAAGGAGTCATTGATACACTGATTCAATAAGGACTCCATGTTGGTTTCGCTATCAGGTCCTTGACATTAATTAATTGATCAATTCGGTAATGGAAAGGTGCTCCCGGTCGAGTTCGATAGATATCGTTTACTCACTATGGTTTACGTAATCCAGCCATATCCGCACAATCGAATGTATGTTAGCTCCGTCTATTAACGCGAAAATGTCATCGCAATATTGGAGTGACCAAAATAAGTTTCTTGATGGATTCTTTTTTCTTCCGGGACACGAGTCTAATACCTTCAAAATTTCAATATTTTTTTTTTTAATTCAGCAAGTGCCACCGACATTCTCGCTAGAGTAGAGCATAAAGGAGTCATTGATACACTGATTCAATAAGGACTCCATGTTGGTTTCGCTATCAGGTCCTTGACATTAATTAATTGGTCAATTCGGTAATGGAAAGGTGCTCCCGGTCGAGTTCGATAGATATCGTTTACTCACTATGGTTTACGTAATCCAGCCATATCCGCACAATCGAATGTATGTTAGCTCCGTCTATTAACGCGAAAATGTCATCGCAATATTGGAGTGACCAAAATAAGTTTCTTGATGGATTCTTTTTTCTTCCGAGATATAAGTCTAATACCTTCAAAATTTCAATATTTTTTTTTTTAATTCAGCAAGTGCCACCGACATTCTCGCTAGAGTAGAGCATAAAGGAGTCATTGATACACTGATTCAATAAGGACTCCATGTTGGTTTCGCTATCAGGTCCTTGACATTAATTAATTGATCAATTCGGTAATGGAAAGGTGCTCCCGGTCGAGTTCGATAGATATCGTTTACTCACTATGGTTTACGTAAACCAGCCATATCCGCACAATCGAATGTATGTTAGCTCCGTCTATTAACGCGAAAATGTCATCGCAATATTGGAGTGACCAAAATAAGTTTCTTGATGGATTCTTTTTTCTTCCGGGACACGAGTCTAATACCTTCAAAATTTCAATATTTTTTTTTTTAATTCAGCAAGTGCCACCGACATTCTCGCTAGAGTAGAGCATAAAGGAGTCATTGATACACTGATTCAATAAGGACTCCATGTTGGTTTCGCTATCAGGTCCTTGACATTAATTAATTGATCAATTCGGTAATGGAAAGGTGCTCCCGGTCGAGTTCGATAGATATCGTTTACTCACTAACGTTTACGTAAACCAGCCCTATCGGCACAATCGAATGTATGTTAGCTCCGTCTATTAACGCGAAAATGTCATCGCAATATTGGAGTGACCAAAATAAGTTTCTTGATGGATTCTTTTTTCTTCCGAGATATAAGTCTAATACCTTCAAAATTTCAATATTTTTTTTTTTAATTCAGCAAG
Organism: Amblyjoppa fuscipennis; assembly: GCA_963575735.1. Lineage (NCBI taxonomy): Eukaryota > Metazoa > Arthropoda > Insecta > Hymenoptera > Ichneumonidae > Amblyjoppa > Amblyjoppa fuscipennis. The sequence goes on along the minus strand of OY754489.1, from coordinate 20,866,514 downwards.
TGCCACCGACATTCTCGCTAGAGTAGAGCATAAAGGAGTCATTGATACACTGATTCAATAAGGACTCCATGTTGGTTTCGCTATCAGGTCCTTGACATTAATTAATTGATCAATTCGGTAATGGAAAGGTGCTCCCGGTCGAGTTCGATAGATATCGTTTACTCACTATGGTTTACGTAAACCAGCCATATCCGCACAATCGAATGTATGTTAGCTCCGTCTATTAACGCGAAAATGTCATCGCAATATTGGAGTGACCAAAATAAGTTTCTTGATGGATTCTTTTTTCTTCCGGGACACGAGTCTAATACCTTCAAAATTTCAATATTTTTTTTTTTAATTCAGCAAGTGCCACCGACATTCTCGCTAGAGTAGAGCATAAAGGAGTCATTGATACACTGATTCAATAAGGACTCCATGTTGGTTTCGCTATCAGGTCCTTGACATTAATTAATTGATCAATTCGGTAATGGAAAGGTGCTCCCGGTCGAGTTCGATAGATATCGTTTACTCACTAACGTTTACGTAAACCAGCCATACCGCACAATCGAATGTATGTTAGCTCCGTCTATTAACGCGAAAATGTCATCTCAATATTGGAGTGACCGAAATAAGTTTCTTAATGGATTCTTTTTCTTCCGAGATGTAAGTCTAATACCTTCAAAATTTCAATATTTTTTTTTTTAATTCAGCAAGTGCCACCGACATTCTCGCTAGAGTAGAGCATAAAGGAGTCATTGATACACTGATTCAATAAGGACTCCATGTTGGTTTCGCTATCAGGTCCTTGACATTAATTAATTGGTCAATTCGGTAATGGAAAGGTGCTCCCGGTCGAGTTCGATAGATATCGTTTACTCACTATGGTTTACGTAAACCAGCCATATCCGCACAATCGAATGTATGTTAGCTCCGTCTATTAACGCGAAAATGTCATCGCAATATTGGAGTGACCAAAATAAGTTTCTTGATGGATTCTTTTTTCTTCCGAGATGTAAGTCTAATACCCTCAAAATTTCAATATTTTTTTTTAAATTCAGCAAGTGCCACCGACATTCTCGCTAGAGTAGAGCATAAAGGAGTCATTGATACACTGATTCAATAAGGACTCCATGTTGGTTTCGCTATCAGGTCCTTGACATTAATTAATTGATCAATTCGGTAATGGAAAGGTGCTCCCGGTCGAGTTCGATAGATATCGTTTACTCACTATGGTTTACGTAAACCAGCCCTATCGGCACAATCGAATGTATGTTAGCTCCGTCTATTAACGCGAAAATGTCATCTCAATATTGGAGTGACCGAAATAAGTTTCTTAATGGATTCTTTTTCTTAGCAAAGATGTTCGGTTACACTCTACCGGCCATACAATCGATTAATACATTTTTCCATCAGTGCGTAATATCTCTGTGTTGACGCTTTCACCGTCGACAATGTCAGAAATAAATGTTTTCCGCTGAAAGTCTTGAGGGTGGATCCGTAAACGATGTCAAATTGTCCGTATTCACGATTTCAATTGAACGCGACGATTAGCATCCATTTCATTACATCCACAGTCATAACAGGATTGATGAGCATTAAAGGTTTATTCGGCCGATCGGTAATCTTGAACCTAAGAGGAAATCAAAAATTGTACTGAATACATTTATTCAAGAGTCGAGCATGCAAAAATAATCGAAGACTATTATTGCATTTTGACTGCTGTATATTCTGCGGTACTTCAAATGCGTACCTGATATCTTTTAAAAGGGGACTTGGCAAGAATCCGAATATTCACGGGTGCATGCACGCACGCTCGCACACCTACGATTCTTCGATCGCAATTAGTTTTCTTCGATTGTAACTTTTAACTAAACCAATGTCGAAACTTGATTTATACGATGAAGAAATAGCCCACCTACATCGTCTTTTAGCCTCAGCGTTGGTTTGATTAAACTTGAACAAAAAGAAAAAAATATATATTTATTGATCGCATAAACAGTGAGAGTAGCCAAAGTTATTCGATTACACTCTACCGTTCATACGATCGATTAATACATTCCTTAATCATTACTTAATAAGCTATGTCCACGTTTTCGTTGGGTTTGAACCTGAATGAAAATAAAAAATTGTAATCCATTCATTCAACGGACGACCATTCTACCGACTTACCGAATCTCCAAACGACGAGGAAAATTCCATCTGGCCTTTTAAATTTTTGGCCAATACTCAGAATTGAGATTCAGGAAAGGGCATCATGTCACTTCCTTCGATGAATTGGTTGGTAGTTTTTCGTTGCCATTGATTGAAGAATTTATTTTTTTATTTATTTATTTTTTTTTTTTTTGTGGGAATCCATCGCTGACTGAGTGACTCTTACTGTACCGTACCATAATTTTCACTCACCCAACGATGGATTCTCATACTAAAATTACTTTGATAATTGTTCACATGCTGCGAAGAATTAAACATTTTTTTTTTTTTTTTTGGGAATCCATCGCTGACTGAGTGAAACTTACTGTAACGTACCATAATTTTCACTCACCCAACGATCGATTCTCATACTAAAATTACTTTTATAATTGTTCGCATGCTGCGAAGAATTATAAAATTAATTTTTTTTTTTTGGGAATCCATCGCTGACTGAGTGAAACTTACTGTACCGTACTATAATTTTCACTCACCCAACGATAGATTCTCACAATAAAATCAGCTTTATAATTGTTCGCATGCTGCGAAGAATTTTTTTTTTTTTCTGGTAATCCATCGCTGACTAAGTGAAACTTGTTGTACCGTACGATAATTTTCACTCACCCAACGATGGATTCTCATAATAAAATTAGTTTTATAATTGTACGCATGCTGCGAAAAATTAAAAAATTAATTATTTTTTTGTGGGAATCCATCGCTGACTGAGTGAAACTTACTGTATCGTACTATAATTTTCACTCACCCAACGATAGATTCTCACAATAAAATCAGCTTTATAATTATTCGCATGCTGCGAAGAATTATTTTTTTTTTCTGGGAATCTATCGCTGCCTGAGTGAAACTTACTATAATTTTCACTCACCCAACGATAGATTCTCACAATAAAATCAGCTTTATAATTGTTCGCATGCTGCGAAGAATTTAAAAATAGATTTTTTTATTGTGAGAATTCATCGCTGACTCAGTTAAACTTACCTTGCCGTCGCAGTTATGCAGCTGGAACTTTTTATCCAGCGAGAGTGAGAATTTCACACTTAAATTTTATAATTTTATTAATTTTATTTTTATTATTATTTTCACTTCACATCATTTAATCACACATCACCTTATAAGTTTCAACATTTACTTTCCATCCGTATTAGGTTATACTATAGGTTAGATTTACCTCGATTGACGTTTCGTCGCGGGACTATTTTCACGCGCGTAGTAACACCGCGCTTTGCCCCACCGAAGTTGACAGACGAATGCTAGCCCGACGCTCTGTCACGCACACATTCGTAAGTGCGCACACCGATAGGGAAACTTTAAACCTTTATTACTCGGTCAATTTTTATCGTAGAAAATTTTCAAAAAAAGCAAATTACTCGGGACGACGAGCTCTACCAGTGTGTAAAATATTCGATACTAGTTACGAATCACCCTGTATATATATATATATATATATGTTTGTTCGATTACGCTGTACAATAATACTATATCGTTTGTACGCGCTCGTCACATCTTTACGAGAGTGTGTAATACCGTGGCCAGTAATAAAAACTGTTATCAACTTTTTTCATCGACGGTGGTATCTAAGGTCAAAAGAAAAGTGCTACCGAAGACGGATTACATGCCGGCTTTTGACGACACTTTTCTTTTGCTCGTAGATACTAGCAGCTGTGACAAAAAGTTTATTAGAGTTTTTGATACCAACTGGGCATGGGATGGGCGGGGGGTAAAATCGCACAATCGATTATCAAGTTGATACCAATAAACCGTTAGCGCATTTTTAAGGAGGTCGTCTCGTTACGCATTACCAAAAAGTGCGATTCACGTGCAATTTACAACGAATTTCGACGCCTTTCTAACGGAATAAAAATCTGAAAAAATCAACCATTTAGAAGGTGCTAAGAAGATTAATTTTCCATAATAATAATTACAAAGTTATTAACAAATTAGTAAAAAAAAATCATTGTTCAACGAATTATCCGGTAAACTAATTTTTTCTTTAGCCCAAATTGACTCAATAATTTTTTTGAATACTTATGAATTTTTTGAAAATTTGTTCTAATTTGAAAAAAAAAACACATTTTTTCATTTCTTTAATAGATAAAAAATCACGAATTTTGGAATATTAGACATTTTTTTTTCTTTTAATGTATGAGTGTTCAAAAAAATTATCGAATAAATTTGGGCTAAAGAAAATATTAGTTTACCGACTAATTCGTTACATAATGATTTTTTTTACTAATTTATTAATAACTTATTGGAACTATTATTATGGAAAATTAGTCTTCTTAGCATCTTCTGCATGGTTGAATTTTTTCAGATTTTTATTCGATCAGAAAGTTGACAAAATTCTCTTTGAATTACACATGAATCGCACACACTCTTTGGTAATACGCGACGAGACGACCTCCTTAAGCACCAGACTTGAAGCGACGCATTTTTAATATATTCCGATTATGGCAGTTTGCCTTTGTCAATTTGTAATGTCTCATCTAAGCTATCGTTATTGTTTGCGTCCAGTTCTTGCGTGTTATTGCACTTGTCTAGTTTTTCTTCGGTTATTTGTTTCTCGCTACCCTCATCATCCTCTTCTTCGGTATAGTCCATCGTGCTCGCCTGCACCTCATCTTCGATCTCGTCGTGTCCAGTTTCTTCTATCTCATCGTCAACGTTCTGCTCGTTGATATCGACAAAATTATGTGCTGGGCTTGCCTCGACGATCTCCTCGTCGATCTCCTTGTCGATCTCCTCGTCGATCTCCTCGTCGATCTCCTCGTCGATCTCCTCGTCGTGCGTTTCCTTGTCGTCCTGTGCTATATCGGGTGTAAGTGCGGTAGTGGCTTCAGCTGAAAAGTTAATGAACAAATTGTTATGTAACTATATTTTTCTGAAAATCTTCGAATATAAATATGGCACCTTCAACGTGTAATTTTCAACAATGAAAACAATTTATGAAAACAAGAAAAAGAATTAACATTTTTCGAGTATTCACAGTAGCGTCTCACGACATGATTTTGAAAACGCTTTCTTGTAAATTAAGATCAAATTCACGTTTGGTATTTACCAGACGCGAATTTGATCTTAATCGACAACAGCACACAAGTAAGAGGCAAATTTATGCCTAGTTATTATCGAATTCACAGCGAGTAGTTGCAAAATTTGGGCTGCTCTTACTGAAAGTAAAGTGAAACCAAAGTTTTCCCATGACAGGATCGCAATAAATCGTGGTTTGCAACGATTTCTTTCATTCAGGATTCATGTTCATGGGGGATAAATTGATTGACCGTAACAGGAAGTTAACACGAAAATTCCATCTCGTATTCATGACCATTAAAATTACACGATCGTGACTTGGAAGCGTTAAGTTACATTTTATGGCCTTTGAATTATGCTATGAGTGGGTCCGATGCAAAATACTAAAACATCTTCACTGCAAATTGTAGCAGAGTTCGTAAATACTGGAAGTTGTGAATGCAGTCAAACCGTTTTTCCTTTCCATGGATATCAGAATTTACTAACCGCCCGGTTTTAAAGATACCCATTTTTTTTTAACTTACGTGAAAAAATTATGATACAAAGTCATATATAATCATATATAATATACTATAAGACAAAAAACATCTGTAATTATGCATAATGATATACTATTTACAGCAGTTAGGTAATTTTTAACCTGTTGACGTTAGGCTTAGTCAACATTTTGAGTCTTTGTCATGCTTAAAAATAGCTTCATAATGAGAAGTTAAGGGTTATACCATCCTGAAAGGCCAAAAATAAGGAACATTCAGGATGTTTGTTGCTGCACACCGTCGATATATTTTAGTATTTAGGCTCACAAATAGTTCCTAACGCATGCATGTAAAATCTTGCTCTCCATCATGTGAACTTTTTCGCGTCGTGTGCGAGAAAAATACGGCTCATGCGTACAACGGCAATATGGTCTGTTTTCCCGCACCAGTTCGGGAAAGTGTCTTTCTGTGCATACTGCCCAAATACGGAAAAACGCGATTTTCATGAATTTGTTAGGAAAAATTATGTGAATGGCATGAGTGTTGAAAAGGGAGTCCTGCCTCGTGTGAATGCCATACTCGTCAAGAACTCCCGTTCTATGCCCTTGCCATACAAATAACTATTCCTTCACTCAGTGCGAAAATGGCAGTTTGCGCACACTTCGCGTGCGGAAACTTCCACATTTTCACACCTTGCGAAATAAAAGTTTTTTTTCCGAATACGCTAAAAAGGCTCTATTTCATGACTGTAACGAGGGTGGAAAGTGGCCGATTTTGTCGAGCGGGGGGAAAAGTAATTTAGCGGGAGGAAAAGTAAACTTTTCTTCCCCCTAAATCACTTTTCCTCCCGCTAAGTTACTTACCCTCCCCCTCGTCAAGACTCGGCCAATTTCCACCCTCGTTGTAGGCGTAGAAATATGGCCACTTTTTAGCATAGTCAGGAAAAAAATAGCTTATGCCACTATGCGTAACTTTTCACCCATGCGGGTGAAAAGTTACGCATGACAATAGCTCTAAAATCGGAATAAATTGACTAGTGCTGCATGATCGACAAAAAAAAACCTATATTCGGAGAATTGATTCACGAATAAAAAGTCTGTAGGCATTTTGAAATTATTTGGAAATTTGTAGGTGCGGAAATCTTCAGAGTGATGTATATTACAGAAAATATGAGAGAATCAAGCCGAATTGGAGAGCTTACTAGAAAGCATCTGGTAAGCGATTAGTCAACTCTCTAACTGAATTCGCCGTTAAAACGTCATAGCTCGCTGTCTTGTCACTTCAAGCATTGTCACTGCACGGTTACCACAATTCATCGAAATTGTCGAATTGCAAAATGCCATTGTTCAATCACCATTTGAATTGTAGGTAATGCTTAGCGGCATACTAGCAATTATGATAACCCACATCAGTGCAGTAGCTTACGACTCAAACTTACCGATAACATCCTTTGCATTCATAAGGCACTTCAATGCCCAGCAGGAGTTGAACGGTGTTTTGGTTGATGTTCATGGCCAACCTTTACGACGATTTTTGTTGTTTGGGAAGTGATTTACATCAACGTTGGTCAATTAGTACGAATATCTTACATAATTAAATCTAAGATCTACTTTACAATGACCAGAATGACCAGATTGTCCTCTATGAAGAAGCCACAATGCTTTCTCAGAGACGAAGCTTTGCGAATAAAGTAACATTATGAGAAAACCGTATGAAAATTTTCATTTGCAAGTTTTTTTATTACTAATAAATCCGCCGTCGATTAAATTAAATTTCTTAAATACAAACAAAACTGGAATTTGAGGATGGAAAGAAAGGATTGAAAGCAGGAGTTGGTAAATGCAGTGAGAGAAGTAGCCGAGGAGATTAAAGGGATAAAGAAGGAATTAGTCGAAATTAAAGAAGGAATGATACTGATGAGAAGGAGGGCGGAAAAGTGAGAGGAGGAGAGCAGCCACGAGGAAAGCAGCGGCTGGGAAGAGAGCAGCGGTTCGGAGGAAGTGACAGATGAAGCAGAACGAGGAAGCGACACAGAGGACGAGGAAGGAGGAAAGGAGAAAGGAAGGAAGCAGGAGGAGAAGAAAGCGGACAGCAAGACAGAGGAGCCAGGAGCGGTAGCGGACGGGATAGCAGAAGAGAAAAAGGAACGAGAGAAAAGAGAATGGATCGAGAGGAAGAAGGAAGATGAGAAAAAGAAAGCAGGAGAGGAAGGAAAAGGGAGGAGAGCGGCGGAGGAGAAGGCACGAGAGAAGGGCGAGGAAGAGAGATCGCTAAAGAAAGGATGGAGGGTGGCAGCGAGGGAGACGGAGGAGATGAAAGAGGCACGCAGAAGAAGAGCAGAGTAGAGAGAGAAAGAAGAGAGGTGGAGAGACGAACAAGAAGAGAGGCGGAAGAGGAAGAAGAACGTGATGCTGAGAGGAGAGGTGGACGTAAAAGAAATTGAGATACAGGACTTGGAAGAACTGATAAAGGAAGGTCTGGGAAAACGATGGTAATTGAGAAGATAGTGAAGAAGAAGCAGATCGGAGGAGATGGTTTGGTGATAATGGAAATGAAGGAGGAGAAGGACAAGAAGGAGCTATGGGAAAGGAGACGAGAGATAGAAGTAACTGGAGCCGAAGTGTGCGAGGACCTAACGTGGTGGGAGAGAAGGACGATATATAAGCTGAGGGAAAAAGCTACCGAGGAAAGAAGGAAAGGAAATAAAGTGTGGGTAGAGAACAGAAAGCTAATGGTGGACGGAAGAGAGATAGAGTTTGACGAGAGAACGGAGAGATGGGTGGAGGAAGAGGACGGAGAGGAGGAGAATAGCAACGGAGACAGCCCAAGGGATGGGACAATCGAGACGCAGAGGAAGAGAGAAGAAACAAAGAAGGCAGAAGAGCTAAGGACGGCCCATTTGACTAAGCATTGTCAGTTTACTTTTATCACAATCGATCATTTTCTACTAAAAGTATAGTCGCAAGTTCGGCGACAGACGATTTCATTAATTAAAAATATTTGACCAGCGTTGATGTGATTCGAGGATGCAATTTTTCAAGGTCTAAAAAATTAAAGGAATCGAATATTTACCCGACAAGTCATCCCACTTCTTGATAACTTTATTCTGAAGTTCGATGGACACTCGGAGCGAATCGGTATTCAACTGTTGCAAATTTTCTATTTCTGTTTTTTGAAGGGCTATAATCTTGTCCTTTTCTTTGCACTGCTTTGTCAGTGCTGTGTTGGCTTCTCTGACACGTTTCAGCTCCTGAGCGAGATCTTTCTGATCCGGAAGTCCCGTAACCTGCATACATGATATATTGCTGACATAAGGTGATAGCGGAAGAAGAAGTAAGTGCAAGTAGAGTGGCGTATGTAGAATAATTTCAGGACATATCGAGCTGTCGATATGCGAAGAGAGGTCACAAAGAGAACCTGATATTACTTTTGAGGAGATTGTTACATTAAAAGATATTCATCACTTGTTGAAACGAGTTCGTCTCTCCGATTAAGTGTCTCCCTCCGATTTTAACAAGAACCATTTTTAGAATTCTACATAAAGTCGAACTAGGTCATAGGGGAATTGAACGAACACGTTGTAAGTCACAGTAACTTCCCCAGATTACTATAAAAGAGCATCAGCCCGACCGCTCACCGTCGTCCCATTTCGGGATGGCTTCGAACAGTGTGACGTATAAAAATTTAAACAGGGTTGATGGAGATCACGAAAGATTCGAGATATTGAAGTTTACGTGTAATGGAAGTTCATATATATGAGAGTTCATTATATTCGACTGAGAATCATTAGATTTTCTTAACGAGATTTTTCAGGAAATTTAAGCAATGTTTTAGAACATAAATGTATAATATGGGTCTGCTTTTTAGTGTTATCATTCAATGCAATGGAGTTCGCTCGTCAGGTAACCAATGCGGTCGTAAAGTACGGTAAACGCTAGAAATTTGTAACACCCTGAGAGCTTCGAAAATTTCTGAAATTAACGTTAAATAGTTACTCATAACAGTTACTCTATACATCACCGGAAGATTGTGGACACTTCCAAGTTCTTCCAATGTTCTTCCAAGAACAATGATGCATATGAACGAGAGGCATATCAGTATACGTAGAAAATAACAACACTTACTTCAGCAGAGGAACTTTTTGTGACGTGGCAATTTTGATCCGGCAACGTATATTCTTCCGTGACCTCCGTGATGGACACAATCCTGGGACGCGCTTTTTCTGATTGACTTGGTGTTTTACTATCAGAGCTCGCGTTGGACTCGCTACGTTTTTGAATCGCCGTTCCTTTTTTCCTCGCAGCGTCATGGTTTGCCGATGAAATTGGTCTCTTTACTCCCTGTATTTTCGTATTAACATGTATTCTTATACATTTGTGATAAAAATATTAATTTTACCTTCTGAATTTTGTCGATATATTTAATGGAGCTTGATTCCGACACCAATTTTTTTGGAATATTTTCTTTATTGATCGTCGCTTTCAGTACCGTTGCAGCGTTCTCCTGGAATAATAAATTTCTACATTAAAAACCAGATATTATCAGAGGCTTAGTTTACACGCAACTAAAAAACTCGGCAACTATTTAAGCAAATTACATGCTACTGGCACAAAACGATTCGTTTTCATCTCTAGATGAATTCATACTTTCAAAATAAATAGCTTTTTGTGTGCTTTTTCCGAAAGTCATCCATTACTAATACATTACTCGAGCGAAAAATATAGTGGAAATTTCGATCAATTTTCAAGCAACAAAAATGCTTCAAGTTTCCAGTTAAAGTTTTGTTGGCATCGTAAGACTTCGGCGATGTTGTAATACATTTTTTCTTTAACTTCGAAAACGAAAACATTGCCACCGAATCTGTGTAACATGGGCCCTATTAGGAATTATTTTGTATCGGTATTTCAACTATAAATATGAAACGGTTATTGGAGTCACACAGAAAACGTCTGAAACTCGGTTAACGTAGAGCATTATTCTCGGTTTATATCAAATAGATCAACTGTAGTCAGATACATTCGAAAGTTCATATTTCAGAATTATTACGGTTAAATTAATTTTGTTTTCACAGCGATCTGTTACCCATAATTTGTTCGGCAACGTTAGGTGCAAAACAGTACGAAATTACAATTGTCCGGCACTAAAAAGGTTTCAAGTTTTCAATGAACATGTAACGGAGAGTTTTTATGAAAAAATCTCAGAAAATATTCATGACATTTCTTTTCAACATTCAGCATGAAGAGGAAGAAACGTAGGCACTTAGGTCGTAGTGAAAGATTTAAACATTTTTTTCAAACGCTTTTTCGACTATGCTGATAGGAATGAAGTGATTTACAGCCCACGAATACGACGATTCACTACACCCATTGAGAAATAAGATCTAGACAGATATTAATCAAAAATGAATAGAAACGAAGTTGCGGGTATTGCCTTTCCACGTCGTAGATTTAAAAATGACAGACCAGACTAAAGCTTCATCAATTTGGTTCATATAAAATAGTAGTAAAGCAACACCAACTGTGGCAACGACATTCGGATAAAGTTTTAGTCGTCGAGAATTATCACATCAACTTTACAATATAGTAATAATGAACAAATGTGTAGTTTCACCGATATCATATTTACCGTAGCGCCACTAAAGCTCGAAGGTAAGAGTTCATGCTGCGGAATTGTTTTCCACCTGCTTCTGACCGAACCGATGAAGGTTTCTGTAACAATAAATGTCAACAAATGATGAACATTTTTTCAGCAGATTAATTCGTATTCAGCATGAAAACTCGGAAACGTTTCAATTAATTTACATGTGGTTCGGTTGCCACCGAACAACTCGTTTCCATTATAACATGATTTGGATTTTGTAAATATATATATTTAAAACGGATGTATTAACCATAAATTACCTAGCAACGGTGGGTACATAGCTGGTGCAGTACAAAAGTAGATCAATTTGCAAGCAACAAAAAATGTTATGTACAAAATAAAGTTTTATACGGTCTTACCTCTTTCGTATTTGCCGTAATGCCACTGGAGCCTAATGCCGAGAGTTTATTCGCGGGAATTAATTTTGTTGCACGCGATGTTGACGGAACCGATAAAGCCTTCTTCTTTAACAATAATTGTCAACAATAATGAATGTTAAAAAACAACATTACGATACTACTGTGATAAAACAAGTGTCAGTTTGCAGCACGAGCCGAATGACGACTGTGAGTTTACAGCACGGGCCGAAGGCGAGTATGTGAGTATCCGTGAGTGCCTGTGTGAGAGGTTGAGAGTGCTGTTGAGTGCCTGCAATTACTGTGAGTGTCTGTGAATGTCTGTGAGTGCTATGTGAGTTTTTATTAGAATGCTGTGGGTTTCTACGATTGCTGTGGATGTATGTGAGTGTCAACGGGCGCGAGCGCGCGAGCCATCACAACCGACTAGTATATGAAGCAATCTTTATCAAGTGGGCTACTTTTTCGGTCGACCTCTCAGATGTTTTTAAAAATTTGCCAATTTGTAGTACTACTTGAGTGGATCAACTGGGATTTTTTAAAAGATTTTTAAAGTGCACCATGCAGGATTTACGTTTTTCTTTAAATATCAGTATATCAGAAAATATTGATCGCTCAAAAAATCCTTAGGAATATTAACTTTTTCATTTTTCATCAAATTCTGAATGATGTTAGAACCATAATTTTCCCGATACAAGTAAGTCCATTTTTCGTTAAAAACAACAAAAAAAATTGAACTAATTTTTTCTATAAAAAAAGACACCTTCGATTCTGGTCATAATTTTACAGAGTATTCCATCTATGCTATATATCGATTAATCAAGTAATAAAAACAATGGTCAATGATATTAACGATCTAGGTCATCATTTATGAAAATGGTGCAAGCCCATCAAAGCTTCACCAATTTAGGGCATTGTCCTCGATTTATATTCGACAGGTCAACTTCGGCAGGGACATTTTAGTACAGTTTTGGTGAGAAGCTGCGCATTATGATATCATTTTAACAGGATGTAAATGTATAATTTTACCCCTTTCGTACTTCCCAACGAAACACTGGAGCTGAGCACCGAGAGGTCTTTGTTGGGATTTTTTTTTTCGACTGCTTTCGGTGGAACCGATGAAACTTTATTCTGAAACAATAAGAGTCAACAATAATTACCACATTTTTTCAGTATGTTATTTCGTATTCAGCAGCAGGTCTCGGAAAATTTTTAATAACAATTTCACGTGAAAATATTTTTTACGTTACATTACGACTTACCGATTGCTGGATTCTCCTCTCTTGCAGCGCTTTGATTTTTTTTCCGACAGTGTCCTTCACAGCAGTTGCTTTGAGTTCCTGTAAAATAAAAAGGTCGAATCGACTTTTAATTCTGCACCTTGAGGTGCATGTATGCTATGCAACTAAATAAAATTTTCAATTAACGAACCATCTTGGATTTTGAAGAGGTGTTTTCCATTCCGTCGCTTAAGTCTGAGGCTGATACACAGTAAGACAAATTTGGAATCAATGCTCTTTTCTTTTTTTCTGCTTCAATGCCCTCTTTTGTATCTGAAATGCAGAAAGTCAAATTTAATGATAAATTCATACGAAGAACTATAAATAACAATCGGTACAGTTCTTTTGCAGTTTCATCGAATTAATACTCTTCAAGAAATCATTTTTCAGACATATTCTACATTTGCATAGCGGAAGTTTTATCAATGAGAAAATTATCAAATTTATATGCTGACATCTATCTGTACCTCTGTGTAAAATTTCATGTTATGGTGTTGATTCGATGCAACTCACCTTTAACTGATAGTATTACTGCTTCGTAGTAATTGCCATCTTCTTCCCACAGGACATTGTATTTTCGCCGCTTGTCATAATTTTCTGGATCGAAGTGGTGTATTGTTGAGGTTGACACAACAGCTTTTTTGCCATCCGTGAAAGCAACCCATGCATACATTTTCAGTATCTGCGATCTAACATAAAGAGAAAATAGAGTCGACGTGTAACAAAAAGTGGAGAACATTTACACTTGAAACCGAACATTTCATTATCGTCACAGAGTAATTTATCTTTGCGTCATTGTTATTCACAAATACTTATGCACATATAGCGTGCATCACAGTATACAATAGCAATGGATAAAAAAATGAATGTGTTTCGCAATAATCTACTTGAAAGTAGTAAAAAGTACTTGCCACATGCTAACATATTGTTGTCTCATAATACTGTATGTTCACAATTGAGCCAGAGTGGAGGCACATTGGACTGTTTGTGACGGTCTGGTGTAACCTCTCAAGACGATACTCTATACTTTATATTATATAAATACTATCAATTTAAACTTACATAAAAAGATTTGACAATTATATTTAACATATAAGTCGCAACTTTAAGTATTTAAATCGATGATCAAATTTACTTGTTGAATATTTTCCTGTGTTCCGAGAACAAAGGAAATTATCACGCGGCAATCATCACTGGCTGCGCGTCCGTACTTGTAAACATTTTATAAATGTATCGCAAAATATGTCGCTATGGAAATGTTAATAATGATCTCAACTTTATATAAATAATAAAAGTACTTACCAAAAAAATGTCCTGAGAATTGTAAATTTTCTCGCGAAAGCACTTTTACAGTTTTTTAGACGTATAAACCTCGCGATCCGCCGTATACTGTGGTATACAGAATAATGGCGAAATGTTCCCGAGATGTGGTTATGTGATGCTTCAGCCAATTACGCATCAAGCATTCCATTGTATTGGGTATCGGAAAACAGGCGGGAAATGATTGGCCGGCGTACACTATGCGTACGCAAGTAACTTTCTTGCGGGTCAACCTTCAATCCCCATCTGCTACCGCCAAGCCGTTGTGTATACGCAATTTAAGAAAGGTCGTGATCGCCGTAGCTCATGTCAGTACTTATTTTAAAAAGATAAAAAGATTTTAAAAAAGCATTGTATAGGTACCGGGAGTCCAACCAAATTGCAAAAGAAGAAGAAGAAGAAAAAAGGATTGAATTTAACATATTTATGGTGAGTACGTTTTTCATTAATATACATAACCATAAAATAGTGAATAAACCTAAAAATATCCGTGTAATTGTCGCCAAACAATACATTCCAGCATTCAAATATGCGTTTGATTTTAACACCATTAATGTATTATAATATAAACATTCATGTTTATAAAATATAGTCTTACATAAAATATGAATCTTACAGGCTTATGACAGGTTAAAGGCAGCGTTCATACGTATCGTTGGCTTTTATCGACATAGAGTATTGGGTTATTTACATCGAGGTATGTTAGGAGAGGATGTTGAAAACAGCTTGTCTAAACTTTTCCAGGATGAAATACATTTCTTAAACCTTAACTAATTTCCTTTGTAAAATTCATCTCTGTACACACGATAAATGTTACAGGTTAACCATAAGTTAAAAGCTGCATCCGTAGACATGGCTGACGTTCAGCAACACAAAGCGTCGACCAATTGATACAGAGGAATCAAGGCACAGTGATATAGCTCTCTTGCAATTTCTATCAGGTATGTGCATCTTTATGACTGATGATTTTAGCAATAGCAAAACACTTGTTTTGTATTCATTACGCCCAAAGTAGTACTAGCTCTATTGCTAATACAGGATACAATTGTGTCACAATGTGTGATATAATGTGTGTTGATGTATCATTTCTCTCCGATAAAATTTTCCACATATATATTTCCTCTTCGATTCAACTTTCTAAACGTTGTATCTCTTAATAGCTAAAAAAATTAATCGGTGCAGAAGAATTAAAATCGTATAAAAGAAAAAAAAGTTTAATTATAAAAAACTCCAACTAAAAATAATTACATTATATATTTCCCTATAAAAAGAATAAAATAATCACTGTTTGTTTATCATTTTGGTAATAGTCGGAAGACGTCTCCTGTCAACCTGATTAATCGATCTATATATTAACTAATAAGATTGATTTAATTGTTTCTTCGGGAGACATTGCCCGACTGTTCTGTCGAAACTTCGATGCATAAAACCGTGGTAATACATTCAAATAAATTCAGCATTTATTATAATTGTGGAAGGGGTTCTATTATGCTGAAGACAATGTAACACACTACTAAAAGGGTAACTCTCTCGCTCCTTCGAAGGCTATCTGCATACCATGTCCATCATGCTCGTACATATATCACATCACCTTAGTACTGAAATACAGTAATTAATAAAGATGTGAGTTTGCGAAGTTTTGCAGAACTATTCATGCATTATTAGATCTAATTACAGAACCGTTGAAATTCAAGTTGGAATCATCGACTGCAGATAACCGTCTATAATGGACAGATGCCCGCATGACGGAAGCGAATCACCGCCACGTCCCCGTAAAAAATATAAAACACACCTCGACAGCGACGGACAACATGTAGTTAGCGCAAGAACGTTGAAAAGACAAGAAAATCGCCGAAAAACTGGTACAGTATATCGTATATTGCTGAATGATTGCAATTTTATCTGCTGTGCTCGTTCTTGTATCCTCTTGAAATTGCAGACTTTCCAAATTAAGCATTAATCAAAACAGTAAAAAAATGTTTCGATTGTTTATATCATATTTTCCGAATTCATTGTAAACGGAAATAATTGGCTTCCTCTACGCGAAGTATCTGTTTACAGTTGCAGGTTCATTATTATATTATTATTAGTATTATTATATAGTCTTATATATTATAGTATTATATAATATTGTGCATCTGATTCATAGGTCAGCAGCATCGTTCGAAGTTACGTCGTGACACTTCCGATGATGCGGGGGTATCATCACAACTGGCGAAGCAATTTCATTCCTCAAACAAGATCCATCAAGCAGCGGGATGTCACGGGAATTCGTCTTAAAGCGATCAGAATACAACTGAACAGGGTGTAAGCAAGATAATCCCGCCAGTTCATAATGGAAGTAGCAGTAATGAGGGGCGACGTAGTGAATTTGACCATACTTCAGAAGACGATAATCGTATTGCGACTGATGCTGAAGACATGGATGTATCTAAGTCAGACGATGGATTTATTGATACTGACGATGTTTCCGATGCAGAAAGCTGCTGTAGCAATGAATCCATTAATGTTGATTATAGTATCTACGAAAATTGGGTGATGTTTGAAGCTTCGAGCGTGACCGTTTGGGAGGTCTTCAGTATGGTACAGGCAATGGTTTTGCGTTTTAAATTGTCTGACGAAGCCCGACAATCTATTCTCGAATTCGCTAAAATCTTGGCTGGTTCAACATTTAAAGATTTGAACACATGCAAATACACGATGGAAAAAGTTTACAATGTCCCAGCTGACAAGAAATCATACGTTTTCTACTGTCCTCCTTGTGCTACGGTACTGTGTAATCCGATTCAAAAAACGAATTTGACGGGTACAGAAAGTGCCGTCTGCGCAGGGTGTTCTAAGAAATATCCGTTAACGACGTTGTCGGACGATTACTTTTTAACTATCGACATAGTATATCAACTTCGTAGTATTTTAGAGAACCCCGATATCCAGAAAGCAATAATGGAGAATTTAGCGACGAGTAAAGTTCAGGTTACCGACGAAAACGTTATATCGGATATTCATAGTAGTAGCAGATACAGAAACTGCAGCTTTATTGATGAAAAGAGTACTACTAAATCGATTGTTCTAACCTTAAATGTAAATGTCGATGGCGCTCCACTTTTCAATACAGGCAAGTCGAGTCTTTGGCCCTGTCACGGAAAATCTTACCTTTCCGGACACTTCGGCCCCAACTCTCCGAAGTCCGCCCTTCCTGCTCGAGAACGCGACTTTGCTCGATGCCGAATCTCGGGGCTCGAACCCACGACGAGATTAAGAGTTCTCTAATGCTGATCGAACAAAGTCGTCCCCGCGTGGCAAGGTGGACGCCACTAGCTCGCAAGCGATTGGGCGCCAGGTACCAAGGTACCACCGCTCGAAAGCAGCATATTTATTTAGAACTCGCGGCGAGTTACGGGGCGAGCGAGGGAGACGGGCAAGGTGAAGCCGGCGAGACTCCGACTAGCTCAGCCCACCTGGGAGATAATGGTAGAGGGGGGTGGACGGGCGAGTGAACAAATGCCATAAGAACAATTCATTTATTTTTATTCGTCATGTGACGGCCAAATCGAAATAACACAAATCGCAGATATAATAATCAAACATAAGTGGGCGCAGCCGATACCGGTAATTTAGCCTAGCGGTACGCGGATGAAACGGAAGTTGGGCGGGGAATGTAGCCGGGGAGAAACTATTACGGAGGAACAATGTAGCCAGGGGGAGATTAACCTATTGTCAGGTGGTATATGTAGCCAAGGATAAAATCGCTATTGCGAAGGGATAAATGTAGCCGACGGAGAAGTGACCGAATAGCTACGGCCGGGAGAGAAGACGAAATGTAGCCGAGACCGAAATACCGAAATTACTACTTGCTGCAAAATCTAGGGGAAATCCGCGGAAGCGTTAACTATTGCCGAAAAAGAGATGTAGCCGACCATAAATTGTCTATTGTTAACTTGAGGTGTAGCCGAGCATAAATTGTCTATGGTTGATGTGAGGTGTAGCCAAGGTAAACTTTATTATTGCCGAAAGGAGATGTAACCAGTTGACGAAATTACCGGTGAACACGGAATCGGAAAAGAGACGTTAACAAAACTCGAGATATGGGGGAAAACGCAAGCTGCCGGGAATAATAATGCTTACGGAGAACTAAAGAAGGAACTGAAAAGGGTCACGATTGCCAGAGGAAAATAAACACAAGGAACTAAATGCCGAATATAGCCAATTCACCGGTACGCTTGACGCGAGATAGCCGAAAGGGATACGCGTTAGCAAACTGTAACCGAACGCCAGATAGCCTAGGCAAAGAAGTCGCTCTCGACCGCAAGACGCTGGATGTAAACACGGCGCGGCCGTGGCTGTTGGCGCGCGCTATAGCCACCGACCAGCCTAACGAACGCGATTCAGCGCGCACGAGATCCCTTTGTCTCGCTAGATATCGTATATAGCCCATGTAGCCGGCAAATTTGACTCAATAATTCGATGAATAATAATTCGCGGCATGTAGCCAGGCAGATAAAATTAATAACGAGACAAACCATTACCGCGACTTACTTCGAAAAGAATACAGGAAAATAGAAACAGAAAAAAAAAGCGAAAGTGAAGAGTAAATATAGCCGAAATTAAATGAGATAGGCGGACTTGACCAGAGAGGCACTCTAGCCGGGCATGCCTTACCGAACCCAGAATGTCACTTAAGGCGACGAACAGCAAAAGGAAAAAACAGAAAAGAGAGAATTCAAACGCCATACGAAATCTCTATTACTAATATTACGGTAATCGGGCTCGGGTTCGGCATCCCCGGCTAGGCACAGAGTACAGAGAGAGACGGGGCTTACCGGTGCGTGGACAGCCCGGGAGACCGCTTGAAGAACAAAAGAACACTAAACTCGAAAACTTGCCACACGGCCACTCGCTTCCGCACCCGATCGCTGACTGCCGAATAGACCAACGGTCTCCCGGTAGTCCGCACTAGCGCTACGCCCTCTCTCGCGACTCCCGAATCCTAGCCCACGCTAGCCGGCTAAGGCGACGAAAACCGGTTTCTCCTCCGGCCGTGCCCCGCTACCCACGAGAATCTTCCGCTCGCAGCGAATATTTTCGATGTCCCCGGACTCCTTCCTCCCAGGATCCGGTGGGGCAAGATGAACAGCGAAGGGAGGCCTCCCTCGCGAAATTAAGGCGTCCCTCTTCTTCCGCGGTGGGCCCACTCGATACGCCACATAACTGCACCTCGGTGATCATCCTGTCCTCGTAATCCATACCAGTGGAGGCGCCGTGATTAGCGGACCGCGTCGTCCGAGAATCTCGATGGGACAGGAACGGCTCCAGGCCGTGTAGTCGAGAGGGACGGGAAACTCGGTATATTGGTCACTACCCGCGTCCCTCTGGCCTCCTCGTCCGCGGAAGCTGGTGTTCGGCTACCGCCTGCCTGTCGAACGGAATCTCCTTCGGCCCTCCTAGGCCAATTTCCAATGCGAGCACGGCCGATGAAGCACTGTCCGACGTTTGGGTCGGTGAGTCGCGAAACTCCGCTCTCGGCCTAGAGCAAACTCAAAAAAAAAAGAAAGAACAAAAGACAGAGCGTAGGCGGATCTACGAAATCTCCGAAAGAAGAAAAAAAATGAGCGAGAGGAACAATTAATTGTAGTAATAATAAAAGAAAAACAAAACCGGAGCTGGGTGAGCCAGCGATCGAGACGATTCGGCGAGCGACGTCGGTAGGGCCGTAAATCCGGCCCACTGCCCGACCAAAAACCGTGCGAAGTGGCGGGACGCGAAAATGTCACGTCACAGCCCATACAGGCTATCATCAACGAAATTCCCGCAAAATTGCGGTTTAAATATTTTATTTTAGCAGCCTTGTGGCTAACAAAATCTGAGCCCAAACCCTCACTTATGAGCGTGTATCTCCGTTTTTTCATAGAGCAGGTGCTAAAGCTGATGAAAGAAGGCGTTTCGATAAAGAATGATGAAGGTGAAACAATAACCTATTTCATTATGATTTTTGGATTTCCGGTCGACACGCCAGCGCGGGCTCTTCTTCAAAATCGAATTCAATTCAACGGTTATTACGGATGTAGCTGGTGTTACATCAAAGGCGGGTATACTGGAGGAACGATGAAGTATCCTGTTTCTTTTGATTCCGAAGAACGAACCCATGACAAGTATCTGAAAGATCTAGATACTTTCGAACGCGAGCGACATTTTCTAAAACACCCTGATCGATTAACGCAACGGGATCGGGCACATTTAAGTCGACTATCTAGAGGATGTAAAGGAGGGTCGGAATTAACCAACCTACCTAGTTTTGATTGTGTCTGGGGTTACCCATTCGAGTATCTACATGCCATTTTACTCGGGGTAAGCAAACAGCTATGGGAAGAATGGATAAATCCTCAAAGTCCCGCATATCTTGAACCATGCGTTAGAAACATTGTCGAAGAGCGATTGATTTCTGTCCAACCCCCAAACGAAATGCATCGGCTCCCACGATTATTGAAAGATCGAGCGAAATGGAGAGGATCCGAATGGCGATCATGGTTACTATTCTATAGTATCCCGTGTTTAATTGATATTCTTCGTGAAGAATTCTTGTCTTCCTATATGCTTTTTGTTAGAGCTGCAAAAACACTTCTCCATACAAACATCACTGAAGATGATTTGTACCAGTGCGAAATCGATCTCATAAAATTTGTTGGCGATTGTGAGATTTTTTACAGCGAGCGGTTTATGACGTTTAACGTTCACATTTTGCTACATGCAACGGAAAGCATAAGGCAAAATGGTCCATTGTGGGCGACTTCGGCTTTTCCCTTCGAGAGTCAGATAGGAAACCTGAAATGCGCCGTAACTGGTCCAAAGGGGGTGGTTGAACAAATTTCGAATCGTGTTCTGCAGGCAAACATATTCAAGTGTCGAATTTCTATGATGTCAAACGAAAACGAAACATGGCAATTCTGCAAAAGTATACTTAACTACCACCCACTCTTGCGTAATTATCACCGAACAAAAGAAGCGGTTCTTATCGAGGTAGTTCCTGATAACGATCTTTCACAATTAAAGTACAAGAGATGCATCTACGATGACGTTGTTTATCACAGCATGTTATACACCCGACCGAAAAGAGTTAACAATAGAGTGGTAAAATTACTTGACGGAACCGTCTTAGAAATAGAGTATTTCACTGTGATTGATACTGTTTGTCACTTGGTAGGAAAAAAATGGGACACTACGCCTTTCAACAGAGGCATTACATTGAATTATGTACACTGTGTAAATGAAGTTGTTGGAGACAGTATTATTGTCCCCATCACCACCGTTGATAGAAAACTGGCGTGTTTAAGCATAGAACGGGTACAAAAATCGATAAGCAACGAAAAGGATTTACTCTTTGCAGGCATTCATGATGTATACGTATGTATGCTGCCCAACACAATAGAAGTGCAATGACCGAACAAACAATAATTTCTCTTTTTCCATATTTCGTATGTGTAGAGAAAGTTTAATAATATGTTTATATTATTGATTTATAAGAACTCACTAATGTGATAACTGGACTACGACATTATCGAGTCTCTGAACTACACATGCAATAATCTAGATAAGTAATTTTCTATTTTAATAAAACAAAATGATGTATTTTGTAAGCACTGTAATTATACGCAAAGTTATTCTAGGTTATCATTATTGTAAATGATGCGACGTACGTGTTATTTTATGATTTTTCAATAAAGAGTCATGTGAATAAATTCAATTTTCTCTCATTTCATTTTATTTTTTTATATAAAATATGTTTAGTATTATCGTGATAACCGATGGCCGATTGATACCAATAGCATCCAATTGAAAAATGTTTTCTTTCCGATTCTTACATGAATTTATCCGTTCATTCCGATACATTCCAATTCAAAATATATTTAGCATTCCCATAGATGACCTATCGATACCGATAGAATCTAATTGAAAATGATTCGTTATTCCTGGATAGTTCTTATATAAATTTATCCGTTCCTTCCGATACATTCCAATTCAAAATATATTTATCATTCCCATATAGATGACCTATCGATACCGATAGAATCCAATCGAGAAATGATTTGTTATTTCCAAATAGTTCCTTCATAAAAATACCCCATTGATACCGATAAAGTTGAATCTAAAAGCTATTTGTTGTGTTGGAATAGTTTCTCAATGAATATAGCCTTTTGATACCAATTGGTTGGTCATAGGAAAATGCCAAACAAATCCAATAATTTTCTTTTTCTTGTAAATTCCAATAAGAAACGTAAATCGACGATAAGTTCTATACCTTTTACTTCCATTTCATTTTGATCGTAAACTGTATTATTCCTCAGCGGATTCATACCGTTATGTATCGAAAAAGAATACTCCAATATAATCCTATAAAATTTAGTTACGTTTCTTGCAGATGGAATTTGCCGATATAACCTCATAAGAATGTGGAATGGAAACATTACCAATTAAAACTGATTTTACAATGCTATAGGAAAATCTGCGTTCAATTGGAAATTCCTTGGACAAAAAACGGATTCAAAATGATTAAAAATTTGAAACCGGCATTCACCGATTGAAATGGTTTTTTTATCAGAAAGTACTGATAAAATCATATTGAGTTGTGTTGCCAATCAAATCTCGTTGCTTCCCATTTATCTTGAATAGGAGGAAAAACTCGTCTCCAAATGAGCACATTCGATCCGATTGAAGTTCAATCGGTTTCCATGGGTTTCAATGGGAAACAATAGGAAAGTTTAAGCAGGGTTGCGTGGATTGATACCGAAGGTGTACGAGAAGTTAGGAGGAGCCTGTAAAAAGCGGAAGACGCTGTACATTGAATAAATACTACTATTAATCGTAATTCTGAACATATACAAGATGTTTTTTTACCCTTCCACAACGTTTAAGAAATGAGACATTTTTATTGCATTTTCTTATTTTGACTGATTGCACGGAATAAGTACGATGGTTGTTGAACAGTATCGTATACCATTTGGGGTATGTGCGTCGCCTACGGGATGCTGGGGATAGTCGCGGGCTTTATTTTATCGACCAAAACTTGATGCTTCAGTGGCCTTATTTATGAATGGACTAATTTCAATTAAAAGAAAGGTTTTCTCATGGATTGAAACGAGGTAGAAGGATCACAGTGCGTTGATAGTAAGCTTTAGCTGTCATCAAACGGTTCAACAGATGACAAGCAAAAAGGAATCCAATCTTAACGAATATCCGGTCACCATGACCATATAAAATTTAGGAACAATTCACGCCCTCGTGTAAGTATGCACAATTGGGGGCATACCTGTTGTTGCTCTCTACGTTCGTTATTCTCCTCAGTAAATCATAGAGCTGGAACTTATTCGGGTATCCGGGTGTTATGCCGCAGAAACTCAGGTAGCTAATCTGGGTTCCGTGCGCGAGCCGTTAACTCGTAAGGTTAGGGACATGCTCAGTTAAGGGTTGGAACCCAAGTGAAGTACAAATGTATTACTCAGTATTTAACAATAACACATAATTAGTTTTATGTTGCAACCATTAATGCTCGATTTATGCTTACTTCTGTCCTTTTGAATTACCAACCGCCAGTACACTTTGTACGCTTGATACACCTTCTCGCTTAACGACAATCGGACGTTAATCTTTTCCAATAAGAGTTTAATATTTTCACTACCTACTTATCGAGTTACGAGCCCAGCTCGCAACGGGTGTATCCGTAGTCAACCGTAAGAATCAGGAGTTCCGAAGAGACTGGTGAGTGCCTGCTCGTGGTTCCTTATATAGGGGTACGAGCAGGCATGTCAGCATAATTTTGGCAGTGTCAGATATTTCCTCATAATTGTTTAAACAATTATTCCGACATCCGGATTCCTGCTTCGATATTTCTCAATATCTGACTCGACTAATTAATTATCGATTAAATGCTATTCCGGCGGTACGTTGACCCGAGATGCAACACTAGCTTCTCCGTCTCCGTCAATCAGAATTTGGAGACGCTACGATTGCGAAATACCTGACTCAGCAATTACGGAGCCGATGCTCGAATTCGAGTCGCTATTGCCTAAATGCTGACTCGAATATAATTCTATTTCGCAACGGCGTGTTTGTCTCATGCTTACTTCGATTATTGGGCAACGACGTTACCGCAATAATCGACGTATCGAGGTACTCGGTGTTCAACACGGGTACCCGGATTACCCGGGTATCGCAGATCCAATGCTTCAAACCCGAATGCCCGGGTAACCCGAAATTACCCGGGTAATAACGGATCTGGGTACTCGAGTACTCGAAGACTCGGGTAATATCGGGTAACATTGGTTGACTGGCGGTACCTTACGATTTTGCAAACAGAATAGTACTGTTGTGGTCAGAAGTGATGGTGTGGCGATAATCCCGCTTTAAACGACGCAGTAATGTTGATGGTCTAAGGTTCACGCCCTTTTCATTCTATGCAGTCGATATATATTCTATTCATACGCATATACTTTAACATAGCGTTACGCTTTTTTGTTTCCGAGCTCTTTACATGTTTACAAATGAGTACATGTTTGGGAAATCACAAGATCGAGAACGAGTGAGACAGTACATGAGTGAGAAAGTAATGTAAACACACAAGCCATAGAACTAATTATTTTCATTAGGACGCTGCATACATCCGTTCTCCGTGACCTTTTCCTTACACCGCAGTGAACAGTTATGATTGTGTACCCCCATTCCCATCCCGCGAGCTTTTTCCAAAACAAGCTTGCGGTTGAGGGCTCTGGGTACCCGTAGTGATTGTTCAGTCGCTTATGCGGATCCGTAAAGGTTGCAATGCCACGTCCCTTAACAAGTTGGGTGTGGGAGTACTGCGTACGATCCGCGGATGGGGCTCAGGCGACTTGCACACTTTGCAATGATGTATTGTCCGTGAAAGGTTCAACATCGGCCCTCAATAAACATCTCATAATTGTACATGGATTAATTAGTGAACACAACGAAAACGGAGTCCCTCGAAAACGCAGGTTAGTCAAAAGCTTTGAAGGTGTATGTAAGAAAAAAAAACTATTATCAAATGCAATACGTCAGGAGGATACCTTGTACTTTCAAATTTTTACAAATTTTCCATTCAATTGCATTTTATATAAATAATTAAGTTTTCTGGTTATTTGTAATTTTTTTTTCACCAACTTCTTGAGAACTTGTAATTATTATTGTGCAAAATCCATGTTGTTAGCAACTTTAATATAGTTGATTATTTTCGTAGCTTTCGCTCCATCATCGAGGAAGTTTTTTTTGTAAAATTTTTTGTTCGTTATTTTAATGAAAACGTGTTCTGAATGTTCGAAAAACCAAAAACTTACATTTAGAAAAAATTTTCGTGTGCGAGCGTGTGTATGAGTGTGTGTGAGCGTGTAAGTGAGTGTGTAAGTGAGTGTGTAAGTGAGTGCGTAAGTGAGTGCGTAAGTGAGTGCGTAAGTGAGTGCGTAAGTGAGTGCGTAAGTGAGTGCGTAAGTGAGTGCGTAAGTGAGTGCGTAAGTGAGTGCGTAAGTGAGTGCGTAAGTGAGTGCGTAAGTGAGTGTGTAAGTGAGTGTGTAAGTGAGTGTGTAAGTGAGTGTGTAAGTGAGTGTGTAAGTGAGTGTGTAAGTGAGTGTGTAAGTGAGTGTGTAAGTGAGTGTGTAAGTGAGTGTGTAAGTGAGTGTGTAAGTGAGTGTGTAAGTGAGTGTGTAAGTGAGTGTGTAAGTGAGTGTGTAAGTGAGTGTGTAAGTGAGTGTGTAAGTGAGTGTGTAAGTGAGTGTGTAAGTGAGTGTGTAAGTGAGTGTGTAAGTGAGTGTGTAAGTGAGTGTGTAAGTGAGTGTGTAAGTGAGTGTGTAAGTGAGTGTGTAAGTGAGTGTGTAAGTGAGTGTGTAAGTGAGTGTGTAAGTGAGTGTGTAAGTGAGTGTGTAAGTGAGTGTGTAAGTGAGTGTGTAAGTGAGTGTGTAAGTGAGTGTGTAAGTGAGTGTGTAAGTGAGTGTGTAAGTGAGTGTGTAAGTGAGTGTGTAAGTGAGTGTGTAAGTGAGTGTGTAAGTGAGTGTGTAAGTGAGTGTGTAAGTGAGTGTGAGTGTGAGTGTGAGTGTGAGTGTGAGTGTGAGTGTGAGTGTGAGTGTGAGTGTGAGTGTGAGTGTGAGTGTGAGTGTGAGTGTGAGTGTGAGTGTGAGTGTGAGTGTGAGTGTGAGTGTGAGTGTGAGTGTGAGTGTGAGTGTGAGTGTGAGTGTGAGTGTGAGTGTGAGTGTGAGTGTGAGTGTGAGTGTGAGTGTGAGTGTGAGTGTGAGTGTGAGTGTGAGTGTGAGTGTGAGTGTGAGTGTGAGTGTGAGTGTGAGTGTGAGTGTGAGTGTGAGTGTGAGTGTGAGTGTGAGTGTGAGTGTGAGTGTGAGTGTGAGTGTGAGTGTGAGTGTGAGTGTGAGTGTGAGTGTGAGTGTGAGTGTGAGTGTGAGTGTGAGTGTGAGTGTGAGTGTGAGTGTGAGTGTGCGTGGGCATGTGTGCGGGTCTCACACACGAAAATTTAAAAACCATTGGATATGCGGTATTTCATACCAAATTGACCTGAGTCTGACCCCTAACATCTCGGAATTGGATCGCCATATTTTATACGATTGAACTACCTCTCAAAAATACTCCGATATTTTTTTATTATTTTTTTCAGATTATTTGTAATTATTTATAATTAAAAGAAGGAATTTATTAAATGCCACAATTTAAAAATCTGAAAAAATTCTGAAACATCACGCGTGTCACATATAAGAATTTTAAAGATTTCAGCCGGAGTGGGTTGACGTCATCTTCTACTTTTTTTGGGATTTTTTAAGCTGAATAAAACTGAAAAAAAAAATCCGTCGATTATGGGTTATCGCTTGAACATTTTTTAGATGCGACGCTTGCATTTTTGGAATTCTTAAAATATTTTTTCGAAGTTTTTCTTTTCTATTTAAAACAAAAATAAAAACTCTTCGGAAAATTCTGAAAAAAATTCTCAAATATCGAGTGATGCACATAAAAGTGGTCAAGCCATTGCCCATTATCGACTGATTTTTTATTCTAATTTCTTTCGCTGTTTATTTGGGAAAAAAAATTGAAAAAATAGAAGTTGACGTGGGTTAACTCCGACTTAAGGCTCAAAAATTCTTATATGTAATAAATGATTTTGCAAAATTTTTCTAGATTTTTTAATTATACCGATCAATAACTACGTTTTAATATAAATAGTTATAAACGATCAGAAAAAATTGTAAAAAATACTTGCCTACGGTTCAACCATATAAGAAATCGCGGGCCAAATCCAAGACAAAAAGGGTCGGATCCAGATCGATTTAGTATGGTATTCCTCCTATGTATGTTTATTTAGCATTCCGTGCACTTTCAAAATATTTAAACCCCACGTATTCATTTCGTTTTTTATAATTACAGCAGATACTCCGACCCAAATCGCAATGGCGATGAGATGGAAGTTGACATCACCGATCAACAAAATGAAGAGACGACGACGAATTTGTCAACATTCGGTAACAATCAATCGGATATACAATCCAGTATCGATAATGAAATGTTGATGGGATCCAACGACTCAGATTCTGCGTCGAATATCACGATGACGGCGCCCTCAACTTCCAACGTCACTCTGCAGATGCACGCGGGTGCAAGAGCATTGACCGACCGCGAAACGTCGATGACATTCATCCGTCCACGTCTCACGAATCCTCGGGGGCGGCTTCAGTTCTTTGCCTTCGGAGCTCAAACTGATCGTCCCTGTAGTCGAGATAGAACGGAGTTGATTACTCAGGCACTGACGAAAATGATCATCGTTGATATGCTCCCAGTGTCGTTTGCCGGTGGTGTCGCGTACCGGGAATTTATGAAAACTATAGAGCCGAACTATAAGGTTCCCTGTGTAAAGACAATTAAAAATCGAATATCTTTCGTCTACGCACAAGTTTGTGCGAAGATAGCTGCTGAGTTATCAGCTGTAACATCGGTAGCCTGGACATCCGATTGCTGGTCATCACGTAGCCAAGACTCCTACATATCCGTAACGGTCCATTTTTTGGATGCAACGTGGACGCCAAAAAATTACACCTGAAGCACCGAAGAATTAAGCGAGCGACATACTGCAGCAAACTTGACGGCGAAACTGCAAGATGTAATGAAGCATTGGAAGTTGGAAGGAAAGGTAGTAACCGTCGTGACAGACAATGCACAAAATGCGAAAACTTCGGTACGAGACCTTGATGGCATCGACACCAACGAGGGCGTTACTTGTGCAGCACATAGTCTGCAGCTATGCGTTATGAAAGCACTAAAAGATGACACTGCAGCGAAAATTTGTGAGCAAGCTACGAAAGTGGTTGCGCATTTCCATCGCTCAAATATAGCTGCTGCTGCTTTAGAACACAAGCAGGAACAATTAGGCTTGGCAAAGCTAAAGTTAATCTAAAGTTGTTGCACTCGATGGGACAGTACATACGCGATGATCGATAGACTGCTTATCAATCGGGGCGCAGTAACGAATGTTTTGTCCGATCGCACTGTGACAAACCCTGCGACGGCAGAACGACTAGAGATTTCGGAACGCGAGTGGACGGCGATGGAAAATTTGCAGAAAATTTTAAAGCCTTTACAAGTAGCGACGACCGTTCTCTGCAGCGATTCTCATTCGCCAATTTCAATGGTTCGTCCAATCGCTTACATGTTATGCGAGAATCACTTGTGCGAATCCGACCACGAAGACCCAGGAATTACGTCGATGAAGGAAATTCTGCGAAGAGAATTGACTTCCCGATTCGATTTGGAGTACGATTCGGAAAGCGGTGTACATGCGCGGCAAGTAGCGAGCTTCCTCGATCCGAGATACAAAGACATGGTTGTCGAATCTCCGCAAGCAAGGGATGACGTTCGGTCGTTTGTTCGAAACTTCTTCGTGTCCGATCCGGTACAAGAACCTGATAACGAAAGTGATCAAACGGCGATGGATTTTCTTTTCCAAACTGCTCCTAACCGTAGTAATACAGAAACGCAGTTTGAAATGTATTTAACCGAGCCTCAAATAAGTTATAATATGAACCCCTTCGAATGGTGGGCAGCTCGGGAAACACGTTATCCTGACCTCGCAATGCTCGCACGAAAATACTTGTTCATTCCGGCAACTTCCGCAAGCTCTGAAAGAGTTTTTTCGCCGCCTGGGAACATAGTAAATGCGAAAAGAAATTGTTTGCTTCCTGAGAACGTTAATATCCTCGTCTTCTTATATAAAAATCGCAATCTACTCTAGATCGTCATCTAGAAGCTTATGACATACCTGGTGTTGTTATTTAATGAGTTATTTTTGTTGATTTATGTTTATATAATATATCACGGATTGGCGAACTCCGATCTCTAATTGAATGAGTTTCTGACAATCTAATCTTAGGCATATTTATTTATTGTTACTGACAACTGATACTGTCACTGGGCTTATGTTTTTTGTTTAATAACCTTTGGTTCCATTACTGTGTATGCAATAAAAAATATTTTTAATACTAATAGTACTTGGAACCAGAATCTCCACTATTACACGTATTTGTTTACATCCTCTGTCCTTTCCCATTCTGTCATCAATTGATTAATCCTCAAATAAAATGAAAGGCTGTTATATATTCCGCTATTACCCGTAATTACCCGATATTACCCGATACTATTCGGGTACCCGGGTAGTTTTGGATCCGGAAACCCGAACAGTTTCGGGTATCCGGGAAATTTCGGGTACCCGGGTAATTTCGGGTACCCGGATTTAAAGCTTCGGGTACAGTTACCCGAGTAACCGGGTAAATTCGGATACTCCGATAACTCGAATAAAAGTCGCAGCCCTAGTAAATCAAGTCCAATTGAAGAATCCAACTTGAGAGTCTCTGGATCAATTTGGTTGATAAAATCGGCACGATGTCTGAGTAAGTAATTGTGTAAATTACCGAAGCGACAGTTCTCGACGATCACCAGCAGCTCACCTGTTGAATCAGTTATATAAATCGTAAAAGACATATATAGGTCACATCTTAACGCCATGTGAAACACTCTCGTGGCGTGGTCACGTGAGTTTAACCTCCTCTTAATTGCTTTTTTTACATTGAATTACTAACGTCTGTTGATAGTTTTGGTGCAAGCACCAAGGAGATTAACGACATTCAAATGTTTGCCGAGATGCACCATGATCTTCAACTCGCTAGCTAGCGCCCTGATGCAAGTGGATCCCGTGGATTTTCGTACCATTTTAACTGCCACGGTGGAAACTGCCTCGTGTTTGCAAATAACCAGAGCGTGCGCCTTTACGACCACACCGAAACTACCGAAACCCAATTGCTTTCCAAACTTCAACTTCTCACGAGGAAATTCCCACTTTTTGTCGTACGGTAGTAACTCGGCTTGATCACCGATCGTTAAATTGGGATTCAGATACTGCAACACGCCTTCCTCGAAGTGCACCAGTCCAACCTCCATCAGTTGCTTACGAATGACCTTGTGATAATTAAATCGTTTTATTTTCAATGGTTCAATCGTTAACGATATGGAAGAATTATAAACATGTATACAAAGAGAGTGTTCACTATTAAATATTGAAATATTACTATTGTATTATCATATTAAAAAATCCATAATTGTATTAAATATAATAATATTATTTAATGTAATTACGAAACCATTTAAATTTTGGATTGTTGTGATTAATGAATGAGTTTGTAATGTTGTATTTCATTCCCACTTTTTGGAGGAAAAGAGCACGAGAAGTATGCATATGTTGGGCACAAGGAATTTTATAGACAAATAAAATTTTATTACGTCGCCGCGATGCATCTTGATAGAGAAGAAGATAACGATTGTGGCACAGATTAGCACGAGTACCACTATCGAAATGATCCATACTTTGGAGACTTCTTGCACTGTAAATTCAAATCAACATATTCATTTATAAACTATCGCGCTTCAGGTTATCAAATTGCCTCGTCGACTGTACCTTTGATCAAGATTATCTGATAATTTTCATCATTTCCGAAACGATTCTGAACCTTGCACGTATATCTTCCGCTATTTTCGTCGCGCAAATATTTTATACAGAGCTCTTGATAGTCGTCATGACACTCATACTGCTCGTTGGCATCGATCCTCGTGTCGTCCTGAATTATTTTGCAAATTTGATCTATAATGTAATTTTTCAATAGAGGCAAGCACGTATTTTCTTAACATGAATTATTTATTGCTTAAATATAATTTTATATATATATATTTTTATATTTTCTCCATTTTCCACCGTATACCCTGTCGGGTTTTTACGGAACCCCAGCCCGATTCCCCCTATCACTCCCTACCCGCACTCAGTTAAGCTACCTAACTTCCAGTGCGTCCGTAGCCGACTTAGCTACACTGTACCGCATTTGCTGAGGACTCGGGGAAACTACGGAAAACCCGTGTCGATACAGACGGCCATTTTCGACTGAGCCACCGGTATTTTTGCACTTGTGTGAAGTGCAGAAATACCAAAGTCTGAGAAGAAAGCACCTCCCGCTCAACAGTTGATGCGCCAGCTAGCACACGGCTAAGCGGTCACCCATCCAAGTTGACAAAAACGGACCCGTAGGAAGGGGAGTTAGTCGTAGTTGCTGGTTATGTGTATTTCGTCGCGGTACGCCTAGCGAGCTAGAGGGGAGAGGGAGAGGCGGGCCCGCCCCTTACTTATGTTTGAATGGTTTTTATTGGCCCTCAAAAGGGCCGTTTAAACCCGGGTTTTTACCCCGCTCCTACTTTCTCATTCGGTTTAGCCCGGTGAAGGGCACGGTATTTTTACCGAGGGGGTCTGTTTAGCCCGGCGAAGGGCACGGTCATTTAACCGGGGGGTTGCTGTCGCGCCGAACTACGCGGGGTCCGACGCGGACCAGTGGGGGGTCGATTTTTCCCCTAGATTCGTGGCAGCGGCGAGCCGGAGGGGGAAGTCCAGCTCGAGGGTTCCGTGGGTGCGGGTTCCTCCCTCTCGGGCTCGATTCGCGAGGGCCGGTACTCCGCCGGCGCCCTGCGGAATACCCCCGAATTTTGCCCTACCCCGTCATAGACCGAGAGGTACTGCTCGGTGGGGTCGTAGACCTCTGCTCGGGGGGTGTGCTCGGCGGCCTCTGCCAGGACGTGCAGGGAGCTCACTTCAGCGAACCCAGGCAGTGAAGGTGACTCCGTAGTACCGGCGAAGAGGGCGGCGGCGCTAGCGAGGAGGTTAAGCGAGCTACGGGAGCTGAGATCGCTATATGGGGACCAATTCGGTCCGGATTTCGCGGGTGGACGTCTTCCGGAAGATGTCGGAGGGGGATCGGCGGGTTCCCTGGCGACTTCCGGGGTATCGCCGAATAGATCCTCTAGTCGAGCGCGTTTCTTGGCCGCGTTGCCGTTCTCGACGGGTTTCGGGGGGCTCGGTTTCGGAACGGCTACTGCGGCAGGCTTCTCGTACAACTTACTCCATAGTCCATGGAGTGATTTGGGCGTCCCGTTCGGCGGCGATGGCGGGGCCACTTCCAGTAGCGTCGTCGGCACCACGTCCGGTACCGCGGGCGGAAGGTCGCGGCGTTTGTGGGGCACTCCGGGGTAGACCTGGTGTCGAACTGCGCGGGGGGCGGGTTGATTCCAGTCGCGTAGGACTCCCCTAATCGGACCGGTGTGGCTCACCGGTGGTGGATCCGGAAACGACCGGTTGCGTGTGGGCCGGAGGATCGCGACCGGAGGGACATAACCTCCACCCTGCGGCTCGGGAGGCGTGAGTCGTCTCACGTACACCGGGCCGTCGGGCGGGTACGGAAGGGTCCGAAGTTCGCGTACGTGCGGTCTTTCGACGATTTGCGGGTATAACCCCCGTGCAAGAATGTTCACCGTATTTGACACGGGTCGAGAGCGCGGCGAGTAAGGCAGGGGTGCGGGTCGGTGGCGACGACGTGAACGACGCGCACGACGCGGTCCAAATGGCGGGCCCTAAGCTCGAATAGAAGCGCTGTCGCCCGTTCCTCCAAACGCGCGTCCGCTCGGGCGTTTAGGCGACGCCGGTAACATTGGTTATTATCCGAGCGCCGCATCCGCCCGACCTCTTCCTTACCGACCGCGGGAAACGACACTGTCAAAAGTCTCCGCCCGCTCGGCAGGCCGGCCGCTCTACCGCCGCGTTCAAAAACCGCGTTACAGCGGTTTCCGCTTTGCAGCGGTGTATGGCTGCTTTTGCAGCAGTGGTAATTCTCTGCTTCTCAGCAGGATGATTTTTCCGCTTTGCAGCAGGATGATTTTCCGCTTTGCCGCTGGAAGAGTTCGTTTCGTAGAAACGGTTTTTGGTTTTTGGGGTGGTAGTCGTCTGGGTAGACGGCTTTAAAAAGGTGCTTTCCCGAGTCGGAGACTTGGTAGGCGAAAGTTCTGTCATTTATTCGTGAAATACTCGGCTATTTATTGCCGATCAAGCGCATATTCGCTTGCGAAAAACCTGTTGTCCAATATCTCCCTCTAGCGGAGAGTTTTACACATAGTTTGGTCGACGCGAGTGTTCGCCGCGCTCGGCTATCTCCGGTAAAGTCCGGTTCTCGCGTGGCTCGCCGCATCGAGCATGTGTTTCGCGGAGTTCGCGTGTTTAACCTCGTCGGTCGGCTCGCGAGTGTGTTGTTTTTACGAGTAACAGTTTTTAAAAAGTGTTTATAAAAAGTGATGTGACCAAAAGTTCGTGTACGGTATCGTTAGTTTTTAGGAAACGAAGTGTGTGTGTGTCAGTGAGTGTTTACATGTTTTTTTCCAGGTTCGTGTATCATGTTGTTGCCGGCGCGCAACAGGTGTTTCGTTGACAGCACTCGCACTTACAGGTAAGAATATATATTTTTTAGGACTTAAATAGTATGTCAGCGGCCCTCCTAGTGAGGGTTTATGTTATCTTATTTAATAATAATAATTATTTGCGTTTTTCCTCTGTTACAGGTTTCGTCGTGGGAGTCTTTGCCGGAGGAGTCCCCGTCGCATGACATGGGCGGAAGGCCCATGTCCAACGCTGGATTCACAGGTAAGTTTTTACACCTATTCTTATTTTCTATTCAGAGTTTACTCTAGTTTTAAAACTTAGTCTCTAATTATCTCTGTATTCGTTTTCAGGTTCGACGAGGTAGCGGATAAGCCGCTACCCGGCTCGGTGCCGTCGGGGTTTCCGCCGTCGAGTCCTCGTCGCACCTTCGTTTCAATGGGTAAGTATCGTCTGAGGGTTAGTGTATAAGTTAGTTAGTGTTTATGTTATGATAATATGTTTCTACTTTTTGTTTCAGATTCGCCGGGGGTTTCATCGTCGTCGAGGGAGCTCGTCCAGACGCCTCGGCGAGGTTCGACGGGGGCTCGACGAGGACTCGACGGGTTCGACGAGGTCTCGACGGGATTCGACGTCCGTCGACGATATTGTACCAGGTAAGTTTTTTAGTTCGTAATGATTATATATATATATCTTAATTAATGTGTATTTTTTGTATTTTTTCAGATTTCGCCAAGCAGCATGTAGGACGCTGCCTGGCGAGGCGCAGCTGCGGGTAAAACGCTACCTCGCCTGGTGGCCTGGGGATCCTCGTCGCCTTGTCTGGAGTTATCGGTAAGTCTATCTCTATTGTATCATGCATTTTTAGCAATTGTTTAATTTCCTTTTTTTCTGTTTCAGGTGGGGGTGCCCCGGGCGAGGAGACGAAGGAGCCAGACCGTCGTTGGATTCGCACGACGAAGGGTTAATCCCTTCGTCGTCAGGTAAGTATGTAGAGTAAGGTAATCTGTGTATGTTTAAATATTAATAATGTGTTTCTTTTTGTTTCAGATATTTTTCAGGTTTCGGCGAGGGAGACGCGGGCGGCGTACATCAAAGTACTGACCGCGAACGAATTAGCTTGACTTGGGGAACCGCCAGAGCCATGCGCCAACCACACATCCACCGCTGTCGGTTGATATAATTTTATATTTATTTTATTTTAAGGTATTCCGAGCATAAGACCGTAGTCTTCAGGAATTAATAATTTTTTGTTATATTACAGTTTCATCACGTAAGATCGTGTTAAAAAATCTGAGGCTCGGTTACTAGCCTTTTAATGAATAATTGTCACATAAAAAAATGAAATATTAGTACAGAGTCTTATAGAAAAAGCTCCGGTCTGAGTTGCAATTGCAGATTTCTCATGTTAATTATCTTGAGATCTGAAACGTAAAATGCCCAATAGATTCACCGAATTACAGAGATTAATTATCGCGTTTAAAAAACGGATCTCACCGAAGGCTTTCCCGAGAAAATAATATCTAAAGCTGCGAGAATAAGTTCAATATCGTCTGAGAATTATGGCGGTGCCTACAACGTTACGGTTGGCAACGCTGTACGTCGTCAGCTGTGCTATATCACCTTCGGGGCGACGCGCGAAATACAATGATTTTTGCTTGAGTTACGAAAATTACGAAAATGAGATATAATGCACATTGATAAAGCAATTAGTACAACTCATGTGAGAAGCGACCAGCGCATTTTGATGTTTTTCTCATATTTCGAAATGATCCGGTGTAATTTTTTTTTTTTTAACAAACGTAGCTATTGTTTTGATGCCCTTTCTACCAATATGGCGCTTAATCACGTGGTACGTTGCACGGCGTGGCAGATCGCTCGCGAGTTCAGGGCTGTAAGATTTTGAAAATTGTAAAATTATTTTATAAAATTAGAATACTGTATATTTTAGGCATCGCGAAGTTTAATCGAACCTTTAAAAAAGCTTTTAGAATAATTTCACGGCGGTACAGCTTTGCAAGCTCAAAAAGATTACGGGCCCCGCTCAGGCACCCACAAAACGTGGACCTTCACGCTCGGAATACCTTAAATCTCTGTTCGAATTTTTATTCAAGTAGAACTGCATCGAAGAAAAGCCTTTGAAAAGTATCTCTTGTGAAAAAATGTTATCATTACCGTTATTACAATTTTATAAATTTCATTTTCATTGAGTTTAATCTCGTAATAGTGACGAGTTGAGGAATTTAATAGTGAGGAATAAGCGGTTTTTGCTGACCTGCCCAGCGACGAAGGTTAAAAGAAGGAAAGGTGGTACAATATGATTTGGGCCGATGAGCAGGAAGAGTTCGTAGAGTATCCTATTGATACTCGCAACCGCTATTTCGATGGTCGTTCGACCGCAAATACCACTGGTCTCATTGTGCCTAAAATCAACCACAAAATGATTGCGTAACGGACCGCTTGCAGCGCTATCGCCACGAAACAAACTGCTTTGACTGTTCCGACCGCAAAAGAACTACAAATGTAATTGGCCGAGGACCATCAGGATGCGTTCGATTTTGAACAAATTGACCGGATACTCCGAGAAAATCGGACTATTTATCGGATGTTGTCAACAGAACTGAAAAAGTTATAGATAGACGACCTTGTAATTGATTTTGAACAAATCAACGCCAAAATAATCAGAAAAGTTGTAAGTGGCCCTGCATTCGATCGAATGTGCAATTTTTTCGCGGTGCAGTTCAGGCACATATGGACCGGTTGTATTTATAGTTAAAATGCCGTTGATGGTACCGATCAGGTAGGAAAAAGCAGTACTAGAAGCGATTAAAAATTTCGAAACGGAAACGGTAAATGGCGTACGTATGCTGAGCTCAACACCTAAACCGGCGTTGTACGGTAGACCGAAGGAAAGAACGAGGTCTGGTAAGGAAGTTGATGAAAGGATGGACAAATACTTCCTGCAAAGAAAGGTGAACCTCGGGGACGGGTGAGGTGCCGATGTGTTCGTAACGTGGCCCATTCGCCAGTGGGAAAGAGTATGAAGCAGAGCTGGGCAAAATACTCGAAAGTACTTAAAATACAAACACTATATGTATTTAAAATATAAAATACTTCTCGTATTTTAAATACATTTATAAGTACTTTTTTAAATACTTTTTTAAAACCAATACGGGATGCCGGGACAGGGTGGGACAGGGTGGGACAGGGCGGGGCAGGGGGAACAGGGTGCTACATGGTGGGACAGGGTGGATTTTGGACGACTGAGTCGGCTTGGTTACGCTCGGCCATCATCCTCGCCCATCATCCTCGCTATCGATCTGTCCATCCATCCCGTCCGGCCTAACCGTACAGCCAAGAAAACCAAAAGTATTTTGTATTTTTAAAAGTACTGAAAATACCGAACAGTATTTGAGTACTTAAAATATGTATTTTAAATACTTAAAATACATCAAGTATTTCAAATACTGCCCAGCTCTGGTATGAAGGACCCGAGTGAGAAGTTCGGTAGTAGCGTAAATGAAGAGGAGATAAAGCCGGTTGATTCAGATCGCACAATAGTGGAAAAATATCGAGCGGCAAAGGATAGAGAAATTAAGACTGTAGCAGATCGAAATGCAGGCCGGGAAGTGAAATTCCCGGCCTGCATAAAGAAATATTTAATGATTATTTATTTGATTCGAGTAGCCAACTCAGCTACAGAACGCGGGTTTAGGAAGGAAAGACTCGGTTTACACTATGCGAACTGCTTGAACCGTTTATTAAAGTGCAAACTGGCAGAGTGACGTTGTCGTACAGAAATTCGGTGACTTACTAACTAACTAGCCTAGAGGAGGATGGTTCTTATAGGTTTGTCTGTGGGAAAGTGTAGGCAGTGGGGAGAGAATTTGGGCGTCGGAGTGTTCTGAAAAAGGCAGGTGTTGTGGAAGATGCTGGATGCAGCTGCGTAAGATTCTTGGAAGGTCAGTCGGTATTGAGGTAAGCGGAGTAGCCTGTCTGGACATAGGTTTACGTAATGTACGGAGAGATATTTGGGGGATAGAAAATAGGCGTTGTTAGGCCTTCTGGGAAACGGGTAGGATGCACGTGCACCCCCTTTCGGAAAGGTGCCGCGGCGGGTGTCGGAAAGCGGATGGCGTCGTAAATTGTAAGAGCGAGACGGAAGAAGGGTACGCGCAGCGAAAAGGTGATACTCGGGCTTGACCATCGTTACAATATCTCTTAAGAGCATGTGAAACACGCCACTGATGCTATCGAAGTGCCGACATATATATGGTTCAGCGTAAGCATGTCCAACTCTATAGAGTGTAGGGACTCGTGGCATAGGGCTATGTATTTAAAAATAGGGTTTCTTCTAGTCGATAGGTTACCCAAGATATGACAACAATGTGGAGATGTGAAATGTTTGGTAAAAAGCGAAGGAAGCCGTATATGAAACTATATATCTTGATGGAGTTATAAGTGGTGAAATATGTACTGGAGGAATATAATGCAAAAGCTATGTAAAAACCCGCACGGGTAGACAGGAAATAAAGACCGTGCCGGTGACGAGATAATGGAAATTTACCTTGTACCATATGATGTTAGGTTTAGGCACACCCCGAACACGACACTTGAAAACTACAGGCAGTTTCTCAGCACTCCGGTCAATGGCAATCGTAGTTTTGTTCATATTAGTTTCCGGAATGAACGCTGCCATGGGATCTTCAATTCAATATGTTCATAATTACACAAAAATAATTACATTAGACATTTAAGCTTTTGTATTGAAGGTATTAAATATGTTCTATTTTTTAAATGTTGTTTTGGAATATTTTCGACTATTAAGAAGACAATCGATAAGATATTTATATAAATTTCTTGTTTACCGTGAATTCGGAACGTATACGGACTGTTCACGCTCCTGGGCCCTCTTTGCGCTAGGCATACGTAGTCCCGTTCGTCAGATTTTAGGAGATTTTTAATTCGTAATGTCGAACGATATGAGTAATTCGTCGCACTGTTTGTTATCGAAATTCTATCTGTAATTTTTAAATTTATTGTCACTATCGTTACGATGCATGTACGATGATGATTCCGCGCCATTTTCATCATTACGTTGCTATTTATTCAATATATTACTAGTTTTGGTTACTGCAGATTCGCCATTATATCCCCAGCGAACTTTGAAGGAATAACCGCGGGTTGCGGCGCAGATAATCTCGACGTCATCACCTTCTATCAGCTCCTTTTTCATTTCATCCGTTGTCATTATGCCAAATCCGCCGGGCACGTCTGTGATATTGAAGATACGAATTAAGAAAATTATATTTGTTAAGTATTTACTTTTAAAGAAACGCGTGAGCATGAGGATGGAGTAAGACTGAGCGAGAGTCTGTGTGCGAATGATAGTGCAAGCGCGTCGAAACCGCGAAATCGCGATAACGACTCGAGCGATCGAAAGATTATGAGTACGCTCACGTCGTTCGATCGAGCAAGTTCGAAACCTGGCAACTGACCGTCCGAGTTCGAAGGAGCGTGTGTAGAGCGAATGAGGACATAACGTTCTCATAGCACCACCATTTCTCAACCGCGTTCGGGCGAGCGGCCGGTGTGCGATAATCGACCACGCATCGCCCATCATTCGTCTGCCACATTTGTCAAATTAGATTTATGCTAGCTGTAAACTAATAAATACTGATGTGTACCGACGTAAGCAATTCGCTGATTCACCCCTTTCCTTCTCTGCTCGCGACCGAAGAGGGTACGTTTTAACATATTCTTCACAAGATCTATGCCAGATCTATTCACTTTAGTACACAAAGAATTTTAATTAAACCGTATCTTGTAGGTATACAGTTAAACACACGTGCTTATTAAATAATGCATTTTCGATTAACTTTCTGATGAAATTCTTTTCGAGTTCCACATGCTAGATCATCTTCTTTATAATTACACTAGTCAATACTTGCGACGGCAGCCATACTTAAACGCACAAATATTTTATTGTGACTTAAAAATCATCTCGAAATTTATGCTCACCGGAAATGACGCCGAGATTGGTAGCCGAGTTGCAGCCGAGAGTGTTACACGCAGTGCAAGTCAAGTGACCGGACGTCTCCATCGCCACAGTAACCATGGAACGGTACATCGCAGAGTTTGGGACCATTGTATTTGGAATCATTGTATAATTCTGTTAAACATAGATGAAGTTATTATCGATAAAAACCTAAGATAGTTGTTAATTGTCATGGGCGCGAACGGATGTTACCTTGAGTTCTACTATTACCGATCCTTCGAGGGATCAATAATTCGGTGCCTTCCAAAAGGTCCAAGTGACATTAGGCTCTGGCACTGCCTTGATTGTACAGGCAATCTCGACTTTCTTGTTTGGCAAGTAAAAAGTTGACAGTTCATTGAACATCGGTGTCGGCTTTGCTGTGAATAAAAATCGTTGCGTTACAAAATGGCAAACGGTTCCTCCATTCTCACTCATCTAATACTTTTTTTATGCCAGGCGAAAAAAGTCCGTTTTGCCCCCCCTCTATCCGATCGACGAAATTTACGTTATAATAATCTAATTTTCAAATGTTCATCACATTCCTGGTACCGGATAAGGAAAAAAAAATTACGAAAACCGATAAGATGAAGACATTACAAATTCTAAAAGGGTATGAGTTTTTTTATTTATTGTGAGTAGGGATTCAAGATGTTATTATCGTTGATGTAATACCTATAATTGTTAATGAGAAGAAGATATTTGCGAATCGATCTTCGTTGGTCACGATGAGAGAATAGGTTCCTGTATCGTCGAACGTGAGATGATTTATTGTCAAACTCGTCATCCATAATGCACTTCTCACAACGTATTTTGGATTTTCGGGTTCGGTCGAAGTGTCGATTACCTTTTCGCCCGGATTGTACAGCCTGTTCGTATTTTAAAACATAGACAAATGTACATCCACGGAAATTTCTCAGCTCGCAAATTTTATATTATGTGAGTGGCAATCAACATTTTTTTAATAACGATAAAGCAATTATGTAAAATATTGATACAATATTAAGAATTTCATAAAACACATTTGTTTATCTTGAAAGATTTTTTGACATATAAAATAGAAATATTTATAATTAATGTTATTATTATTATTTATCATTTACCATCTCAGTTTGGGTTGCGGATACGCGTTTACCTCTACGACAAACTCTATTTGATCGCCGTAGTTTCTCATACAGTCACAATATTCGGTTGGTGACTTCAAGTATATGTAGTTTATCTGAGGATCTAGAGAAAAACATCATCGTAGCAAATTTTTGTTGATTCTCAACACAAACTTTGTAAAAAAACGACAAAAACAATAAAAATATCACTTTGATTTAATAGCGACCATTAACCGTTATGTAAGTTTCCGTTGTTTTCGCTGCCGAAGAAGTCGCGATTTCGCACTCGTATTCTCCCTCGTCTCCGCGATTAACTATTTTGATCGTCAATTCCCCAGTAATTGACCAGCTGCCCGACGCAATCCTTTCTTCGTACAGGCGAGTAGTTATTCTATCGTTCTTAAACAACATGCACGCAAATTGATTCGTACATTTATTCTTTAGTTCTCATTGATCTTTTTCTGTTTGAATAATCTGTCCTCACCCACTGTGGAGTTGCCCAATGAATGGTGTACAAATGATACAGTTCAACATTTGCCGTGCAATTTAGGTACAACGTCTGACCTAGCGTAACGTTTTTCAGAGCTCCATCGATGATTTTTGGCTCAGGCGGAACATGTGGATTCGCTAAATTATTGGTAGAAAGTGTTTTTATACGCTATTAATACGATATGCATCTTCAAGGAAAATTCTGATTCATTCAAAATTCTTTGAGCCTTTTAGTGGTCGGAGAAATTAGTGGAATTAACTTGTTATATCATACCTATGATGAGCAAGTGAAAACTCCTTTCACTGTGGTTTCCTTCCTGTATCTTGCACCGATAGTAACCGCGCCGATCAAATGTTACGTTTCTCAGATGGAATCCAAATCTCGGATCGTAAGACGTGTTCAAATTTATCAGGTTACTCTAATAAAAACAATTATTATTATTATTATTACTATTATTATTATTTTGTGGTCGATTCATTCATTTAAAAATAATCGTTATAATGAATAGAATTAGGAACTCAATCCGTTGTACACACTGAGTCGTCTGCGGTGAGTATAAGTTTGTAATGCGGCGAAGTTAGACGACAGGGCAAAGTTGCAGTTTCGCCGACGACTTGTTGGAGATATTGAAACTTGTTGCTCTGGACAAAGTAACTCGTGTTCGCTGAAATTAATATAACTAATATTACGGAAAAGCAAAAAAAAAAATAATATCATCATTGTAGATTCCAAACGGCAGGTTTTCGCGATGATAGATTGAAATAAGACACAAATGTATCATCAAAGTTACCTACATGTGACATAGACGTATGTCCAGCTAACATCGCGCTGGTTGTAGATCCTCGGAGTGACCTTAATGGCACGATCGGCACAACCATACCATCCAGTGTCACCGTGAACCGTTTTGGATCTTCGAAGTATAATCTTTTGCTCGTCACTCAACGATGTTTTATCCAAACTTGCCGGGGAAGTTTTGATCTGTTTGACATATTTTTAGTTAACAAATAATACTGTCCCAAAAAATAAAAGAACCCCATCAAAGCCTGTCGATCACATTTTTTTCTATACAGTAAAATCTCGATTAACGAGATGCAATTTTTTTACGGTATCATACACATATATAATATAGGGGAGACCGGGGCGAGATGGGCCCCTTAAGCAAATCGCAGTTACAACGCTGCCGAAAGCATGATATATTGTTTTTCACCGAAAAATGATATTGTCGCAGGTTTTATAATCCGTTCGAAAAAAAAAATTGTCTGGGGCGAGACGGGCTACCCTTAATTTTTAATTTTTAAATTTTATTTATTTATTTTTTTTAAGTCCCGCCTGTATTGTCCATTACAAGTTTCCCTACTTCTATCGAACATCGATAAAGTGTTTAACTGTCCGTTTATGTTTTTAAACACGAATTCGTGTCACTACGACTGGCTGCAATACATGTGCGCCGACGAGTCTTCTTCCTCGATTTGTGGATTGGCTCTGGTGTCTCCACCTAGCGGCCGATTTTTACCATACGGCCCTCTTCAAAATTTGAGTGTGGCGCGCCAACGCGTAGCTCAATTCGTAGTCGTGCGCATGCGCTCGTAATCCGCCGTCGCAGTACCGTTGTGATTCAAATTCGAATTTGCCACCCCGTTGCGCCCACAATATTATTCAAACGGCAACAAATAGTTTGAGTTTTTTGTGTTTTTTAAATCCGTAGTTGACGTGTGCATAGGCGTTTACCATAGTGGTGTATAGTGATCCCTTGTTCACTGAAAGCAATGTGAGTAATTCTCCACAATCATTAAACGAGGTGTTAATTATTATATTAATATCTCGATGATTAATAGCGGCTCAAATTTACCTCAAATTTAATAGCGGCGTCATGGTTCGGCATCGAAAACGGAAAACTGACCGTCAGGCATGGACTGAAGACGCGATGGCTAGAGCCATACAAGCGATAATCAAGGGAGAAGTGGGCTACCGAAGAATATCGGCGGCGTATAATGTCCCCAGGACGACACTGCAACGACGAGTTAAGTTTTATCACTCTAATCCGGACATGGAACTGGCCGCTATGAAGGTAACATTTATTTTTAACAAAACTAATTTTTCGTACCATCCTGTCTATAATGTTTTTGATTTCATTGATTCACGTACGCACTTCAATTGTTTTTTTATTAGTCGTCCGAATTACGCAAATTCTTACTCGCCGACTTGCTCATTATTCCAATGAAAAAGATAATAACATTAACAGCAATATTCTATTTTCCAGGGTTGGGAGGATTCGACACAGCCTTCAGCCCAGTTCACGAAAAACAATTGATTGACTACCTACAAAATATGAAAATTCGTCTCCATGGCTTATCGAGTTCCGAGTTGAGAATATTGGCATGGCAACTTACCGAACAAAATAACATTCCGCACCCATTCAGCGAGGGAATAGCTGGCGAAGACTGGATGCGTGGATTCTTGGAGAGGAATCCCATCCTATCTTTGCGCAAGCCGGAAGCCACGTCTGCAGCTCGAGCCATGGGGTTTAACAACCCAGGTGCGGTTTTGGAGCCGGGCTGACGTTGGACCAACTATGACCGCCTGAGTTAGAAAGTTGACCCGACTCTGGTCGCCAACGTAGGCCCGACTACCATTTAACCTTGGGATGATAACATCGGCCCTACGTTGTCAAACGACGTTGCCCCAATGAAAAATATTGATAAGCAATACATTTTTTTTTTATCGATCTGTCCGATTTTTAAATGTTCTTTTATCATTCTGCAATTACTTTTTT
This sequence comes from Amblyjoppa fuscipennis, assembly GCA_963575735.1. Classification (NCBI taxonomy): domain Eukaryota; kingdom Metazoa; phylum Arthropoda; class Insecta; order Hymenoptera; family Ichneumonidae; genus Amblyjoppa; species Amblyjoppa fuscipennis. The sequence goes on along the minus strand of OY754489.1, from coordinate 20,822,048 downwards.
TCAGTTTTTTCTCTTCACACATTGAAATTAGCAGGATAAATTCTTTCGTCGGCAATGGGGGCTCGAACCCGTGACCCTGAGACTACTAGTCGATGTTCTTCCGCGCTCGGCTATGCTCATCTTGAAAGTCTTTTTTCGAATCTTATATGTAAGGGATAAGCTGGGATGTTATTAAGAGATAAGCTGCATATCCACTGCATCTCCATCTAATATTAACTCACCAATTGCTTTAAATTGTGTAAGTTTTATTATTTCATTTTTATATTCACACTTTAATTAATAGCATCGATGAAACTTAGGCTGTCTGCACTACAGTACTGTAAATAAAACTATAATAAAGGGATCTGGAATAATAAAAAAGGATTCAGCAGTCGCGCAAATAAAAAAAAAATCATTGTTTATAAATATTTGGTGTTGGACGTTGGCTGAACGTCGTTAGTAGGTACTGGGCCAAAGTTCGACGTCATGAGCGAACGGCCACTTGATGTCGGCAAACACGCATCATTACGACGTTACGCCAGCGCCGGCTCAACTCTGGTAAGCAGCGTTTTGCCAACTATTGAGCCCAACGTTGGAGTGGTTGTCAATCGACAGTTTAGCCGATGCTGGGCATTCGCTGAGATCTGACCATCGGCCGCCAACCTGCTGCCGACTAAAAGCTAATCGTCGGCCATACTCGGAGCGTCGGCCATCCGCACCTGGGAAGGTCTTCATCAATAATTTTCAGGACTTGCTACAGCAGACGATAGAGAAGTATGATCTTATACCAGATCGCCTCTACAACGTCGACGAAATGGGCTGCTCGAATGTTGCGAAGCACGTGTCCAAAATCATTGCAACGAAGGGAAGAAGACAAGTCGGCATCGTAACCTCCGGAGAGCGAGGTCAGAATGTTACCGTCGAGCTCTGTGTATCAGCCTCCGGAGTTTATTTGCCGTCCATGTTCATCTTTCCACGAGTCCGAATGGATCCGAGTATGGTGACCGGAGTACCTAAGGGTAGCTGGGGTGTGTGCCATCCGAGCGGCTGGATGCAATCCGAAATTTTTTTTAAATGGTTTAAGTGGTTTGTAAAGGTCGTTAAACCCTCGAAGGAGAAACCGGTGGTATTATTATTGGATAGGCACTCTACCCACAGATAGTGTATAGAAACTACAGCACTAAACTGTCGTCCCATGCTCGAACCCCGAAGGGATCTCGCGCCCATTAAGAGCAAACGCAACGAAACGTCCTATTCTACATTCGTAGCGTTGTCGCGTGCCCCCCAGAGGCCTCCTCGAATTGAAGTGTGGATTGGGCGTGAAGCACCCAACGGGCGATGTCACACCTCCCCCAGGCTACCTTGACTGGCTGAGTTTACAATGGAACTCATTCCTAACGAGTGATGGTTGCCACCCGGTGGTATGTAGACTCAAGCAAAGCTCCGACACGCCCTCGGGGGTTCAGTCCAGACTGTCTCATGTCACACGTATGGTCTTAAGCGCGACGTGCACCAACTCAACCAGCTCGTTGGCCTCCTCCCGTAGAAGTCGGTCCACCGAGAACCATTGTTTGATACCCTTTGGGAAGGATACCCAATTTGGGCACTGGGGTGACAATCGATCAGCCGTTCATCCCCGGCCATCCTTAACCAACCACTCGCCCACCACACCTAGGGACCGCTGGATTTAGACTCCGTTCAAGACAAATCACCGAACGCCATGCGACAAAGCATTAGCGCCCGACGAGTCGTATCGACATTCGAACCAACAGTCTCTCATGGTGTGGCATGAGAGGCTTATTGGATTTTTGTAACAACTCCCCCAGAGCAGCCTGATACGAGCTCTATGTGGGTTCGTTGAGTCGCCTGAGATCCCGGTTTGCCCTCGATTGAGGTGTACAGTGCGTGCCCCGTGAAGGCCAGATCCCAGACTTGGCGTGAAGAGGCTATAAGTTTCGCTTACACTGTCCCATTAAGGTAAAGAGGGGTTTTATGCGCACGTTGAGGTAACGCACTGTCTACGCTTTTCACGGCTCGAGCGCTCGTCCACAACGCGTGATCCTCATTACCCCCCATTTACCTTCGCACCAAGACTCTACCCACACGAGGAACCTTGAGGTTATTGAACATGCTCGACAAAATTACGTTGTCATGCTCTGCTTTCCACCCCATTGCACGCACAAACTGCAGCCATTGGACGTAAGCTGTATGCGGTCGATATCTCTTTATTATTCCGCTGCAGTAAAAGAATGGATGCGGTTAAATGCAGGTTGCGTGGTGAAACCGGTCCAAATTCCGGCACTGTTCGGTAAAGCTTTCGAGAAGGCAGCCACACCAGACACTGCTAAAAATGGCTTCCGAAAAACCGGCATATGGCCATTTAATCGAGATGTTTTCACCGAGGATGATTTTATGCCGGCCGAGGTGACGAACCGTCCACAACAATGTGAATATGTGCACACGACACCCGCTAACGAAATCACTCCTGCTGCGGAAACTGGCAGACGTCAAGAGGATTCATCGGTGGAGGCCTTAAACAACAACATAGTCTCCTTCCAAGAAATCAATCGAGCAGTGGTGACCGTAAAGACCGAGATCATGCCCTTGAAGGAAACGCAGGCGTTTTTAGATGACGATATCGTGCTCTTCGAAGTTCACGAAACGAAGACATCGAGAATGTCTTCCAACGATGAGTTTTTTTCCGCTGCAGACACATTCCGGTCTCCGACAATGACGCCACCGGAAAAAATTTCGATCCATGAAATCCACACCATCTATTCACCGAGAACATCTTCCGATGACGAGTTTTTTTCCGCTGCGAATACAGTTCGGTCTACGACAATTTCTCCAACGGCACAAACTTCGCACGACGGAATGTGCGCCATTCATTCGCCGAGCACTGCAGATGAACATTTTCAGAATGATGCTCATGTGTTGCTGCGTTTGTCGCCGAGTGCTCAAGTTTCTGACGAGCTGAGTCAGTCATTGAGCCAAGTTTCGATTAAGGAGGAAAGCGAACAGATGAGCGAACCACAGCCACATTGTTCGACTAGCTTGCCTGATAAAAGGCCTTGACGAAATTTTGCCTTCCTTCCGACAATTTTTTCGAGCTCTGAAGATGAGGACACACCTCTTAAGACTGTTAAGAAAACAAAACTCGACCGTACGTTTTCTTCATTGTCTAAAATTAAATCCTGTTTTTTTTTTACAATTTGACCATTTTTTTTTCCTTTTCATATCGCCACACGGACAAACGATCGGCGAAAAGCATTTTTGGAATATCTCCGTACGATATCCAACGGCTACCGGTTGCACACGAGACGACGCCTCGCAGAGGTCGAGCTGGCGGCAAGACAGCCGTTTTGACCGACTCGCCATATCGTAACGAGTTGTTAGGACAACGCGAGGCCCACAACGCTAAACCCACGACAAAGTCGTTAAAAAACGCCAGAATCGTAAGCGTTCAACAAAACTGACGATGGGAGATCCTCCGATAGAAGATACATCGGCCGAAGACGGCTCGTGCCTGTTTTGCGAAGGCTTATATTCAGAGTCGGTAGAAGGGTGGATACAGTGCCAAACCTGTAACAATTGGTCACACGAATCGTGTGCCGGTATTGGTCCACAAGAATTTGTTAAATACGAGTGCGATATGTGTAAGCCGTATAAGTATTGTAATGGCTTTATGGCCTATTAAATGTCCATTGGCCTACCAATCAATGCCAATATCGCGAAAGGTTTTTTCTTTCCTAATCCTGAGAAGGAGTCTATCCTGAGGCGGAGTCTATCCTGAGAGGACACAAACAATATTTCTTTTCATTGTCCTGCCTCGAGGAAGACAAACAAAAATAAACAAAAAAATTGCGTATCTAGAGTTTTCAAAACGAAAAAAATGGTGCCCGAGAAAAGTCTGTAGGATGAAAAGCAAAAAAGTTACAGCGTGCCAAAAATTTCTTTTCGTTGTCCTGCCTCGAGGAAGACGAACAAAAATAAACAAACAAATTGTGTATCTAGAGTTTTTCACACTGAAAAAAATTGTACCCGAGAAAAGTCTGTAGGATGTGTTTGGTCGGAAATAGCACTCGGGTAAATTTAAATCAAATATATTTAAGAACGGTAAGATGAAAAAATACAGTATGAAAAGAAAGTTTGTGTGTGTGTGTGCCTTGTTCGGCGTCCATCAGCGATCTGATGCAATCGCCTCACGTCTCTCGATGATGCTTCCGCTGGTGGCGCGTCAATCGCGCAGCGCTAACACTCTCCGGATACGTGACTATCGCGCGCGACATTCAAATCCGCAGACATACCGCCCACCAAATTAGCATCGCTAATTTCCTCATCATTCGTCGCAGAAACGGGTAGCTTGCGAAGTTTCGTAATCGCCCGCTTGAAATTTCCTTGTTGAGTCCGAACGGCGACTACTCGGACGAATCGGTCATCGCCCGAATGCAGCTCCAGTACGCGTCCAAGCTTCCATTTCAGTGGCGGAAGGGTCTCGTCGCGTAGCAGTACTAGATCGCCAATCTTTGGATTGTCTTGCTCCTTCTTCCACTTTGAACGGCCTTGTAGGCCGGTAAGATACTCGGCCGTCCACCGTTTCCAAAAATCTTGAAAAACTCGCTGAATCAACTGCCAACGATCCAACCGATTCAGTTGAACGTCCGTCACGTTGGTATCCGGTAGACTGGTCAGGGGTCCTCCTACCAGAAAGTGTGCGGGAGTGAGAGGCTGCAAGTCTGACGGATCGTTTGATAATGCGGTGATCGGCCTTGAATTGAGGCACGCTTCGATTTGGATCAAAGCCGTGGACAATTCTTCGAACGTGAACAGAGCGTTTCCCATCACTCGTTTCAAATGGAATTTGCAGGACTTCACTCCGGCATCCCAAAGTCCGCCCATGTGCGGCGAGCGGGGTGGAAGGAATTGCCATTCGATTCCCTCGCTTGTCAAGACATCTCCAATTCTCCCCTTCGCTTGCGACTCCGCGAACTGCTGAAGCTCTTGCAGCTCATTCTTAGCGCCTACGAATTTTGTAGCGTTGTCGCTATATAATCGCTGCGGACGCCCTCTTCGGCCGATGAACCGGCGAAGCGTCGCAAGAAATGCAGCCGTTGTGAGCTGGCTGATGGCCTCTAGATGCACGGCCTTCGTTGCGAAACACACGAATAACGCTACGTACGACTTGTTCGTCTTCCGTCCTTGTCCCTTGTTGACGAGTGTGATGATTGGGCCGGCGAAGTCGACGCCGGATATCGAGAATGGACGACTAGGACGGACTCGGTCACTCGGTAAAGCTCCCATGATTTGTGACAATTCTCGAGGACTATTCCTGGCGCAGCATACGCAATTGTGGCATACTTGTCTCGCCAAATCGCGTCCCCTGAGCGGCCAATACTGCTCTTTAATTGACGCCAATAAGAGCTCCGAACCAGCATGCAGCAAACGGCGATGCTCTCGCTCGAACAGTAATCTTGAAAATCGTGCTCCTGCCGGCAAAATAATCGGGTGTTTGCGTTCGAACGCCCACGACGTGTGTTGCAGTCGACCACCCACCCTGAGAACTCCTTGATCATCCACGAAGGGGTGCAGCTGCAGAATCTTGCTCGATGATTTCAAACCACGCTTGCTTCTTAGGTCGGCGATTTCTTCACGAAATCCCGTCGATTGAACGTATCGCACAAGTCGCAGATGTGCGTCTCGTAGCTCAGTGACCGACAGTCTCGATGACTTGCGGTCATTGGAGGACTTCGTGGCGTTGTGGACTAATCGTAAACAGTACGCCAGCACGCGTTCAATGCTCGTCAGCACCGAGACATCAGTAATCAGCCCCTGCAATAGCGGCGTTTCTTCCTGGACGAGAGCACAGACTGGCGCCCCTTTTCGCTCTTCTCCCTGGATCTGGTCTAGTACGTCGTTCGATGGGTTAGTTTCTTGGACATCATCCGCAGCAGAGGCAGCTGTCTCAAGCAGCCACTGTGGCCCCGCCCACCATAGCTGGGAATTCTTGAGATGCCGCAAAGTCGTGCCGCGAGAAATTAAGTCGGAGGGATTCTCAGCACCCTTCACATGGTTCCAATGCTTTGCGGGTAACATTTCGACAATCTCGCTCTCTCGATTCGCTACAAAAGGTTTCCATCACGAAGCATCGCCGCGAATCCACCAGGGCGCAACCTGCGAGTCCGACCACGCCTGAACGCCGTGAATATGCACCCTCAATTCTCGTCGAGTCTTAGTGAGCAAATGCGCGAGCAATACAGCGCTGCAAAGCTCCAATCGTGGGATGGTGGTCGGCTTGATTGGCGCTACTCGTGACTTGGAGCACAACAGCCTCGAAGTGAAGTTGCCGCAGTTGTCTCTGACCTGGACATAGATGCACGCGCCGTATGCTACCTCGGATGCGTCGCAAAACCCGTGCAAGTAAACCTTGATTGCGTCTTGGCACGGGATTACGCGCCTCGGAATTGAAAGCGTTTCGATGTCGCTCAAGTCGCGACGGAACTCTTCCCATTTCGCGATGAGCGTCGTCGGCAGAGGCTCGTCCCACCTTCGCTCTGTTCGCCAAGCTTCCTGCATTATCAACTTAGCCGTTGTGATGATCGGGCCGATCAAGCCAAGCGGGTCGAAAAACTTGCTGATTGCCGACAGTACTTCACGTTTGGTAGCCGCAGCTTTCGTTTCCTGGACGCGAAATTGGAACTGGTCATCGGGTGGTCGCCACTCGATTCCAAGCGTTTTAATAGCACCGTTCGTATCGATGCTGAGCTTGGAAGTGCCTTCTCGGAGGTGTAGCGTTATTCGTTCTGAGACCTCCCGTCAGATGGAGCACCATTTGTGTGCCTCGAAACCGCCTGCCTTCAGCACCGTCGTGATTTGCTCGAGCAATACTGTAGCGCCCTCGATGTCCTCCGCGCCAGCCAATATATCATCTACATAAGCTTGATCGAGTATAACTCGTGACGCCATCGGAAAATCATGCTCTGCCTCCTCTGCTAACTTACGAATACAGCGAATCGCCAGATAAGCTGAGCTCGCCTCGCCATACGTTACCGTATTTAGCCGAAAATCTTGTACCGGGTCGTTTACGGAAAAACGCCACAGTATTCTTTGGCAATCTCGGTCGTCTGGGTGCACGAGTATCTGGGTGCACGAGTACCGTTATAAAAACGGAACCGAACGATACCCTCAAACAAGCTACCTTGTATCGTAGGCCCGACGCGGAGAATATCGTTAAGCGATTTCCCTGAGCTCGTTTTGCTAGACGCGTCGAAAACCGCGCGGAGCTTCGTGCTAGTGCTCGATTCCTTTATCACCCCGTGGTACGGCAAATAAACAATCGGACGTTCGCGGTTTCCAACGAGATCGGTCGTCGGCGACATGTGCCCGCTGTCGAGATAGTCGTGCATGAACTCTATGTAGCTATTGTGCAATGTTTTGTTGCACTTGAACTGCCGCTCTAGCTGTGCGAGACGTTTGCTCGCGACCTCTCGGGACTCTCCTAGCGCGCTCGGATCTTCAAGAAACGGAAGCCGAACCACAAAACGCCCGGTATTATCACGCGTAGTTGTGCGCCCGAAAAACGCCTCGCTCTGGCGTGCCTCCGCCGAAGGGGCTTGCCTTATATCCGATTGATAATTGTCGAGTTCCCAAAATGTCTTTAACGTTTTGTCGAGTGTCTCGCATTGCTCTAGTGAACACGTTAACGTCTTAATCGTCTCGTGATTGGAAAGCAAAGTCGCTTGTGGCGCACACTCGATCGGTCCCGCAACTATCCAGCCAACCTTCGTATTTTGCAACACCGGTCGCTTTTCACCGAGAGCAAGTCTTCCCGATTCAAGCAAGTCGAAGAAAAACTCTGCACCGATAAGCATATCGATCGCGCCTCTTTTGTAAAATTCAGGATCCGCGAGCTTTATGTTCGACGGAATTTTGAGCGCGCTGCGATCTATCTCAATTGACGGCAATTTCTTAGTGATTTTTGGCACGACAAAACTGCGAACAACGGCCCCAAAATTTGAATGTCTCGACTGCAGCACGACCTCGCAACATTCGTTTATGACGCTTTCGATTTCGCTTAGTCCCGTGACTACTTCAGAGGTTTGATCGCGTTTTGCCCCGAGTTTGCTACACGCCGCTACTGTGATAAAATGCGCTTCGCTAGCGCTACCAAGAAGGATACGTAGTGGCACAATGGATCCATTGCGATGCCGTCCGTTGACCACCGCCGTAGCCATGAGCACGTGTCTTCTCGAAGGCGGGTTCGTTGTGTGGTGCACGACAACGTTGCTGCTCGCCGTGTCGCTTGTAACTGGAACCTTCGACTCGCTGCTTTCGCTGTTCTGATCTTTGTCGCGTCCCGGGCGATGACACAATGTGTTGTGCCTTCCCGAGCATTCACGGCAGGATCCCATCTTGCAAGCCCTCATGAAATGATCGTTGCGCAGGTAATTGGTGCACAGCTTCAATCGACGGACCTCTTTGATTCGATCGTCGATCGCCATCGACAGGAACTTTTCACAGTGATACAAGAAATGCTCGCCGTGGCACAGATAGCATTTTCCGGAGTCGGTTGATGCGATGAGCGCTGTGTCTTTCTCGCCTTCCGAAGATTTCTTTTGGCCGCGTGTCTTCGGTTTTTGCTTGTCGGGCTCTCCCCTTTTTTTTGGATCTTCCCTCTCTCTGGCCCTTGCTTCGATTCGCTCTAACATTTGGCACTTTGCTTCTAGAAAATCGGTTAGAGTCTTCAGCGTAGCCGTGTCCGTGTTGCCTTCCTGCTCCCATGCCCGTAGACTCGTTGCGTCAAACCTTGCCTCGATCATGTGGATTACGAGCTCGTCCCACGTATCTGTTGGTGAATTCAGCAATTTCAGAACGCGTAAGTGTTTCAACGTAAAATCGATGAGGCTTCGGATCGCAGCTGCGGATTCCTTCTCCACTCTCGGCATCGCCAACAGACACTGAATGTGCTTCTTCTTGATGGCTCTTGGATCGTCGAAACGCTTCTTGAGAAGTTCCCATGCGACATCGTAGTTTACATCCGTCAGTTCGATCGATTCGATTATTTTCGCTGCGACACCTGACAACGTCGTGACCAGATATTGAAACTTTTGGATGTTTGGGATGCTGGCGTTTGAATGAATGAGCGCATATGTTTCGGAAAATCGCTTCCATTCTTCGGTTCGGCCGTCGAACGTCGGAAGCTGGACTACGGGCAACTTAACCCTCGATTCTTTATTTGCACCGCTACCGGCTTCGATGAATCGGCGTAACAGTGTCGTCTGCTGCTCGACCAGCCTTGTCACGGCATCACCGCTGCCGCTCATCGACGCTTGAGAGTCACTATTTTGCGAAAGTGACTCTGTCCTGTTGGCCAACTGCCGCAAGAACTCGCTTTGCTGCTGCAGTACGCGATTTAACGTCTCGTCACTTGTTGACGCTTGAACGTCGGAACGCGGCACTGGCAGTCTAGTCAACCATTACTTTAATTTAATTTTTAGATCGTAGTACCTTTCTTCGAAATTCGCTTCCTCCGAAGTATCTGCCATTGAAAGCGTCGCGCCATCTGCTTGAGTCGCGATGACAATCTGGAGCTGTACTTTCTAGAACACGCTTCGTATATCGTCTAACGTTGCCAGTTACACTTCTGTTGCTTCTCGACTGACTTCGGCATCTTTCGTTTGCTCAACCGTTCCGTTGAGTCGCGTCATTTTCGCTTTCACGCTCCCACGCTGCCTGCGAAGGTTCGCGATGTCCGCCATGTTGCTTCGGACCGACGCTTCGCTTTCGATCTCTTGCTTACTTTCCGTGGACTGTATCACTACCTAACTCCTTGAATCCGGTCGTTAGGACCAATGTTTGGTTGGAAATAGCACTCGGGTCAATTTAAATCAAATATATTTAAGAACGGTAAGATGAAAAAATACAGTATGAAAAGAAAGTTTGTGTGTGTGTGTGTGCCTTGTTCGGCGTCCATCAGCGATCTGATGCAATCGCCTCGCGTCTCTCGATGATGCTTCCGCTGGTGGCGCGTCAGTCGCGCAGCGCTAACGCTCTCCGGATACGTGACTATCGCGCGCGACATTCAAATCCGGAGACAGGATGAAAAACAAAAAAGTTACAGCGTGCCAAAAATTTCTTGTCATTGTCCTGCCTCGAGGAAGACGAACAAAAATAAACAAACAAATTGCGTATCTAGAGTTTTACAAAACTCAAAAAATTGTACCCGAGAAAAGCCTATAGGATGAAAAACAAAAAAGTTACAGCGTGCCAAAAATTTCTTTTCATTGTCCTGCTTCGAGGAAGATGACAAAAACAACAAAAACAATTGTATATCTAGAGTTTTTTAAAACGAAAAAAATAATACCCGAGAAAAGTATGTACGATGAAAAACAAAGAAATTATCCAATGATTAAATTTTGCTGATTTCTGTAGGGTCATGCCGAATAAAAAGGCTATCCAATAGATTTTTGGGTACCCCATTTTGCCCCGCTTCCCAATTCTGCAAATTCCCTGATTCGGTAATTGTCCACGAAAGTTTTTTTTTCCTTTTAGCCTTTTATTTATTTATTTATTTTTAGTAATTTTGGGGCGGCCCATTACGGCCTGTGTTGTTCTCATTTTTTACTGTCTCGTCTCGCCTCGGTCTCCCCTATATATATCAAATAATATTCTTAATTTAACATGTTATTAATTTAATATATTTCTAACATCGAGGCCTTATTTCAATGATTTTTGGAAATAAAGCCGCTCATTTTTTATTGCCGAATGCTAGCTACGTATTTCTGAGCAAATTGTCAGATCTTCGACGTTTCTTATTTAATTAATTAAAGAAATTGGTTCTCCCAAGCTTCATTTTTGTACAAGTCACGCTGAGATAGCATCATTGAGGTCTTGATCTTTCGCATTCTTCATCACTTTTCTTTGCGAGCGGATTAATGCTGAAAGACGAAAAACGCTCTTCAATACGTTTGAGCATGAGCCGCTTCGAGCAACAATGTATATAATGTTTCGCGTTAACGTTCGAATAACCGAGCGTTCGGATAAACTGAGTCATGGCTCGGATAATCGAGGTTGTACTGCCCTGGTGAAAAAACTACGAAAAACCATGCTAGGGTAAAAGTGGTGAATATGGACCACTAAAAACTTTTGATCTATGTCTCTTACTTGCAGAGGTCAAATCACATTCTGCTGGAACCGAAATGTGCCCATAATCACACTTTATAAGACCCTGTTATTGATACATTTTTTGAAATTTTTTTTAACCGATCTCACGCGGTGGTCCATCTTACTCGCTTTCTTTTTGCAGAATTGGTAACATGTACCAGGGTAATATGGACCGGGGTAATATGGACCACCTGTAATTAGCTCGGTAATGCTTGGGTACATTTTAGGAGGATAGTACATGGGAAAGAAAGAATATTGGAAACGTTCCAAGCCTCCTGAGAACAAAATTCGCTTACCAATTGAATTTTTTTCATTAACATTGATAACGGCATAGACATATAGACACTACAATATATTCTCGATAGTTCTCCACACATCTTGCAGGCATTCGGAAAGTCAGTGCATCCTTCGTGAAGCCACTCGAAACAATATATACACACGATCCAGTCTTCGTGCCGAATAAGCTTTCGTTTGGATCGTGCCATCTTCTTCTTAAACTGTCATCGAAAAATAGAAATCAATGCAAAGTTCCTTCACGTAGTGAAAAAAATACTAAAAATCGAGATTCTCTTACAGAATTTGATAAAATTATTCCGGTGACGATTCGCATGGGGACCCGTAAAAAAAATATTTTCGGTGATTTTGCCGTACACATATTAACATATACTCAAAGTTACTCAATTAAATCTGATCAAATTTGTTTCTGATAGACTACGAGTATCTGCAGATTTTCACTTTCTACAGTAATCGATTCTGTTAATTGTTCCCAAGATTTCACTGTTTGAATGAAAAATAATAAAAACGAATAGTTTGTAATAATTTATTTTTCTAATCCAAACAATTGGAAACGTAGTGAATCGGTTGGATGTACATGACCTGATTTTTAGAAATTTTTTGGATTTTTTTTGTGGCTGCATTGGCATGAAATGCCTCATGTACTAACAATATGTGGAACGGCAATTAAAAATATAGCGCCGGATAACAGAACAAAAATTCCTGAATTATTGTTTGGCCTCATGGTGGTGTAACCCCTGAAGTGAATACCATCGTTCTAACGAGACGGGGGGGGTGGTCCATATTACCAAGCTAGGGGTGGTCCATAATAAAAAAAAAATTGTTTTTATTGCCATTAATTAACCATTTGGTTTAGCTCGAACGGGCTTTGTTATTCCATAGTTAAGAGTGTTCACTACGTGATAAGATCCATAGGAATGCGGAGAGCAGGTCCTTAAATGCGTGATTTCGTTCTCCTAAATGGTCATTTAATGTTAGGGCACGTTCCGAGATCGGGAAAATTCGTGGGATATTTTTCAATGCCATTGGGAGCAAGGTTTAACACCTAAATAACCTCACTGTTAGCACTACAAAGGAGTGTGTAAAACGGTAAATTTTTAGGAGCCCATATACGTCTTTATACGCACTGGCCCATCTTACCGCGTCGGTCCATATTCACCACTTTTACCCTATTTCAACAAGATATTATGTCTGTCTACACTAAAATATCCAAGATCTACAACTCACTCAATTTATAAACAAAATTCTACTTTACCGTAGAAAATGTATACAAACTCCTACAATAAGCTACAACCATCTACAATACAAAATAGTTAGTTGCAGTTTTTCATAATAAATTATAAATATGTCTGACAAATTACTACTTTCAACGACACGAATGGACGGCGAAAACGTGATGGCGTTTTTTTTTTGTAATGTTTCATAGAAATAACAACTTTTTCCAACAAAGTATGACTTTCTACACCATTGTAGACTTGATCCGAAAAGGAAAACAAGTAAAGAATGATTACTTATAATTTGTAGTGGAACAACTACTTTGTACGAATCACAACGATATTTTACAACTTCGATGAACTGTCCAAAGAAGTAAAAATGTATTAGGACGTAGTTTTTCGTGTCTCCTCGTAGAAAGTACGGGTTTCCATGTGAAATTACGATTTTCTTCAAACACTATCTTAGAATGAAAAATATTCATTTGAATGCATGCAGAGTTGTAATTCCGAGTAAAAGTACAACTTTTAACAAATAACTATAACTTTCGAGAACTGTTTCGGACTTGAACTGGAAGGCAAAATATCGTGGGCATAGTATACAGTAACTTTTGTAGTCAATTGTAATTAATTGTAGTAACAACTAACCGACAGGGGTGGATGCGGTCCCCCAAGTCAAGCTGATTCGTTCGCGGTCAGTACATGAATGGGTGACCTCTCAGCCATGCGCTAGCTAGGGCATCGACCGTTGAGCGAAAGGCGCTTTCTTTTGAGACTTTGGTGTTTCTGCACTTTATTCAAGTGCAAAAATACCGGTGGTTCAGTCGAATATGGCCGTCTGTATCGGCAGGGGTTTTCCGTAGTTTTCCCGTGTCCCCGGCAAATGCGGTACAGTGTAGCTAAGTCGGGTACGGACGCACTGGAAGTTAGGTAGCTTAGTTGAGTTTGGGTAGGGAGTGATAGGGGGGAATCGGGCTGGGGTTCTGTAAAAACCCGACAGGGTGTACGGTGGAAATGGAACAAATATAAAAAATACAATAAAAAAAATAGTAACAACTACAATTTTCTACAGAAAACTAGTGCTTAATAGAATCAAAAAATGGGGACAAACTATAACTTTTTACGAAAGTTGACAGCTACCTACAAACATATTCCAAATCTGGCATTTATTTGTGGATAGTTATAAATCGTCAGCATTCTATAGTTCTGGATTTGTAATAGATCTTATTAAACAATTGCAGTTTTGAGTGGTAGAACTATAACTTTCTACAGAAAATGATCGCTGATCGGGATCAACAGGATATGGATAACCTATAGGATATGGATACCTAAATTTGGCATTTTTTTATAGATAATCGTAGATCGTTAGCATTCTGTATAAAATTCTGACGATTTACAACTATCTACAAAAAAAAAGACGAGATTTGGAACATGTTTGTAGGTAGTTGTCAATTTTCGGAAAAAGTTGTAGTTTTTCCTCATTCTTTTATGCCATTAAGCAATAGTTTTCGATGGAACATTGCAGTTGTTACTACAAATGATTACAATTGGCAACAAAAATCTACGAGTTACCGCGATTAGCATGTGGCCATCAATTTACAACTTATTACGATCCTGTACAACTATCTACAAACATGTTCCAATGCTCGCACTTTCTCATAAATAGTTGTAGCTTTGGTGTTGCTTAGCAAAACCAAAGTAAAAAGTTGTAATTTCGACAATGTTTTGCATAGTAAGTTGTAGCTTCGGCGTAATTTTGTCGACAATTTCGACATACAAAGTTGCACATACATCGTAGTTTTGGCGTAGTAAGTTATAGAAAATTTTTCGCCAGGGTGTATTTGAGTTTTTAACTAACTTGGTATTCGACTGTTACATCTGGACGTTATCTGCTGGCTAGAAGACACTTTACTTTTAAATACATAGCCTCTTGCCATGAGTCCGCACACTGCATAGAGTTGGACACGCTTAGGCTCATCTATATATCTCTCGGCAATTCTATCATCGACTCGTGTAAACATAGGGACACTGTCCCATCTACGTGAAAGTACTACTTTTTACAGGCCAAACTCAGTGCCAATTGCACGCTAGTCCCTTTTGGTGTCGTAATGATACCCGAAAACCGCAGAATATGCACTTTGACTCCCTCGAAGCCAGTTTTCTAAGAAACATAATATAAAAATATCTTCATATGTACCATAGGAGCGATCTAGTATAAAAAGCATTAGCACCACCCTCAAATCAGTTATTCTCAACGACGCCACCGATCTGCTACATAATCTATGAGACTCTGAAGGGTGAGCTAAGCTCTGTACGACGGAAGTCGGTTCGATAGCCCTGCGAGGCTAAATCTTCGGAAATCGACAGTCTGATCGATTGCAGTACGAGACCCTGTACATCACCTGGCTTCGGGAGAAATAAAATATAATTTCCATGAGTACTAAACTGAATCATCGAGTCTACATTTGTTCTGCATGCTCTAACGCGTGCGAGCGGCTAAGATGTCTCAAGTATTGTCTCAACGCATCACTCATATCCAAGGCAGTGTTAGGCGACGTCTCCGTCTCTGATATAAACGGCCAACGCCTTGATTCGAAAGAGAGACAGCCGGTGCGTTTTCCTCAGCGCGAACTTACCCTGAGCTCATCTGTACGTAAACTGATGTCGTTTGGATAGTAAAATCTCATCGTCTTCGGACTCGTGCATGTCAATTCCAAAGAATCGCCCTCGTCTATGTAAATTTTCGGCTTGGTTGGCGATATTACCGGCTTCCGTCCTTGACAATCTATAAAAATTGAGAAAACTTTTTTGTACTGAGACATAACGAGAGCCGAGACTTCTCGGCACACTCTTCTCGGAACTACCAAATATACAAACTCTGAAGAGAGTCACACGAAAGGCTGACGAAGGTTCCTGGTCGAGACAAGGGAACTTTCTCTATGAGGCATTCCATACCGATTCGACCTAGGTCGGACCCTTGACCTCTTCAACTCGGTTGGTAATTTTTTATAATATTGTTCTAACTCTAAAAATCCCACCAAATTATTTTTTTTTTATTTACGTTAATTATAATTTTGCAAAGTGAAAATATTTTCAGCCTAAATAAAAAATTCTGAACAATCCTGTATTAGATATGAAAATTATTAAGCCTAAAACCAGAATGGTAAAACGTTCGCTTCTAGATGTTTTTTGAGCTTTGCTTTCTTTTTTTAAGTGAATACATTGTTAGCCCAAATGAAAAATCTGAAAAAATACTCAAAAATCCTGTATCAAATATGAACATTTTCAAACCTAGAGCGACAGTGGTATTGCATTAACTTATATTTTTTAAAATATAATTTAAAATCATTTTAAATAATTTAAAAAAGAAAAACAATATAAGCTAATGCAATACCACTGTCGCTCTAGGTTTGAAAATGTTCATATTTGATACAGGATTTTTGAGTATTTTTTCAGATTTTTCATTTGGGCTAACAATGTATTCACTTAAAAAAAGAAAGCAAAGCTCAAAAAGCATCGAGAAGCAAACGTTTTACCATTGTGGGTTTAGGCTTAAAAATTTTCATATCAAACACAGGATATTCCAGAATTTGTTCAGAATTTTTAATTCCGACTAAAAATATGTTCACTTTGAAAAAATGTAATTAATGCAAATAAAACAAATTAAAACAAAATTTGTAGTGATTTTTAGAGTTCGAACAATATTATTAAAAAATACCAATCAAATTGAAGAGGTCGAGGGTCCGACGTAGTTCGAATCGGTATGGAATGCCTCCAATACAATGACAAGCTGATGTGACTTCGAAGCTTTCATCGTCATCGATCGGGCAATTGATGAGCATTCTGGATCGAGACCTCGATTTGTGCAGTCGTACCTCCATACACCAAATCTTATAAAACATATTGTACCAAGTTTAATGAGTTTTCTGTCAATATATGACACGTGTTTTTTATTTGGGCATATAACTATTACTATTTTGGAACGAATTTTGGAACCAAATCTTATAAAACGTATTGTACACTGAAAAAAATAGATTGTAAGATTCGTAATATCTAAGATAGTGCAAATGTTAATTGCAATCGTTACTATGTGGATATTAATGTATACAACGGGCAATCGTATATTTTCACTGTGATATGCCCGCCGCTGTTCCCGCCGCTGTTCAGTTATTGTAGAGATTTATTACTAATGTTTACTAGATGGATCGTAATCACTAGAATCGCAGATATTCTTGAATACAAACATCGCATTATAAACTACTTTCAGGATATTATTACTAACTGAGTACTAATCATTACATGCACAGATATTACCCGAAACAATCCGCGTAGTGGCTAACAGTAAACATTATGTAGAACCTGTAGGTGGCAATGGTAGTGATCTAAAGTGTATCCTGGTAGTATTTCTTATCCCAATAGCAATTGCAATGTAAAGATGTACACTGAACGAAATATATGTTACTGGGTAGCAGAAAAATACTACCCAGTAGCATATTTTATATTTTGTATAGGGATAGGATTAATTATTGTAAAGGTAGGTAACCTGTCTATAGTATTGATATTGAATATCTCGTCCAATACCATCTACAAATAATAATTCCAAGAATCTCGCATTGCTCACTTCATTATTGTACTGAAGGTTCATGTTTTCTTAACATCTGAGATACCAACTGTTCGAGAATCAGCGCGGCTACATGCGCTAGCTCGAGCGGCCGCTGTTCGGTAACACCTCCCGGCTGAGTCCGGCGAGGCCGACGCGCGCCGTTGACGCACGCGCACCGCGCTCATCCGAGACGGCACGGATTACGTGCCGCGTGCAACAGGTTTCGCGCTCATCTACGCCTAATGGCTGACACGGGTCACCACGCGGTCGGGTAGATCGCCGTTCTCAAGCGGTTTTCTTACGGTAAAAGCTCAACGGTTCTGCTCAATTTCGGTACTGTAACTTGAGCAAGGCTCCTGTACAATAATTTTCTGTATTTGTGCGCCTCTTTAAGGGACGCGATACTTATACAGAAGGATTCGTGGACTCGAGCGTCTAGGAATTATGGGCTGGCGTGTCAGAGATAAATTTATGTGCAAATACTGTTCTTTATTGGTACAATACAGGTCTCAATGTAATTTAACCCTTTTTCTTTTTCTGATATTCGGATCTCTTTACTTTCAATATTTAAATATTTAATCCACCCAGTGTGTCCGGAATGCAATAGAAAATATGATTATAAATCAGATCTCGGGTCTCGTCTTTTAATTTCTATTTTATTGACTTATTTATTTATTAATTACTTGGAAGAGTTTATCAGACATTAATTTATTTCGTTGATCGCGCTGCGCAGGCGCGGGCAGCTTCTCGATCGTCGGGCAGTACAGCTGGCTGCCTCGCTCGGCGATTCCCACGGTGACGTCACAGCGAGCGACGGTGACAGCTCGCTCACCTCGCGATTTGCAATTGGTGTTATTTCGCGAAATAAAGGGTTTTACCTCACTTTGATGGCCGGTAACCCCTCAGGGAACTTGAACTTAGCCCTGGGTGTGCCTATTTATGCCCTTAGTGCTCCAATATTGTCCATACGGTCACTTGCACCATATCTGACCGGTCACTTCGGTCACTTTACCAAACTGCACCGAGTGTTGCCTAGCTTGGCAATTTTATCATTGCACATCGGTGTAAATCTAAGTCTTACTTAATTCTTCACCAGGCGTGTAGTTTTCCAAGTCCGCATCGGCATAATTATTCTAAGTTTACTCGGTCCAGTAATTTGCAAGTTCTCACCGCACAGATTTTACAAGTCCCAATTGACACAAATTTTATAAGTTCGAATCGGCACAAAATTTATAAGTCCAAATGGCACGAATTTTATAAGTCCGAACGGCACGAAATTTATAAGTCCAAATTCTCACCAAATTTACAAGTCCAAACGGCATGAAATTTTTATAAGTCCTTTCTGGCACAAATTCACTTTAATTCACTTTTACTCACTTTTTCACTTTCACTTTTCACCTTTCACTAGTAGTCCTGGAGAGCTGGCCGATGGTAATGTAGATCGTTGAACTGACTATCGGATGTCGAAATCGCCGTCTTTTATACCCCGATTTTGGACTCCCACTCCGTCGGTTCTGCAGGGATTTGGCGGACTCGCGTCTGCGTGCGGTCACCTGGTTATTAATTTTGCTATTGGTTGACAGGGTCATCGTCCTCTACCCTCCAATCCCGGGTCGGTATTATAGTGACGATTATCCGGTGTTAGCCGCCGAGCGAATAGTGTGCTCGGTCGGTACCGTGTGCAAAATCGATGTCGTCACTTCTGTCCAATCCGCGAGGCCGATTTTCCCTCGCTTTCGCCTTTCTTCGACCTTGAGCGTGCTTTCGCCGCAAGCCCGCTCGGCAGCGCCGCTGTGCTTCCGATCTCTCGTCTGCGCTTGCGCTTGGTTCGATATCGATCGGGTCGCCGCTCGATCGTGGGAGATGGCGCCACTTATACCTCGCGCTGTCTCACTCGGTGCCGATAATTGCAGGTTTAGCTCGGCCTTAGGTAGTCGACGATAGTCAATTAGTTACAGTACATCTCATCATTTATACCTTTACAATAATTAGTACTATCTCTATACGAAATATAAAATATGCTACTGGGTGGTATTTGTCTGCTATCCAGTACAATATATTTCTTTCAGTGTACCAAGCTTAATAAGATTTCCGTCAATATATCTCTCTATAATATAAAAAGATTTCGCCGCCGCCGTCGTGTCAAGAATCGAGAGGGTGGGAAGGGGTGGGGAGGGGGGGGCGGGGAGTGGTGGTTTCCACAGCAACCAGAGGTTGGTTGCCATAGCAACCGGAGGTTGGTTGCCATTGCAGCCAGAGGTTAGTTGCCGTAGCAACCGGAGGGTGGTTGTCATAGCAACCGGTGGGGTGGTTGCTACAGCAACCGGAGCGGTGATTACCATAGCAACCTGAGGCGTGGTTGCCATAACGACCGGAGGGGTGGTTGCCATAGCAACCCGAGGCCTGGGTGTCATAGCAACCGGAAGGGTGGTTGCTATGGGGATTTGGAATAATAAGGTTCTATGTCCATAGGTGCGAGCGCGCGAAACGCGTAAGCCAAGAGCCCCCCTAGTATATATATTTCTACAAGAACATTTTGACAGCTTCAGAAGTGGGATCTGAACTAGGTTTTCACGTTATCTGTAGTCGAGATTTTTTATCGAACTACGCGGTTACTATTTTTTTTTTTGTGTTCGTGATAATCAAGTGATATATATTATTCTGTGCTGTGAGAGGATTTTCCGGGTGGAGGACAGATTAGTCAAAACCTCCAGTACCGGTAGAATCGTCACAAAGCCCAAACCCTCAATCGGTTTAATTTTTAGTAATTATGGGCGCCAAACGCACGCGTCAGGCGATCCGATCGGAAAAGATGTTAGAAAGAGGTCAAGGTCGCGCTCGCAGCAAGCAGCCTTGGGGAATGGTAGAGGGGCGGTTCGGCGGATTCGAGCTGAGTTATACTTGAAATCGATGGCTCCACAGTTAAATCGCAACGTCTGACGAGAGCCAAAACAATACTTTATTGAACAAAACTTGCAGACTACTCAAAAGCGAAGAACTTCGGTCCCTCGCTCTTCTCTCAATCCATACAAAACTGAAACGCTACCCGATATAATTCCCTGATAAACTTCCGGCGGTTACTCAATTCACCGTCGGAAGGGGGTGCCTAGTGCAAAAGAAATTAAACAATTTAACGAGAAGCTTCAAGAATAATTCAAAGATAATCAACCCTAAGGCAAAAATCCCTGCTTCCCTACTAAATTTCGGCTTAATCGCTAAGACGCACAAACGGTACGGAAAAATGATATAGTCCCGAGCGGCGGACAATAGGCCAGACAATTCTCTCGGCTTCGAACGGATAGGCGACGATGTTTCGCCGTACGCGATAGCAGTCACGCCGCAAGGTCAGAGGGATCTCGCTCTGCGCGAAATTCCCGGCGACGCGAGAATCTCCGTCCGTCTACCGGTAGAATTGCTACGCAGAAAAATCTGCACAAGAAAATGAGTGCGTTACCGGGAGAAGCCGGGCGATACAGACACAGGCAGTTTTCGCTATTTTTTCCGCTGTTGTACCCGTCGAACGGCTGCCGCCGTCGGCCACGGTAGCGAAATTTACTATTGACAGAAAACGGCTCGGAGACCCGCACGACGCGCACTCTAAACAATTAAACAACGAACAAAAAGGATTCTCCCGGTTTTTCTCGGCCAAATCCTCTGGCGAGCTCGGCACCGGTATCGCGAGTGTCACTTTTCGACACCTTCCCATGCAACACTACGATTCACAAAATCGGGTACAACTCGCACTTAATAATTACACTCACGATAATAGAACGCGATCGACGAGCGAGCTGTCCTCAAACCGAGACGATGTTGGACGCCTCGACCGAGAGTACACGGCAGACAAAGAATCACCGGCTACGCCGGGGCGTCAACAGAGCAAAGTAATTTTAATATCTCGAGTTGCGACAGGCTTACCGGTAGTTATGGAATGGACACAATTGTCATAGAAGACGGGCAGCTGTCACCGCTCCTCAAAATCGATCTCGGACAATCGGATCCTCTCCACCTTCCTTCCTTTCTTCGGTTTAGATTTCTCGGTCAAGCCCTTCGTGTCGCGAGAGAGGGTTTTCACACGTGCCGTCACGGTCGCTGTTCCCCAGGAGAATCCCCGAAACTCTCAACGCGCTCGTCGATCGCGATCACTTGACCCCCCTCCCGCTCTAATTCCCACGGCCTAGCTTATGCTAAGTGGCGCCTCGCAGGGCAGCCTCGCAATTATTCTTCTTCCTCCGGCTCGCGCGCTGATGTTTGAATTCGCGGCCGTCTACCGACGCAGGACTGCGAACACGGCGACGAAGAGGCTATGCGCTGGCAGATGACAGCTGGCCGGGTGGAGAATCTTGTGAGGCGGTCGACAGAATGCTCTCGGTCGGGAAGCACCGACGAAGAAAAGTCCTCCTCGGGGTGTCTGGAAGCGGCCGGTGCAGTTTTCCCTCGGTACTTCGGCGATCTCCTCTACCGATACGATGCAGGCTTGGATTTCGCTCGCTCCCCGACTCTCGCCATCTATGAATTTTACATGAAAAGTATTCGATAAAAATTAGCAATCTAATATATTAACGCTACCGAGCCCTTGTGGATCCGCCCGAGAGCGGTGAACAGGGCGCTGTGAGGGCGCTTGCCGACTCTCTCTCTCGTTACTCGGACATCCTTTGTGACGTGCCCAAAAATACCGCGTCACAGTGCATAACACTACTGAATAAGTATGTAAATAAAGATGGGACGTTCATGACGAGACCAGCGTGAATCTCGATCGAGATCTGGCTCGCGGGAATGGTCACATTATACACCCGAAAGGCGATCTCGTGACAGGCATCGCCGAGAAAGAGGAAGTTCTTCCGCGAGAACGGACTGAACGTGTGCGTGACAGTGTGCGCGAGGGCTATCGACAGTCGATTTCACTTGGCTAGAGCGGATTCAGAAGCTTCCCTAGCGTGTTCGGCTACTATGAAAAGGCACGGCGGTTACCACCAAGAACAACACCACAGGGTTTATTGCCAAAACGTTACCACACAAACCACCGTGAAAACGACAGGCCCAGCGGGCCCAAAAGTTCCGAAAAGCGCTTGCGGCCTGGTGGGTTTTAAAATAACCACCGTCCAGACCACCGTACAAACCACATTGGATTAAATTGCCGTAAGCTTACAATACGCTGGTTTTATCGTTGAAACTCCTGTACAAAGCACCATCCGAGTAAACAGAAGGGAGCTTGCGGGACCGTTTTTGTACTGGCGAAATCACCGTACTACCGCAATTCAGATGCGCTCAAGGTACGGTTTCAAACGGATAAGCGCAAAGTTGACTTCACTTTGAAAACACTGTTAAATGTTTCGTCGGAGGCCCTATAAAAACCGTTGTCGAATTTGGGCTGTTTTCTGCAACTTGAAATTCCCGATGGGAACTGTTACAAGACAAAGCAATTTTTATAAAATACTTTTGACAATTATCATTTCCGATCGAGTATTTCAAACCCGACCGGTCTTAGGTGATAACAAAATGATCCGTCATAAAGTTTTAACGACAATTCCACCGTGTTGCAAGCTTGCTAGAATTTATTCGGACGGTGGTTTATACGGTCGTTCGAATGGTGGTTATTTGAAAATCTACCACATCATAAACTTTCCTCGAAACTTTTGGGTCTGCTCGGTCCGTGGTTTTCATGGTGGTTTGCCCGGTTACATTTTGACAATAAACCACGGTAGTTTTTTCGGTGGTTCGGTCAATGGCTAGGTCCGTTAGGGTTGTAGCAGCGTATACAGATTACAGGGAGTTATCTGATTGATTTACGGCAATGTTAGCCCGATCTTTGGTCAATAACGAGGGGATGAAGAAGTATTTTTAAAAAATCAGCACAATCGAGGACCGTGCGAGTCCAGGAAGCGGCAATCGACGGAACAAGGCTGCGCGCGTACGTCGACGCAGGTAGCCAATGCGTTACCTTACGTAAGGCACATGCGTTGCATCTGGAGATTCAATAGACGCGGAAGTACCATACGTTGTTAAGGCCATTCTAAGGTTTGATGTCGCCGAAGGATCGGTTGACGTTCGCATGCTTCATGACGAGATCCAGGATGTACCGCTGATAGTGGGTCAGCCCTTAGTCGATCAACCATGCATCACGATAGTGCAACGATACGGCAATCTACGAGGATTCGAGAAGACCGTGGCAACCATGCCAGGCATGGACAATGTTGCCGGTTTAGTACTATTGTACTGAATCTAGTAATTTTTCGTACAATTTGGTACGTCAGTACGCCTTTCGCAAATTTAGTACGTTCCGGAAGTTTGAAGGTTAGAATTTGTGCCGTAAACAACAAATATGCATCCGTATGGAAATGATACTTCATCACATCTCACAATGGATAGGTATGTATATATTCCACAACTTAAAGGTTAAGTGTTCAAAAATGACATAAATCTTTAAATAAAGCAGAGGACTTGGCACCATTTGCCGTAAGAGATGTACTTCGATCAGGAATGATTTATTTTATTCTCGCAGGTTCATAATATTTACTCAAAAACCAAAAGTAACAGGTGCAACACCTGTGACTACCTCGAACATCACGCCTATTGCAGATACTAATTTGTCTGTACCTGAGTGTGAATCCTTAACCTCGAGCCTTGATTCTCCTAATGAGGAACTAATCGAAAAAAGGTAAAGAAAACGAGAACAAGATAATCCATAATATCAATTCGCTCGATTTAGGTTTGGTGTGCATTAACAAAAACTGATGAGAATTCTTTTTTACAGACTTCTTGGTGACAAATAAAAAAAAATGAAGACAGGTGTCACTGCAAAAAAAGGATCACGGAGGCAAAGTATGTGTTCTCCCGTTGCAAAAAAAAACTTTTTATGTTTTTTACAACATAAAAAAACGGTATTTCAACACCATTATGGTGACTGTTTCTAATACGAAATTTCCTACATTTGTTGGAATGAGGATCTTCGAACACAATGAATTAATTTGTTGATCATTTTTTTTTTTTTTTTTAAGGAAATCGGAAATTACGCCGATAGAGAGCATTGCCATAGCGGGTCCATCATCCAAATCACCAAATCACCAAAGAGTCACAAACTTCTAGGTTTTGACGATCGCCAGTGTGTTGCTGCCAAATTAGCAACTAGATTCGAATGTGTCGAATCTCGAAATCAGAACGACTCTGCAGTCAGCAGCACCGATTCGGCTAACGAGCATACGGAAGAAGAAAAAAGCAAGTCCAAAACGAGAAAAAAATATAAACAAAAGTTCAAAGAGAGCTGGACATCGAAATTTCCTTGGCTACAAATGAAGTCAAATCAAGCATTTTGTAAAGCGTGCCTGAAAGTTATCAGCGGAGGAAAATCGCATTTGAAACGACACGAGGCCACAAGTGGCCATCAAACGAGGATCAAGTCCGCTGAAAAAACTGTCGAAATCCAGGACCTTTTGGAAAATGAACAACGGTAGGAACAAAACAAACTTGTGAAGTCCGCGGATCTCAAGATGACGATGTTCTTGCACGAACACAACTTACCGTTTCTCCTGATGGATCAT